>CAIGQV010019081.1:5196549-5322700 GCA_903798115.1 Danio jaintianensis | reverse complement strand
TAGATAGATAGATAGATAGATAGATAGATAGATAGATAGATAGATAGATAGATAGAATTTAATAGATAAATATCCAATACCATAAATATTAGGGATATTAGTTTGAATACCGCATTTTTTGCTGGATTTTGTTTTGGACAGATGGGACCAATCCAAATCCAAAATTGTGCATGTATTCTGTGGAATTTATAATTGCAACAAAAGCCATGAAGACATTATAAGACAACAGTTTTCAAACACTATATTTCATACAAAAAGTTTTCATAAACTATATTTCAAATGTCCTGAAGCTATACGATAGATTAATATGAAGTAAAGTTGAATATTCAAGAGGTTAAATTCAAGTTCATGTCATTGCTTCCCTCCGCTGTGCCTTTCAATCATTCAAAATTCAAACTTTGTGCCTATATAATACATCTATACATTGTCTTTCTTTATAATGAAGTAGTCTGCTTTACTGGATTGTGTACTACAGAAGAGATATTATTTGGGTTTCTCAGATCATCAGAAGTATAGAAATTGTATTATATCAAAAAACTGCACTGGTATCGGATCGGTATCGGCCGATACTCAAGAATCGGAACCTGGCATCGGATCGGTTTTAAAAAACAGTATCGGTGCATCTATGTGAAAACAATGGTGTAACCACTACATATAAAAATTACGCACAACACATTTTGAACTATACATTTTAAATTTGAGCAGATAGATAACTTTTTAATAATTAAATATCCAATATTATAAATTTAGCAAATCGTTATGGTGTTACCAGCCTACAATAAAAAAAAACTCACACACAGAGCACAACTTTTGACCTATACATTTTACATTAGAGCATAGGCCCACTACAGAAACACACAAGTGAATTCGTGATGTACACCACCACACATAGCTAAAGGTGGGGGGAAAGTCAAACTTTTCAGCCAGAACAGGTTTGTCTCCCAGTGCTGGAGTTTGAATCTCGGCCGCCAGGGAGTGGAGGAGTAACATTGCTCTGCCTGTTTTTCAGCTCGGGAGGGGGAGACAGTCAGACAGACGGGAATGAAAGCTTTTCCTCAGAGTTGAGGAGCAGGTTGGGTTTCGCTCGCGAATGAACGTTAACGACCGACCGGCGACGACCGAGCAGGAGTTTGTCGAAAACCGCGTCCAGACTTCACGACCAGCCGCGCGGATGCAGACGAGGACATGAGGCGGAATATGTGCAGACTTTGCTCGGAGCGAGACATGAGTCCAGGATACTGATTAGAGTTGACACAAGCCCAGCTCCAGTAGCAACTCTATCCACACTTCACCTCCAACCCCCTCCTTCACTCCTCAACCAGGAAATCATCGTGCATTGCCGCTTATCCGTCTTCCCACAGATTAAACAAAACACCAAACCCCTTCGGTGGGTTTATCCATGAGGATATCGCCGATTTCTCCTGTGTTTTCGCCCCTGGAAGTTCGGCTTTAGGTCTGAGGAGGATCCGCGCTGTCGTCGAACAATGAGGTAAAGCACATTTGTTGCCCTCGCTTTTGTGTGTACTTAGTTTTGCGCGCTACAATGTAACACACAGTGTGGGCAATGAGTGAGTGAGTTCGGTCTGCTCGTCACTTTCTGTCCTGTTACTCGCACCTACTGGAGGCGGCTGACCATCACAGCAGCAAGTGTGTCCTTTCTTTCAGTGTTTACACAGCTCCAGCTCGTCCCTTTATGTCTGGCGTTGACAGTTTTTCTTATCTTTTATTTCTTCCTCTGCTTTCTCCTGAATGGAGCTGCCTGCTGTGAATATGTATTGTTAATAATTTTGCACGGATTTGTTTTTCCATGAGGTACTAGTTTGAATTAAATGAAGCATGCTAGCAAAACAGGTTATATGACACCGTGATTCTAAACATTGTTAAACGAGTAATGTATTTTTTTACATTGACACATAGCCAGCAGGTTTTGGTATATTAACCTAAAATATTAATTAAATGAACATATTGGGATATAGCTGTTTTAAACAAGTTTTCCTGCACATATTTGGCACTGCTTGCATTGTCCTCAACTTCTGGTACAATGCATTTTTAGAGCATATTGTGCTGAGGTTTTCTTAAACAAATTTTCTATATCCTATAAATAGTCATTTACTGCACAGTTTGTAGTGTGCATGGTTGAATTAATTCACAATTATTTATGTATACAATTATTTAATTATTTGTAAAATTAGTAGCACATATAGCCTAGGCTAGTCTACATAGGCTACCGGTACGCAATGGAAACGGACAAACTGACCGTGTTTTTGGTTATCAAAAAGTCGAGGGAACTTTTTTGTCAATAGGCTATTTATTAATTATTATTTTTTCTGATTTGAGTACTTTTTAAAATGAGGTGCACCTGTGCACTGGCAGTGATCTTTTGAATAACATTAAGCACTTTATTTTACAGTAGACACCGAGTTAAACGAACGGGTATCGATAACTGTATCCTCAGGCGGCGTTGTTTATTGTGCGTGTTGAAAATGCAGCTGTCAAACGGTAAATTGGGTCTTTGTAACACGTAGCCAGTCCTCTTTTGTGAGCCCTCCCAGTTCTCTCTGTTCTGGGAGTTGGCCGTGGCGCGAATTCACAAATCCTACTGTGGGGAAGGTGTGGCTTATGAATATTAATTAGGTCACGGGACGTTCATTCAGTGGCGAACGTCAAATATTTGAATTAATATTCATGTATAAAGCCTTAACCATAGTAGGATCGGTGATTTATCGGTAAGGGCAGTACCCGGAACTAACCTACATTTGGAGCACTGAAGCCTGATAATTCCACATCCTGCTGCAGTTCAAGGGCACTTTTATGTTTAAAAACAACAAGACAAAGCGCCGCAGTTTAGTGTCACTCTAACCATATAATTAGTGTACTGCTTCTAGTTTCAGGTCTTATGTAATAATTTATCTAAACTACTTTACAAGCATAATATTTGAATAAAAAGTTGAACTGAACATTGGTAGGCCTATATCTTGAACTTTGGACTTTTTTCTTTTAATGTCTGCTGACTGATCACAAAACTTTATCATGTTCTTCTTCAGCATGATTTGAAATATGTAGCTTATAATTATGCTTGAATGGATACATATCTGATTTAAAAAAATGATTGTGCAAAAATGTCAGTGGTCAAAATAACCAATGATTTCATTTGTTGGGATTGATTAAAAATTATGGTAACTATTCCACCAAATGTAGTTTCTCTGAAGATAAAACAATGGTGTTGTGTTGTCTAAAAATGTATTTAAACAAGTCAGAAAATATGGCATCTTTTTATTTCGACCAATTGTTATTTTGTGCTCTAAATAATGACTACTTTTCTATTTTAAGTCGTCCGTAGTTTGCAGAACAAAACAAAGCAATTTCTTACTCAAACACACAAGTGTAAATTGTAAATCCAAAGAAACTAAGAATTTCCAAATGGTCTCTTAATTGTATATATTTAAACATACATTTATGTTACAATTATTAAAAACGTGGTGCTTTGAAGGAGAGTAGCAAACACTAAAGATTTTAGTTAATTAATAATCACATTTTCGAGTGATGGGTTGCAGCTGGAAGGGCATCCGCTGCGTAAAACATATGCTGGATAAGTTGGCGGTTCATTCCGCTGTGGCGACCCCAGATTAATAAAGGGACTAAGCCGAAAAGAAAATGAATGAATGAATGAAAAATAATCACATTAAATTGTTTTTGTGCTGCACTGTGATCCTTAAATCCTTAAATAGTCTTTTACTTTGTCAAAAAATGATTCTTCTTCTAAATACAGCTGCTAATATTTTGGTATGTAATTTACTGTTACATTGGGATATTTGATATATGATGTCTTGTGTAAATCGTGGTAAGAAAGATAGTCATTATTGTTTGCTCATAATATTAATACAACAGGACACATTCTAGTGAAAGGGGAACTATTAATGGGGTGTTATACATTCATAGTTTTAATACGTTGATGCACAATGCAAATAATTTATTATACTATATACAGTAACAACAATAAAATAGTTAATAATCAACAAATAACTGAAAGAATGTTATTGACACAAAGCCTTTCTAAGATCTATAAAGTTGACACATTGTTTAAAAGAGGGAAATGCCAACACAGACATGCTCTTCCAACAACTTGAGAATTTAAATCACTCATTTTGCTATGTAAACAACAACAGCAACCTGCGTGACAGGTTTTTTTTGTCAGTGTGTCTCTTAGATCTGTCTCACCCCAAAATAAAAAAATGTTTAAAATAAGCCGAGACTCTAAAACTTCAGCTATTCATTTAAATACAAATTTCAGTTCAATGACGTTATCGGACAGCATGCTTGATGTTGACATTGTGACACACAGGAAGTTTGACTAAGGGAGGTTTGCTGGGTTCAAGCAAGAGGCTCTGAACCGAAAACGCACACAAGCTTGAGTTTGCTGTGTCGGGTCTGCTTGCATAATAGGTGAAGAATGGAATGTTGTCACATTTACAAGTTTATTGTCCTGTCATGTAGAGGGACGTCAAGACCAGAACGCAGTGGAGCGTTTAGCGCCTCGTTTTGAATTTCGCCAGGCCACCCAATGCAACAATGGCTTCTCAAACTGATCATGTGGTTTGGGAAGTCCAGTATTGAATTCATGGGAACTTAGCCTAAAGTCACTGACCTTCAGTCCCTGGGTTAAAATGAAAAAGATGAACAATCAAAGTTCCAGGGTTGGGTGCACACTTCTCTTTTTTTTTATTAGATGAAGTATGCAGTTTACTGGTAGCTCAGAACAGACTGCAATCTGTTTGAGTGGCCCAAGATGATTTATTACATAACTGAAGTATTTATTTTTACACAACAAATACCTTTGAATATTTTTGGATTACATTTAAATAGATGATTATAATTTTAAATAATAATGTAATATCAACTGAATCAATACAGCTTTTTAATTTGTTTCTGGATTCTGGGTTTTAAGGTTTCTTAACGTTTTATTAGCAAAAACATGGTAATCAAATGAAATGTGATATGTAATGAAAATACATTTGTACAATTCCTTCTTATACTTATAGATTTTAATTTAACAAAATGCATTTGGATGTCATTTTTATTAAAGTGTATATATTTATTGCAGTTGTTTTGAGGCGTACATTCTACTCAACAATAAAATAAATAAACCAAAGTTACATTTTGTTGTAGTGAGTTAACACATCAGAAAGTAGTTTTATTTAATGAAATGGTAAAATGGCAACATAATTTCATGCCCGGTCATCATTACTTTAAGCAAATTGGTGACAAGTTTGTAAAAAATATGATTTCATTTGTACACTTATGTGGGGGTTTAGGTGGACCTTCACCTATATGTTTGTGTACAAGATGTACAATGTGAAATTGACACATCTTAAAACATTTAGGTTTTTTCTGAGGTTAGATTGGGAAAGTGAATTGAGAGCAGCCCTGCAGCTAAAGTTCATGTGCTCATATAGTGTGAGGCAGCTGAGCCTGATAACTAGCATTATGCATGAAAAAAAAAAACACACATTAAGACTGAAACAAGTGTTACGCATGTCTGAGTATGTGTGTATTGTAAACATAACTACACAGTAGACATTCACACAGAGACACAAAAACATGCAGATCTCCTATTTACATAGCAGTTTTTAACAGTTAAATATTGATAGATGTAAGTCCACATAGCTTTCTGATTAGAGTGTGGCGCTACATTTAATCTCTTGGTTCCAAATTTTGTGAAATTCTGAACTATATACTAGAGACCGAACTAGAGTTTTAGGTTTTAAACTGCAGTGGATGCATTTTCATGGCTATTAAGGCAAACTAAATTCTTTTTCGTTCTTAGTTTGAGGCCAAAAGCAAGTTCGAAAAGGTTGAGTTGACTATATACTGTTTTCGAACACTCCAGCACCTCCGCGCTGCAGTAGGTGGGGTTGTAAATGTTACATACTGCTCATGTGTACACCTAAACACAACAATGGCGAATGAGAAGAACAGTTTCATAAACATCTTGGGGTCATAAAAACCCCTCTCCACAAGAAGTGCCACATCAGCACGTCACATCTTTTCTGTTTGCTTTAGACAGACACCAAATGGTGCCATCTGTGTGCGCAAACTCATAGAAAAGATGTGGTGCGACGAGGTGGGCTTCTTGTCTGCTGTGTGACCACCTCCGAATCTTTAAAATGTCTTTATGAGCAATCATACAGGTATGCATACATTTGTAGCAGCTCTGCTACTCGAATCTCTAATGTATTCATTTGGCTTGTGTTGTTGTTTTTGGATGTTGTTCTCCTGTCTGACCCCTATGGTTAGGGTTGTCACGATACTGGAATTCGGTACCAATCCATACTGAAATTTTAAAAACGTCCATTTCCCGCTAACATTTGAGTGCTATTGAGCACGTTCTTAAACAGTGCTGATTTGCCATTGTGTTCATGTGCTCAACAAAAATTACTGTGATTGGGCGTGAAGGGCATCAGTTCACCGAACTCACCGCTGTTTACTGAGTGCAACCACAGATGCTGGAGCGTTTTAAAGCTGCAATTCATCAGCGAATCTCTTGTATGTCAGCTTATAGACAAACCAGCTGATCGACGTGACTTTGAAATGCTCCAGTGTCTCTGTATCTGTGTTTACACTCAGTAAACAGCGGTGAGTTCGGTGAACTGTTGAGCAAGTGAACACAATGGCAGATCAGAGCTCTTAAAGAAAGTGCTAAACAGTGGCCAAACGTTAGTGGGAAATTGACATTTTTAAAATTTCATTACCGAATTCCAGTATCGTGACAATCCTACCTGTGGTATGAGAGAAACCAATCAGGCAGATTCTCAGGACACACACCTACTGATTGCGTAATTGCCAATGACCAATGGTAGCTCAAAGGTGTTTAGGAGCTAAAACGAACTCCCCCAAAAGATTAATTTGGTAAGCCATTACTGCCAAACAAACTTAAAAAGAACTTTGTTTCGGACAGATTTTGTTTAAAATTGTCATTTCAGTCTGTTGTTTGATTTAGTTTGAATTAGGCCTGTAGGCGACAAACGCAAAACCCATAAAAACGTTTCCCATTTTTGGCTGAAAACATTGTGTAAACAGCCCCTTAGTTGTGCTTTTTTACATTTTTGAATCATTACTGAAAAAGTAGTGTAAAAATGTGGAGCTGGACACATCCCACACTGTAAAAAATATCTGTTGATTAACAGTTTCCTTATTTTGTATTTTCAGTTTTTTACGGTTGTGAACTGCGTTATGTAATGTTGATCTCTGATCCTCTACAGTTAAATTAAGTGACTTTTATTGACATTTTAGTAGTTTGAAATAATATAATGTTTAAGAAATAATATTTAGAGAAATAAGTCTGTAAAATAAGAGATATTGTACTGCCAGTTTTTCTTACAAAGTTTTTGTATCGTAATATACAACACCAACCCAAACAATATATCACTTTAAACTATTAAAAAAAAAGTCACATTTTCCAACTTTTTAAGGTTAAAAGTTGTCAGAAGAACTATCAAGATCTCATAATGTGATTCAAAAGCATTAATAAACAGGAAAAAATAAAAAAAATAGGAACATGAATCACAAAATACAGAAACCTGCTAATTTACAGATAATTTTTACTGTGCAAGCAAGCCTAGAGGATGAGGAATTTGTTATTAAAGGCTGTAAAGTGAAGTGTGTTGTGACTCCAGTGAGTCAGTACTGTCTGTTTTGTCTGAGCACTGCCAGACAGGTTTTTTAATTTGAAAACATCATTATTTGTTCAAAATGCCACCCTTCAATATGATATAAAAACACAAGCACACAGGTGGTCCGCAGCTGGCTTTTCCACACTTGCAGTTTAATCAGTCCGGTTTGTTCCTGTGTGTATTTGTGTCACTGTTGTCCTGGAAGTGTGTGTCTGATTAATGGCAGCGCTGTGATTCACTGCTGTTATCAAACTGATGACTGTGAGGGACTCGCCCAGCATGTCTTTATCTAAATGACTTCCACTCCAGTGCTTCTCCAGTCTAAAGGGCTTTAGGGTGGCACTGGTGGCTTTGCGCCCCATGCCAGATGCTACATCGCAGCCCCTTCTGCTGCCACTATTTAATTTCTCATGATCCTGGGTGGTTACAGACCATTAGATATCGAAACGATAGAGGGAAACAAAGTGATAAACTGAAATGGATTATTTTTAATTGCTGGAGAGAGCATGGTGACTGATGGCATTTTTAATGGGGATTTTAACAGAACATAAAACTGCTGGTTTTCAGTACTTTGTATATATTAGCAGTTGTGGTGCTTCTAATTAAGTAAATGATGTACAAAACCAACTCATCTATTCACGAATCAAGTTTACAGCACTATTTGTTTTACTTATAATTCATATGAAATATCGGTAACACTTTATTTTAAGTAACAATTTACACCATTTATTACTGGCTTATTACCTGCTTTTTATTAAGCTATTAATTGTTTATTCACACTTATAAAGTATGATCTTTTTTTACATCCCTAATCCTACCCAATGCCTAAACCCAACTACTACCTTACTAACTATTAACAAACAGCTAATTAGTAGTTTATTGAGCTAAAAGTCTTAGTTAATGGTTTGTGAGTGATTTGTTAATAGCATGAATTGTACATTAAAATAAAGTGTGACCGTAATATCTAATTGACTTTACTTGCAGAGGAAGGTTTTCACTTATCTTGCTATATAGGTGAACATCAATTCTTTAAAGGGTCACGAAATCCCCCCGTCTCAACAGGGTGTTTTCACACCTCTAGTTTGAAAAAAGTCAGGAAAGTGGGTGAGTCCAGCTTTGTTTAGGTGGGAGTGTCGAGTGGCGAAAGAGGGAAGCGTTTGCATGAAAAGGGGAGTTTCATTACGTGCACTACAGCTGATTTTCCCAGAGGCAACACAAATACAGATGCAGGGGAGACAGTGACTACGTTTACATGGACATCAGTAATCAAATTATTTGCCTTAATCTGAATAAGATCTGATTAAGGTGTTTACATGAGTTTCTTTTTGAATGTTCCTTTCATGATCCTGTTTTACATGTTATAGCACATAATTCGATTAAAATCATTGCATCATTGCCGCGCTATCCACATTTCCTCCGGAGTTTCATGTAATTTCGGGTGTTTCATTCTTAATTTGTCGTCTTTAACTGCAGTTTGGCACTTTCACTTTCATTCACGAACATTTCATGCATGCCCCCCGTGACAAACAAGATATTGGATGCGAGGAACTGCTGGAAGAGTGTTGTTTTAATGGATTTTGATGATACCGCATGCTGTATGGGAGAAAAAAACCTCAGCGTTTTTCGGTAGATGCAGAGACTCGGTAGGTGCAAACAATAACGTCAAACAGCCGTGTGTGTATAGACTATACTGTCACAAAATGCGGCCAAAATCCTACACGATGGTAATAGTTTGATTAAGGTGTTTACATGTTTACATCCGGAGAGCAGCATTTACAGCAGATCTTTCTTTGTAAGGGCATTACACTTTGGTGTCTTGAGCACTTCCTGTTGCATGCACACACTTACAAGTGACCAAGACTATAAGAGTGGGCATTTAGACATACCATAGACATATTACAACTATGTTTACATATTTGGCAAAATAAGCTTTTTGACAATTGACATGGAAAATATGTTGGGATTGGGATTTGCCGGCGAATATACTGACTCTCTAGTTGTAGTCTTGAGTCTGTAGTTCAGACCAATTCTGTAGTATTGGTCTAAACTTGAATAAAATGACATTCCAGTCAGAAAATTGTGAGATATATATGTTTATCTATAGACAATGGCAACATAATTGATGGCATGTTTCAACTATTTGGAGTTGAACATATCAGTTGATCAGCTGTTTTGTGAGTTTTTCTGTTGATTGAAAATTGTTGAATGCATTGATAAACCCTGAGCAGATTTTATGCCTTGAGGCCAATTTAAACTTCTGAGTTGAGTGCACAAGGTAAGTTTGGTGTAGCCTGTCGCATACCGTTCGCCATACTGTTGAGTCCAGTGCAAGGGATCCAGAAGGATACTTTTGTTTTAGTGTTTACTTTATGATTCAATTTGTTGAATGTTCAGCAGCTCCCGCCCTTTTCTTCCTTGAATGAGTGTGAGTTTGAGCAATTTCCAAAGTAGCATTGCATACATTTCTGGCATAAACCCAAAACACAGGCAAAAAAACTTGATACAATAAAACATAGAAACCCCCACTGCTTAGCATTTTTCGGAAGTGTTATTGCCAGAGTAACCATTACGTTGTTGGCTACATGCAAGGTGTGCGCCGTGGGGTAAGGGATCATTTGATGCAGAAGTTTAAATCAGGCTTTAGGCTGACTGGATGGACTTTACATGTTGCCTGCTGCTTGTTGGAAAGTTGCTTCATCATCAGTGTGACTTGAAAAAAAGTGCACTAATTGTTTGTATTGAATGCATCAATTACAGTTCAGTTAATGCAAGCCCTTAATGCTTAAGAGCACTGTAATGAACTTTAGTGCTGGAAAAGCAGAACATTAAGATGAGGGCTGACATTGAAACCTAAAATTATGGACCCTTTCCACAAGACTGTTATGATTAAGACTGTTATGATTCTTATACTTATGATTAAGTATAAGATTCTGACGATATGATAACCTTGGATACAAAAATCATTGACTTTTCAAAACCGCGGTATACCTTGAAAACGGTTATCGTCCCATGCCTAGACGCGTTTAATGGTCATCAGCATCTTAAACTCTTGAAATTTTTTGAATATTTAGATTTTTTTTTTTTAAATGTATGAACATTTATATGTATTCATGTATGTATTATATCATCTTTGCATAAAATTATCGAATTATCAAATAAAAAAATGAATTATTGCTTGTGTTAGGCGTTTGTAATACAGCGTGTATACAGGACAGTAAATTTGACGTTGTTCTTTTATCTGGTTACCATTTCAGTCTCACACAATTTAGTTTTTTCCTTTTTCTGAAAGTCTTGATAATACCATCGTAGAGTTTTTCTTTTAATATTTCAGCCAATAGAGTTGTAAAAAAATGATTAGTTGTACTCTTCCATTCACTACGCTCTAAGTTTACCCAACTATGACGACTTCCGCTACTGAGAAACCCGTAAATGTGAAAAGGGTCCATATTAAAGGGGTATGGAAAAATCTATTTAATTATAATCAAAATCTATTTGATTAAACAACAAGACAGAGATGCAAAAAAATTAACTAAACATTTTAGTCAGAATTTAAATAGAAGCCTTTAGCTTAGATAAGTTTATGGCTTATGTCAAAAAAGCAGTGTGCATATTTAGTTGGCAAACTTTGGCTTATGAGGGATTGTTTAACAACAGAGATGATATCATTTACAGCTGTTGAGGTTGAGGTGAAATACTGTGTATCATTTGGCCTCCATCAACCCTAAGTGGACATCTCTGAATGTAAATCCTTACTGAAGTACATTTGCTGTAAGTAGTCGCTGCCAAGAAAGACTATTAAAGAGACATGGACCTTAAGACAACCGTAATGTTATACAGCACAGCAGTGTTGAATACGTGATTGTGATTAGCTGGTCACGAACCTAAGCAGAATAATAACATTACTATCTACTACTACCTAATACTATCTATGTTCTTTTTAAATGTCTGGGTAAAAAAAACAACCACTTTTCCCCATTGAACACAATGTATTTAATTTTAAGAAGCATTTTAAATATTTTGAGACAGTAAACATGTCAGGCTAAATAATAAAAAATTCTGCTATCTTTAGTAGTCTAAAAACACAGATTTCTTTACAACTTGAAAAGGCATCTTTGGATATCTTTCTTTTTATTGGATATAAATAAGCCACTGCACTGTTCAGGTCCATAGCATGCTTGGATGAAGGCGCAAGTCTTTGACAACCCGTAAAAAAACAAAAAAACGTACATATACTGCAGGAAAGGTATAACAGAAAATCTTTGCGGTTTAAAAACCATGACTTTTCCAAACCATGGTAAACCTTGAAACCGGTTATCACCTTATGCCTGTGATCTGCAGGGATTTTCACACACAACCATCCAGTGAGCATCAGTCCCGTGGGTGAAAACGCCATGTTGATGTCAGAGGAGAATGGCCAGACTGGTTTAAACTGATAGAATGTCAACAGTAACTCATAAATATTCAATTCAACCTGTGGTTATCAGAGGAGCATTTCTGAAAGCACAACACATTGAGCCTTAATGCAGATGAGTTGCAGAAATACTTTAAAAGACGTGGAGTGATGTGTGCTTCTTGTCTGGTGTGTGACCCCTTCAGAATCTTTAAAATCTCTCCGCGAGTGATCGCACAGGTGCGGCTACATCTCTGTCAGCTCTGCTACTCGAACCTCCAGTGTATTCATGTTGCTATTTTGATGTTTTTGTGTTGGATGTGTTTCCTTTCTGATTTCTGTGGATATTAGATATAAATCAATCGCACGTTAAAGAAGTCTTAGTGTTAGAATACTGGAATTCGAAACCAATCGGTACTAAAATGTTAAAAACATACATTTCCTGCTAACATTTGAGCGCTGTTGAGCGCGTTCTTAAACAGCGCTGATTTGCCATTGTGTTCACATGCTCAGCAGTTTTAAAGCCATGATGATCAGTCGATTCATCAGCGGATTGCTCGTATCTCAGCTTATAAACAGACCAGCTGATCTTCACAGCTTTAAAACGCTCCAGTGTCCCTGTATCTGTAGTTACACTCAGTAAACAGCGGTGAGTTCGGTGAACTGATGACCTTCACGGCCAATCACAGTCATTTCTGTTGAGCACGTGAACACTGGCAAATCAGTGGTGTTTAAGAACGTGCGCAACAGCGCTCAAATGTTAGCGGGGAAGGGACGTTTTTTACATTTCAGTACCGATTGGTATCGAATTCCAGTATCGTGACAACACTAGTCTGAGTTCTAGAACACACCCACTGTTTGCGAATTCACTGTAGACCAATGGTAGCTCAATGGTGTTTAGGAGGAAAAATGAATTTCCCCAAAAAGTTTGCTTTGGTAAGCTGTTACAAACTGCCAAAACAAACGTTGTTTTTGGACCGTTTTTTTATTCGAAGTAATGCCATTTCAGTCCATTTTTCATTTTAATTTAAAATGTATTGGTGGCCTTGAGATTCCTGCCAGCTAAGAGCAGTAAACTGAGGCTACAATTCATACATTGTGCAGTAGAAGATTAGAAAAAGGTTGCCTGGTCTGAAGATGTTTAATTTCTGCTACAGCATGCGGATGGTAGAGGGAAAATTTTACATGAAGAACTAAAACCATGGATCCTTCCTGCCTTGCATCAGCATTTTAGGTTTGTTGTGGTGTAATGATGTGGGGATAGTGTCTTGACACACATTTGGGCCACTAAGTACCAAATTAGTGTTGGTTAAGTGGTACAACCTTGTCTATTGTTATTGTTGACAATGTCCTTCTCTTTATGACCACAATGTCCCCGTCTTGTTATGACTATGTAAAGCAGGATAATGCCCCATATCGCAAAGCTCAAATCATCTCAAACTAGTTTCTTGAACATTATAGTGAGTTCACTATATTGTTGTTGTTGTTTTTTTCTCCATTTTCGCAGAATGATGTGGTTTGTGTAGCCATTGGGTACAATAGAGCTGACCTAGAGTAAAATGGTCTCATAGTGGAAAAACAGCATTTTTTCCTGAAACTACTTGATGTTTTGAACTTATTACACATAGATGAAAATGCATATATTTTCTGTCTGTTTGGGCCCTATTGTAATGATCTAAGTGCATGGTACAAGTTCACTTTTGCTAGTTTAATGAATTGCTAGTTTAAGGAAAAAATGGTTGATGCTCTAGGCGCATGGTCTAAATGGTTCTCCCTATTCTCTATGAGTCATGGGAGTGTTTTGAGCATTAATGTTACAAACCAATCAGTCTCATCTTTTATTTCTTTTTAAGCCAGTTGTGCTCACATCATAGATTCAGAAGAATTTGCAAGCTCAAAGACAGAACGCTTCTCCAGAGAGAAAGCGGATCTGCGCTGAAGCAGATTATCAAGGTGACAATCCGGATTACATTGTAATCCTTTCATATTTAATATTTGGCTTGTTTGTGTGCTGCTGAAGATCCTGTGAGTGTTATAAGCAAAGTGTATGCACATTTTCACCTACCTGTAGGCGCATATTACTGCTAACTCTCTTGAAATAACAGAAATATATAAATTTGCATTTCCATTGACCAACTAAAAGCTGGTCTAAAATCATTGGCGGTCTATTGAAGTTGCCTCAAAATAGAAATATACCAACGATGTGCCTGAACACACTTCTTTTTCAGACCAGAAGCCTGTGTGTGCACAAATGCATTTTAGCAATTAATTTAAGCAACATGGTGCAGGACATATGATAACAAATTACTAGCAAAAAAACAAACAAAAAATGGGATAGGACCCATAATCTCTGTAAAGCTGCTTTGATACAATCATATAATGGGACACATATATGTCAACATCTCAAAAAATGTGTTTCGGTGTTTCGTGACCCTTTAATGTGATGTATGACGGAATACGCTTGGTGTGTGTTAAGGCTGATTTATAGTTCTGCGTAAAGCGCACGCGTATGGTCCAGCCCAGCCTTTATGTGGTCGCATAGCCCTCGCCGTGGCTGTCACTGACGCACCTCTCAAAAAATGTAACTACACGTCGCAACAACAAGAGGAATAAAGGTAAATTGACTTGACTGAGTACACTCAAATGGCCTCAATGTCACTAGTAGAGCTTTGTCCAATAATCAGAATCGATTGTGAGATTTTCAAAGTATATTACTACTCTCTCTTGAATCTATTCTAAGTTGTTTTTAACAGCAGATGGCGCTGTATGCTTTACAAACAGACATACTCTGCTTGCATCCAGTTTCCTTACAAATACCACTTTAACCTAAAATAATCATTAATAGGTTTAGCAAAGGTTAAAGCAAAATGCGAGTGTTTATAGTGAGTTGTGTTTACATTTAATCTTGTGACATAAAAGTCAACTTGCAAGACTGCGCAATTAAATTACACGAACACAAATCCATGTCAGCATTAGAGTGTATGGTTAAAAACGGGCCTAGAGCACCGTCTGCTATAAAAGGTGATCTACCAAAATGCTAACCGGTTAGTATAATATCTTTGAAACACAGTCCCACCCCTGCCGTCCAAAGCCACGCCTCCTGAAATCGCGAACACGTGCACCTTAAAGATGACAGCACACAACCCACTAGATCATGTCATTCGCCAGTTAGAAAACTTTATAGTACTTTATAAAACTACAATTCTAAATGAAAAACTGTATTATATCTAGCACGCTTTTAGTTATGTAGTTAGCAAGCAAAACTTGTCATAATGTGCAATATGTCATGCTTAGTGGTTGTCCGGCGGTGTGCAGGAATTACACTTATTACTAAGCCATACTTACATGCTATTTCAGACCGAATATTCAGAGTAACATGGTAAGCAGTATCGGGAGTGCGTCACAGGTTGTCATTGTTCAAAAATGAACCAATGTGAATATAAAACCAACTTCACCTCAGTAAAGCAGGCTAGGCGGAATAGCGTTATTTACTTATGTTTTGTTGTTAAACTAAATAAAAATCTACATCATCGATGCTGTAAAAGGTCCCTTATAATACTGAGTCACAATCTAATCAATCTAGTCAGATCAATCTTTCGCCGAGAGATTTCAGTGGCTGAACAACACTTTAGTGTATATAACCTATAAATAGTATATAACATATAAATAGTATATATATTTAAATCACAACATTACCTGTCTAAAAGAAATACTTCAGCCATGGTGTCATCCTTCCTCCAGCAAGCAAATGTAACTCCAATATTGATTCAGGATTTTAAAAAGTTTTGATTCAGCATTTGATTTTACCGCGACTGTGTCTCGTGTGCACATGAACGCTAATGGCGGATCTGCGTGAACAGAGATGCGCAGATGTACAAATCTACATTTGTTGACAGACAGTTTGGGCTGCTTATCGGAATTATGGGAATTGTCGGCCCGACAGTATTTTATTGGATGAAAATCTTTTAGTTTTATGCCTTACCCAGAATATAAAAATACATATAAATACATTTAGATCATTTACTTTAATCATTACTATTGGAATGTGAAGAGACTTTCAACCAGCACAACAAAAAATGTTTCTGAAGACAATCACCTACTGCACCTTTAAAAACATAACTCAGAATCTATTTAGGAGAGAATAGAGATGTATTTTGAAAATCGCAGAAATTATTTCTCAAATGATTTTTCGCCGCAGCTCTAGTCACCAGATTGGTGAAATGGGAGTTTCAAGTCATGGATTTGTAGCAGATAAATTTGCATCAATATGGACCAGAATTTCTGAGGAATGTTTCCAGCACCTTGCTGAGTCTGTCACAAAGAATTAAGGCAGTTCTGAAGGGAAAAGGCCACAAGTTCAGCCCTAAACTCTAAAACAACTTGTAGTGGCCAGTGAGTGTATAAATAAATGCAACTGGACTTGACAGATGTTCTGAAGTGTAAATCACATAGCTATGTCCAGAACGGCATTACAGAAATTGACCACATTGCAATTTCATATCCTTTTTCCAAATTATTATTATTATTTTTTTTCCCTCTTCTTTCTCACAAACATGCACAGTCATTTCTCTACTGAAAACCTACATCACATTTCTCAGTAGTGAGGTAACCGTATTATTTTTAAAGTATCTAGTAATGGCTTTACTATCTGTGGAGACACTACTGCCCAACATTTGCAGAGAGCCTAATGCACAACGTCCATTCATTTTCAATAATTCAATGAGCTTTCATTAATTATTCTTTATGGAGAGGACTTCACACACCACTTGTGTGTCATCATACAGTCTTGTGTTAGGAGCAAGACCAAAAATGGCTGTTCCATTTCAACTGTTGTTTGTCATGAAACGCACTCGGGGTTGTGTAATTACAGCCTTTCTTGCCTCAACATGTTCCGATTCTCTTTGGTATTTTTTATGGCTCTGGCCCATTGTAAATCTTCGGAATTGCAGCTCTTGTGCTAACCATGAATCACTCACAGACACTCAAATGTGTATTGGTCTAACTCTATATGCATTCACTTGGCTTAAGATGTATGAAGAATATGTGCCTTGAATAAGACAAAGCTTTCACAGTGTTGCATGCTGGGCTGTACTTCGACATGCAAATCCTATTGATTAGCCAATAATAGCATTTTTAGAAAAATACTTAAATAGTAAGACAGCATAATGAGCTTCAATGTATGGCTTAAGCACAACAAAGCTGATTGTAACAACTGTGCTATTTATATAAGGTCTCAGAAGAGAAAAATATTCATGTTCTGGTAGTAAAAATCCATGTTTTAATATGCAATCTCCATGAAGAAATAGCTTTTATCTGAAAATGTAAAAAAGCCAATGAAGAAATTCGTTCTTTGAGAGTCTTGGAGTCAAATTATTCTTGTTCTCAGGATTTTCTAGGAATATAAAATGTAACAATGAATTACATTGTGGTCAGAAATCCTGTGCTCATGAAAAAAATAAATGGAACCCATTTATATGTATGGGAGAAATACAATTAAAGCTCTAAGCTTGTATTGTTTTGATGCTTAAAAATGTTTTTTGTCTTTGACCCATATATTAGCATTTCTATAATTTTTAGCAAAATAATGCTACATTTTTTTTTTACAAATCAGTAAGGGAAAATATTTTTTGTAACTAAGGCTTTTATTTTACAGCTGCCTGCCACTGTTGCCCTCTTATAGTATCTGTGTGTCTTATAGTATTGTGCAATTGTGGAAATCCTTGAAAGACTTCCACTTTTGCACCATTAATTTTATTATTACATAAAAAATTCCTCAGCTGAGAGTCTGACTACTCTGTCTGTATTGAAATGGAATATGATACCCAGAGGCCAATCATGTTAGATCAGTAGTTGGGGTCGCCCTGCTCCCTGCGGTGTGTGTATTCGCTTTTTGTCGTCAGTCTCTGTTCTGTTGGCTGTCTGCCAGTCACACTGCTTAGCTTGGGCCTCTGGCCTTCTTATAAAGCCTCTGTCACGCCCTCGCCACTTGCTGATTGGTTCATTATCCATTTCGATTGCTTTTGAATGGCTGGTGAAACAACCCTTGGACAGGATTAGGTGCATGAATTGCTACAAGTTGCTTGCAGAATCCATCAGCATTTAATGCTGGCAAATCAGTCTCTTTCATTCTTTATGAAATGCTTGTGGGTGTTATGATTTAAAAGATGTTTAAGTAAAAAATAACCACACTTTTTGTGCCATGTTTATCAAGTCTGATATCTGTTTAAACTCAATTTGTGGATTTCAGATGATATTCTAATGAAAAAAGTTTAATAAAATGTAAAAAGTTGTTAAATAGATTTGATAGTACTATAGTTTTACAGGTAGATGGACATGGAATCAAATTGGACAAATATTTTATAAACACAAAAAGGCAGGAGGTTGAACTGATGTGAAACAACTTTCACACTGGACACAGAAAGCGCTGCACTATAAAACCCATTCAGTTCAATGGTTTGTGCTGCACTGACTAAAGTGTAAGAGCAGTGGAGCACACCGTCAACTAGCTTGTGTGTGTGCCAGGGTCAAAGGTCAGAATAGCTTAATATTAGGCTGGAGCATATACCGAACATGCTCACCAGAAGTCACCGGAAGTCTGCTCAAATAATACACTGACATGACATTTTTACGTAGTATACTTGTTCATGCTGCTTGCGATTGCATTACTGTGCTTTCATGGCAACACTGGTAAAATGACACCTCTCAACTCATTTACTGTCAATGAAATTTTACTCATTAAAATATATATACGTATATTTTGGCTTGTGCTTTTTAAAATCAGTCTAATTTAAAAGTTAAATTTAGAAAGTCTTACAAAAGTACTTTATATTATTTAATAAAATATTAAATAGTTATTGAAAAGCATTTTCAGTTTCGAGGTTCAGTCAAGTGCATCCTGAATTTTCGGTTTCAGCCCAGAATTTTCATTTCAGTACATTCCTGTTGAAAACTGTTGCTTTTCCAGTTGGCCATATGTCATTTATTGGACAGGCAAATGGATCTGTCATTCGTAAAAAAATAATAATAATAATAATAAAAATAAAAAAAGAATATATATATATATATATGAAGGAAATGTGTTCTCAGGGAATAGCAAAAAAAAACGTTAGAGTCAGATTTACATAGAGACATCCAGGAAACCAAGCGACTCCTAATCTACTCAACAGCTGAACACGAAAGCTAATGCCTCATGGTGCCAACCGAGCTCCTGATTGAAACAGTCAAATTTATTCACTGGAGTCTGGCGTGGCTTGTGTCGATTTGTTCTTCAACAGTGGGGAGGTTATAGACTCTAAGCAGGTTTTCCCATAAAACTATAACAATTCAACTGGAATATATGCTGTTTTTACCTATTATAGCACTATAATTTGCTAGAAAATGTCTTTCAGCATATGAATACACACAACATAACTAATGCACAGGCAGTGATGTCATAAAAACCAGCTGTTCTGCACAGAACAACCGTTTTAAATGCGCACTCTGTGTATTTTGAGAGAGAGAGAGAGAGAGAGAGAGAGAGAGAGAGAGAGGGTTGGGCTGTAATGGGGTTTAATGGACCTGGTGGTAAAGGAGTCTGTGAATTAGTCTTTATTAGAACAGATCTTATGTCTCTGAGTGTCTAGACAGATGCTAAGAAATCCAATAGCATTAAATTAGTGCTAGAAAAAGAGCTTTTATGAACAAGGGTTGAATTTTAAGGGGACAGTTCACCAAAAATGTCAAATTTAGTTGATTTACTCAACCTCAGGCCAGACCAGATCTAGGCGACTTTTTTTTTTTTTTTGGACTAGAAGTATAAGTAGAATAAGTAAATAAGTAGAATATTTAAAGAAGATATTTGCAGTAAACAGTAATGCTTGCTGATTGTGAAAATAAGCTAACGGCACTTTGAGTCAAAAGACATATAGAGGCAAAACATAATTTATGCCCGTGGCTCCTGACAAACGATGAGATCTTGTGAAGCAAAATGTATGAAATGAGCAATTCCAGCGTTAAGGATGTGACATTTGCAGTAAAATCTCAAAACATAAAGTCACTTAGAAAGTAGATGTTAACATTATATTGAAACATCTGTTTATATTTTCCAAAACTACTAACCACAGAGTTATGGGATCAGAAAAATATCAATCTGTAAACATTTTTTATAGTTTAAATGAGAAAAATAAACACGCGTTATGGATGTGACCAAAAAAGTTTGTGAGTTTACAGTACATAACATACTTTGTAGAAATTCTGTGAATTAAACTGCACAACCCACAAGAAACCATGCTAATCAAAAGAATAAGAGTTGGCTTACTATAGTACAAACATGATTGATTTTATTCTGTTTGACATTTTTGCATTTATGAGGAAAAAGCTTCATTATGGATATGACATCTCTCCTTTATGGATGTGACAGAGGTGAAATTGGCACTTGTGTGACTTTGGTAAATCAAATATAATTGTTTGAAAACATTGACAGAGACATTTTTGAGTATTTTTACAGTACTGTAAAATACAAACCTACACAAGAAACTTAGAAAGGGCTATTTTGGTAAAAAAAATTTTTTTTTTTCATGGCAAGGTTGACTGCATGGAATTGCTCAAATGTAACATTATTTGCAACGTTCATTCATTCATTCATTTTCTTTTCGGCTTAGTCTCTTTATTAATCTGGGGTCGCCACAGCAGAAAGAACCGCCAACTTATCCAGCATATGTTTTACGCAGCGGATGCCCTTTCAGCTGCAACCCATCACTGAGAAACACCCATACACTCTCATTTACACACATACACTACAGACAATTTAGCTTACCCAATTCACCAATAGCGCATGTCTTTGGACTGTGGGGGAAACCGGAGCACCCGGAGGAAACCTGCGCAAATACGGGGAGAACATGCAAACTCCACACAGAAATGCCAACTGACCCAGCCGAGGCTCGAGCCTGCGACCTTCTTGCTGTGAGGCAACAGCACTACTCACTGCGCCACCGCGCCGCCTCTATTTGCAACGTTATTATCTTTAATTTTGAGTCTTGGAAATCATGTTCAGAGTGCAAGGTTTCTGGTGTGTCAACGGATGAGCTGGCGCTGTTTGTTCACAGTTGAGAGAAAGAGTGAATGTGTGAATTAGGAGTTATTAAACTGTTTCACATTGTTGAGTTCTAAATGTGATTAAAATATTGAAGTCCTTGCCAATAATGTCTTTCTCTACACTGTCGGAAACGGACTGTTTTTTTCAAGATAATACTTTAAATATTTCACATTTCAATGTATTGCTTTTTAGTCATTTTTGGCAAAAAAAAAGTTTCACAGCTACATTTATATACAATTTTGCAGACACAATCCAGTCATTTTCATGTGATTCACCAGTCAGAAAGAAATTTGATGATAACAGAAAAACCTTTTGACAAAAGTCAACAGACATTTTTTGCAGGGGGAAAAAGTTGCTTAAATTTATCTAATTTGACCTCACCTTAAATCCAATTTTTTATTTCCTTTTTTTAGTTGTAATACCAATTCTTTTAATAACAGTAGAGGGGAGCGGGAGAGCACTTTTACCATGCAACCCTTGATAGAGCTTCCAAATATCACGTGATTTCCTCACTTTGTCCCGCAGTTAGGTCCAAGTCTTTTTCAGTTTTCAGGTGCAAAAAGTGAATTTCTCTAGCGGTACTTTTTTCTTATTACAAGTAGTGTTTCTCTTTTCACGTGTCTCAATGATTACCAGTCTACAGGTTATTTAGTGCTATAACACGTCCTTAAGTTAGCATTGTCTAAGTTATTTAGTTTAAAAGTAAATCAGGTATGAGCAAGGCAATAGTTGCTACGGTGTCGAAAGTAACACTGTTATTTTAGTCCCACTGTTAATAGCCATACCTTATTTTTCACTTCCCCATATGAGTTTGCAGTGTTTATATTTAAATGTTAATGCGAATTGCCAATAATAAAAAATATTATAAATACTTCAATCTTGTATTGTTGGGTTACTTTTGAAATGTTTAATGGAACTGAAATTTTTAATGAACAATGTCATATTCAGGTTAGTTTAAAATAAACAGGAGTTAGCCAGTAAATGTAGAATAAATAGTTGTTACTTTTGACCCACCATGTTATTTTTGTCTCTACTGATGGCATCGAAAGTAACAATGTGCTATTCATGTTTGATTTTGCATTGAGCTACAATATCATCATATATATAATGATAAATTGTGATCTTAGTTTTTTTGTCATATCGCCCATCCCTATGTGGAAGTGGTCAAGCTCAAAATATTTTAAACCCTGTTTTAGGTCTGTGCAATTTAATTGAATTGAAATCGCAAACACATTTGAGCAAAGCTGCAATTTTTGTTTATTTATTTATTTATTTATTTATTTATTTATTTATTTTTGTGTGATTGATGTGATCTGTAGTAAATCTCTTCCAAAGGCCAGAGGATGCTCTAGCAGAAACTTACTAACCTGTCCAAATACACAAGAAAAAACACGAGAAATCCCTTGGGGAAAATAGCGGTTGCTGAATAAACAGAAGAGTTAACAAGTTAACTGCTTTCGTTGATTCAGCGTGACTTATAAACACATGACTATGAATTAAATACTTCTGATTCCAGGCACTCGACTGCAGTTATGAGGTGAGTTTGGAGTAGAAACATGTTAGTATATGTTGTAATTTCCTGTGCAGCTTTTGCTACAGTCGTAGTTCATTCTGAAGCGATGCAAACAGTTGTCATTATCACAGAATGATTATCTCAATTTCATTATTGATCGATTAAACCAAATTCAAATTTAAACCAAATTTTTTTTCGCAGCTTATCAGTGCACTCCTGTGTAGTAAACTCTGCTCCATCTAAACGCATGTGCTGGAGGTTTACCAGAACTGGCTTTACTGGCAAAATGCACATGAAAATCACTTCGATTAAATTGCCCAGCCCTACCCTATTTACACCTGTATTTAATGCCGTCAACTTGGTTTTGCCGAAAACACCAAGAGTAAATGTGACCTCAGAGCAATAAGAATTAGACCACAATACAAGTCTTCTCATTTAAACTTGGTGTTAAGATCTGAGGTTAAGCACAGCAATCATGTGGATAGTCCGAAATAAATTGGTCTGCTGTCCTGAGATGTCTGGTGCCTGACCCCAGCTTTGGCTGTAGCTCTTGCCGTTCTGTTCAGATCCGTCTGTCCAGAACAGACAATTTATCCCCAACAGATCCCCAGCAGATCCCCATGCATTTGCTGTGTAATTAACTCCAGGAATTTCATATTAAATTGGTCTTTCTGGTTCTTTAACTCAGTCCACTTTGATGCCGACTGAAAGCGCCCCTGGAGAATGGTAGATGAGCGTGTTGGAACAACAGGGAGAGGAATGATTGGCTGGCTCGTCTTGACTTCCCCTTCCCCATTTGTCTCCCAGGACAAATATCTGTCAGGAGGGATGTGCACCAACCTGTATAAGGAATTAAGAGCAAAAACCTATTGCCGTGTTTGATTGGCCAAATATGGCCATGTGGAGTGCCAGCCAGGGAGGTGAAGGAGGAGGAATGTGTTTGTTCTGTCGCTGCTTTAAAGAGCATTTGCTGAATGTTGAGGAAGCAGCATCTCAAGGGGCTAGATTGTGCTGTAAAATATACTTTAATTATCAGTTGTCCATAGGTTATGATTCATGGCTGTTTTCCATTTTATATCCATTTTCAAACAGCATAGACATAAAAATATAATAAACAAAATATATAAAAAGGTTTTACAGTATGATGGTATTGTGATTACTGCTCTAAAATATGTTCTTTTTAAATGTCTGGGTAAAAAACAACAACTTTTTTCCCCCATTGAACCCAATATATTTCATTTTAAGCATTTTAAATATTTTGCAACAGTAAACATGTCAGGCTAAATAATAAAAATAAATCATTGACATTAGTTTCAAAAACACAGATTTCTTTACAACTTGAAAAGAGATCTTTGGATATCTTTTATTTCTTTGGATGTAAAGTTAACCACTGCACTGTGCTCAATAGCATGCTTGAATGTTCGTGCGTAAGTGATTTGTTTTTCAAATGTTTGCTGAATCGTGGAATGACCAATAGCTTTTGATGTGGATGGTCTTTGCTGCTGGAGATACTGTTGCCCTAAAAAAAGTCATTGACTACATGTTAAAAAACAACAACAAGTACTGCAGGAAGGGTATAACAGAAAATTGTAGCAGTTTTAAAACCATGACTTTTCCAAATTGCAGTAAAACCTGAAACCGGTTATCGTCCCATGCCTAATGGGACCTTGATGTCTGCTCTGACCATTTTTTTAATGTTGAAGATTTAACACTGCACTTTAACACTTAAACTGACATTTTTGTACTGTTATTGACAGAAATCCCTTCCCACTACTTTCTCAGTTATTTCAAATTTATACTATTTTAATCACATTATTTTCAAGGTACAATACTAACTATTAATAAACCTTTAACTATGACCTTTGGCTTAAAGTTCTAATTTGCTGTTTATTAGTAGTTATTAAGGTAGTAGTTGGGTTTAGCTATTAGGTTTGATTAGATATAAAAAAAATAAGATCATGCAGAATATGTACTTTATAAGTACTAATGAACAGCCAATGTCTTACTAATAGGCAGGTAATAAGCCACTAGTTAATTGTGAGAATTGGTATTTTACTAAAGTGTTACAGTTATTTTCTAAATTGTTATATATTGAAATAAAACTGTAAAGGAGAGGAAGTAGTGGCAACTCATTTCTTGGTTTTTGTACAATAACTAACATGACCTACAGACAATATATAGGTTCATACTACTAAAAATGCCAAAATAAGTAATTTTGTTAAACTTTTTAACCTCAAAAATTGTATGTGCAGAGATCAATGTCCCGTCATGAAATCTGAAGGTAGTTTAAAGAAATGGTCTGAATTATGAATGAGTAAATGCATGCATGCATGCATAGTTGAAAGAAAGTCGTGTAGATCTGGAACAAAATGAAATGCAAGTAAATGATGCCAGAATGTTTATTTATTCTTTTACAACTTTTTTTTTTCTTGTAGATGTTTGACCTACAGTACACTAAGATCGTCATCCAAGTTTTTGTCTTCAACACAAAATTCAAAATTACATTTACGTAAGCAAAATCATCCAAAAATAAATGCCTGGAAAAGCGATTTTAACCAAACAGTTTCTTCTGGTTTCTGTGGAAAACTGGTGGTGGTTTTCTTTGGATGAAATCCTCTCTCTCCAAGTCCTTTCACAGCATTTCACTTGGGTTCAAATCAGGACTTTGTCTAGGCCCTTCCAAAACATGACATTCCTCTGAGTTAACCTGCATTATTGCCAGTATTTTCTGCTAAATGTACTGTTTGCAATGACTTCCTCCACACTTTCCCGCATGGACTATTAAATTCATCTTTATTTCAATAGCGCTTTTACAATGTAGATTGTGTCAAAGCAGCTTAACATAGAAGATTATAGTGAATTGAAACTGTGTCAGTCCAGTTTTCAGAGTTTAAGTTCAGTTTAGTTCAGTTCAGTGTGGTTTAATTTTCACTGCTGAGAGTCCAAACACTGAAAAGCAAATCCATCGATGCGCAGCTCCCCAAGTCCTGAACCATGTAAGCCAGTGGCAACAGCGGCGAGGAACAAACTTCACCAATTTGCGAAAGTGAAGAAAAAACCTGAGAGAACCAGGCTCAGTTGGGCACGACCATTTCTCCTATGGCCAAACTTCTTGTGCAGAGCTGCAGTCTAGGCGCCGGAGGCTGGATAAAGCTGGACGTCCAAAAAACTTAGAGACTAACTTTACCTATTTCAAGACGATCTATATATGCTGGCTCATTGGAAATACGTGCCTTAGCCTGCATTTTTGCAAAATGTATAATATACGTTGTTCCGGGTACGTTTTGTTGCCCGTCTCTGATGACAAATCCACTAGTGGACACGGTGTAAATTTTTACAGATCTGAAATGCGTTGCTTAGGGTATATTGTGTTGTATATTTCAGATATACATCCTTCATGTCCATGACAATGCGGAGCTTGTCGTACAGATAACCTAGACCAGCAAACCACTGACCTAAACCCTTTCCTAAACCAACCAATAGTTACATTGCTTTTATCTCTTTTGGGGAAGCTTGATTCACTGTACTCGAGTCTGAGCGCTCTGCATTACAAGTACAACACTGTACAATGTGAGTTACTGAGCAAACTGACCACATCCAAAAAGTTGGTAATGGAGGTAGATGGGTGTGGCAAATATATTCAATTACAAATTATAGACATATAGTTATAGATATATAGTTGTTTTGTGGTATTTATTTGGTGTTTTGCAAAGAACTGCATGAAAATAATAATTGTTCTGTTGATAATATGTCCCTGTAAATATAATTAGTGTGAAAAGGAACACAAGTTGTTGCCATCATACTGCCCCGTAGCATTCATTTTACCTAACTACAGTCAGAGGTAAGTTTATGTTTTTGCTGTTTAACAAAAATATAGGCTGAAGCACATATTTCCAGTGAGCTTGTGCTGCAAAATGCATTCAACTGGATAGCTAGTTGAATGCAGTGGTAACACCACTGAACCTTTGGTATTAAAAGTAAACATGCATTTTTATTTAATCAATTTGGTCAAAAAAGTGAAAAATCCAAAGGTTTGCCTAATATAATAACTCTTTCCCCACCATTGACGAGGTAACTCATCAATTAATATACAATGCTTTCCCTCCACTGACAAGGTCTTAACAGCAATCTGTGTTTTAGGTATATTTTGTTACAGAAAGCACACACACATAAATTTGTGTCTTTGTAAACCACATAAGCAATCGCACACATACACGTGTGTGAATGTAATATATATTAGGGCTGCACGATATTGGAAAATTCTAACATTGCGATATTTTTAAATTATAATCTACAATCTACAAGCATAGATAAATTCAATAAAGAAAAATAAACACCTTTACATCTTATTGTTATCCAAGGAGTCGAACTGTATTCAGGTATACAGTAATTGAATAATCAAATGTAAAGCAAATGTACAGTAAAAATAAGTTTTACGCCTGAATGCTTTTAAAACCCTCACACAAGCCTCAAAAAACACTTGCAAATTGATCAATTATAATCCAGACTCAACATTGCGTATACTCGCAATGTGACTATTGTGCATGATCACATTGCGATATCGATGCTGAAACGATATATTGTGCAGTCCTATTATATATATCTTGAAAATGCACTGCTTTTGACAGCTTTTGCAACCTATACGCGTTCAAGTGGTGATAAAACGAGCATGAAGATGGAATAAAATGTTTTTTGTTTGTTTAAAAGCAGAGGCTTGGTTCTTTATTTTGATATATAATATGGTCATATATTCCTAGCAGACGATATTTGGAGAGACATTAAATTTAGGTGAAAATCAACTAAAATTCTGGTGGCTGGCAACTAAAAAAATAATAATAATATAATGCTGGCAGGGAAAGAGTTAATTTAACTAGATTCTCTGCATTTGTGAAGGTCTAAACACAAAGTGCAAATTTATGCAGCATGTTTTTAAAGGTCTTTAAAATGGTCAAGAACATTTGGAATTTTTACTGTAACTTTTTTTATTTTTATTTGAGGAATTGAAAGGACACATGAAATTGTCTTTGGTTTATTTGACTTTTTAACTCTCGGAAGAGTTAAATAATCTGTTCAGTTCACTTTCTAGCCAGATTCAGAATTTCATTCCAGAGAAAGACTTGAAAAATCTGTAGCTCCCAGCACTTTAGACAAGCTGAAACCTGTGTAAAGAGAAACAGAGATGAAAGTTACTGCAATTAGAGCAAAGCAAGGAAGCTTTTTAACTTTGCCTCTCCACTGACTTTGACATCATCACAGACTTTGTTTTAAAGTTCAGCTTCGAATGAACAATTCGTCTCTTTAAACTTGATTGGTTTAAACTTTGGTCCTCGCAAAGGAATGTGTCATGGTGGTACTTAATCTTTTGTTTAGCAAGTTCCAGATGTTTTACCATGATACAGTTTTTTTAATGTAAAGGCATAGCTCCCTCAAAAAAAAGAATATTAGCTGTTTATTTACTTACCCTCAGGCCAGCCGCAATT
This sequence comes from Danio jaintianensis, assembly GCA_903798115.1. Lineage (NCBI taxonomy): Eukaryota > Metazoa > Chordata > Actinopteri > Cypriniformes > Danionidae > Danio > Danio jaintianensis. The sequence continues at coordinate 5,294,574 of CAIGQV010019081.1, read as the reverse complement.
TAGCAGATTTGTTTTATTATTCAGAAAAGTATTAAAGGAATAAGTTCACTCAGAAAGTAAAATTCTGTCATCATTTATTCACCATCACTTGTCAAAAACCTGTTTGAGTTTCTTTCTTCTGTTGAACACAAATAATGTATTTTGGAAAATGCTAGAAACCGGTAGCCATTGACTTCCATAGACTAACATTTGTTTTCCATTCCATGGATTCCAATGGTTATAGTTTCCAACATTGTTCAAAATAACTTTTTCTGCATTCAAAAGAAAAAAGAAACCACTTGAGGGCAAGTAAATATTTTATTTATTTATTTCTTTTCAGTAAACTATCCCTTTGAAGAAGATTTTTTTTTAGCTGAAACTGTTGTCTTTGTGATTCATCAGTGCTTTTCTCAACCGACAATTGGAGAGTCAAACAGACACGTACAGGCAAAGCAAAATGAATACGTCATGAATCACCAAGGACTAACTTCAGCTCAAAATCATATTTAATGTTTTACTGAAGAAAAAATAATTTTCTAAGATATTCATTGTGGTTGTCTTGTTCAACAGTGATAGCTCTTCCAGAACTAGGCTTGATCCAATAACAAAAAAAAATTCCAGCCTTGAGCCTTAACCACTATCTCACACATATTCTTTATCAGAATAAAAGCATCATTTAGAAAAAAACATATTTTTTTTCGCTTCTTCTCTTTAACAGCTGCATATAAAGCCGCTCTGTGTTTTAGTTAATATGGAAATGTGGTTAATGAAAAACTTTGTGGCTGTAATGCCACACTTTAAAAGTTGTAAGCTGAAACTCTCATTACTGGAAACCGTGTGCCATAGCAGTGTAACAAAGCAGTAGATTTACTCGAAATAACTCTTAGCGTTGACCACTAGAGAGGAAAATATAAATATTTGGATTGAAAAAGGGAATTTCTAGCAGGCACTAATGCGGTCTGTAAACTTTGTTTTGATGTATCTTTCACTTTCCAGTAGCTTGACTGAAATGATCATTTCGTCATGACTATAATTTAGCCATGTCAACATTTTAGCTTCTCAGAACACATTAGAAGTCGCTTACATCAATGGAAAAGCAGATCTAGAATTTCACAGACTGAAATGTTCAGATATGGAGAGGAAAAAAAAAAAGAGGAGACCACTTGAACATTTCTCAGTTTGACTGGATTTACTAGGTTTATGTTTTAAATAAAATGTTAATATTTGTTTTATTTTTTTATAAAGCATTTCTATCAAATTTCAAATACAAATATTTTCAGAATAGCAAATGTATTAATTAGCTGTGATTGAAAATTAGAGTTAATTATGACAAATAGCTTTCTCAACTCATCTGAATGCATTGGTGTTGTGTTATCTAGAAATGAAGACAAATATGCATTTTTGACTACGTCATTCTATGTTTTTTATGACCACAGAAAAATTGAAAAACACGCCAATCGCAGCCCTTTCTGTTGAGCGCGTGATCAATCATTGGTGTTGGCATTCAACAACGCTCATAAAGCAAGAGGGATTAATATTTCCATTTGTTTATTTGCTATAAATGCTCATGTTGTTCTGTGCATGTACTTGAGTTTTGTTTGATACATTCAAAAAGAGCAGGTAAAATTAAAGGTACAGTACATATATCTGACTGCTTGTATTAAAGGACAGAATTGTATTACATATAATATATAAATATAAATATATTTATAAATTATACATTTTAATACAAGAATGATTGTGTTGCTAAGTAAAATATCAAATTGTTTATGGAAAGCATCGTCAATGCACCGAGATATCGAACCGTGAGACCAGTGTTCACACCCGCTAATTGATACAGTGATGTGTCTCTGTCTTCTTCACACTTGAGTACTTAGTGGAAATTTATTTATTGATTTATTTTTACACTCACAAAATTAAATAACAGTCAGTAATATAGAATGATTCATTCATTTTGTCAACACTCCAATTTAAATACCAATTCTCATTATTAACTAGTGGCTTATTACCTGCCTGTTATTAAAGTACATGTGAAATCAAAACTAACCGTATTGATTTTGTTAGCTCGTATTGCCACTTTTGTGGTGAACAATTCATCTGTGCTTGTCATTAGGAAAAAAAAAATGGTTTGCCCTTGTAATCTCGAATTAAAATCTGAAAATGCACTTCCTGTTTGTTTTCAGTTTAATTCTCAGATTACGTCTGTCTGAGGTATTGGGCGTGGCTAACATACTTAACCACGCCCCTCCAACTGTCAGCTTTGACAGCGCTATGGCAACAAACATAAATGGTGAGGATGAGGTGTCTATTACCTCCTTTACTACATCCAATCAGCTCGCAGTAGAAATAAAACAAGCCACGCCCACTGTTTTCTCATTTAATATTCCATTTCTCAAGGAACTGTGTCACAATATGGAAAGAAAAAAAACAGTCGCAGCTTCCAGTTTGTGCAGACTTTAAGATGCTGGCTGTTTATTAGTACTTATAATAATACTAAACCTACACTCAAAAAAATTTTTTGGCTGCTTGTTCAAACTACTTATTTAAAATGAGCTGAATTAACACAATTCTTGAGTTTTTTGTGGGGAGACAACTTAATTATTTTATGTTCAATCCACTTACATTTGTAAAAAGAATGAAGTTAACTTAATTGATTTGTGTTGGGACAACATGAAGGAATTGTGTGGAACTCAGCATTTTTTACAGTTTAACTACTATTTTAATAACGATAATTAAGCAGCATATTAAGAGTTTATTGATGCAAATGTTATAGTTAACATTTTATTAATAGCAAGAACTTGACCTTAAAATAAAATTGACCTGTTTTTTATCACCTTTGGTTTTCCTGAAGGCTTTTTTTGCCAGTGGGTAATTTTCACTCCTCATCCTCTTATATATCACATAACAGCAAAGGACGAATAAATAAAGAGCTAAACGTTTTTGCTGAAATTCTATTTATACGGTGTAAAAATGTAGTTAACTTAATAGTTTACAAATTTAAGTGGGTTGAACGTAAAAAATTAAGTTATTCCCAAAAAGGCTTCTGTTGTTTCAACTAATTTTAAATAGGTAGTTTGAACAAGCAGCAAACAATTTTTTTTGACTGTACCGTTCCATAATTGTTTGACCAAAAGGTCTGTAGAGTGTGAACGTTTATCGAAATTGACCTAAAACCCACACAGAGTTAAAACAGTGCAAGCAAGACGTGACAGCCAATCTAAACAGCTATAAAACATGACACACAGTGCTGAGGGAAAGACCCTTAAAGTCCCTCGAGTCTGCATTCTTCTCTTCTTTTGTCCAAACACACTCATCTGCCAGTCTGCTCTCATTCTTGCCCTCAGCGAGTCACTTGTAATTACACCGTGACCATTCAGCCATTAACTTCCTCCTTTTATGCTGCTAGTGAGCTGAAGAAGCAGGTGAACAGAGGGGGAACGCAGCATATTTGTGGCGTCGGAGAAGAGATGAAGGAGGGAGAGCGAGTTTGAGAGCGATTAGTGGGCTTGACTCTACTTGTTAGTGTTCAAGGGCAGCTGCTCTACAGCCTTATACAGACATTTCTTCAGCTGCGCGCTCATCAGTTTCCTGTTAACTCTTTCATTACTAGGAAATGCTGCCCATTTTTGGTGCTACGATGATGAAGTAGTGTATTTTTGAAATAGTGACTGCTTATTTTGATAGCATTATAAAGAAAGCAACGGACTCGGGATTTGCATGAAATGGGTTATTGAAAAAACTGGCTTGTGTGTAGAAAATGAGCTGGTATATATTTATTTGTCGCTAATTTGCATGGAGCGTGCCATGGTATTGCGGCAGAAATGTAAGATCTTTACATTTAGTTGTATGTTAGCACTGCAGACATTAGTTATATCCCATTATTTATATTCCATCACTGTCCCAACACAAATCGATTAAGTTAACTTAATCGTTTTTACAAATTTACGTGGATTGAACATAAGACAATTAAGTTGTCCCCAAATAAATTTAAGAATTGTGTTGATTCACCTCATATTAAATAAGTAGTTTGAGTAAGCAGCAAAAGTCTTTTTTTGGGGTGATTATTAGTTATATTCCATTATATATTTAGTTCTATTCCATTCGTTATATTCCACATTTTGATAGCATTATAAAAAAGGCAACAGACTCGGGATTTACATAAAGCAGGTTATAGAAAAACGGGCTTGTATATAGAAAATGAACTGGTGTGATATATTTATTTGTCGCTAATTTGCATATGCATAGAGCGTACTATGGTATTGCGGCAGAAATGTAAGATCTTTAAATTTAGTTGTATGTTAGCACTGCAGACATTAGTTATACTCCATTATTCCTTTATTAATGTAATATAATGTGTGTATTTATAGAGCGCATTTATCGTATATGGCCATACACCCAAAGCGCTTCACAATCATGAGTGGTGTCTCTCCATACCACCACCAGTGTGTAGCATCCACTTGGATGATGCGACGGCAGCCAGAGGACAACAGTGCCAGTGCGCTCACCACACACCAGCTATTGGTGGAGTAAAGAGAGTGATACAGCCTATTCGGTGGATGGGGATGATTGGGAGGCCATGATGGGTAAGGGCCGATGGAGGGAATTTGACCAGGACACCGGGGTTACACCTCTACTTTTTACGAGAAGTGCCATGGGATTTTTAATGACCACATAGAGTCAGGACCTCGGTTTACCGTCTCATCCGAAAGATGGTGCTCACTGACAGTATAGCGTCCCCTTCACTATACTGGGGCATTAGGACCCACATAGACCGCAGGTTGAGTGCCCCCTGCTGGCCTCACTAACACCACTTCCAATAGCAACCTAGTTTTCCCATGTGGTCTCCCATCCAGGCACTGACCAGGCTCAGCACTGCTTAACTTCAGTGAGTAACCGGTCTTGGGCTGCAGGGTGATATGGCTGTGGTATGGATTTATTAAATGTACAGTATTTTTTTGTTAACCAAAAAATAAAATGTACTCACACTCATGTGGTTTCAAACCTTTATGAGTTTCCTTTTTCACACAAAAGAAGATATTTTGAAAAATGTTGGAAACCTGTAACCCTTGACTTTCATAGAATGGAAAACAAATGCTATGGAAGTCAATGGTTGCAGGTTTTCCAACATTTTTCAAAACTTCTTCTTTTGTGGCTAACAGAAGATAGAAAGTCAAACAGGTTTGGAACAAGTAAAGGATCTGTAAATGATGACAGAATGTTCAGTTTTGGGTGAACTATCCCTTTAGGTGGATTTGAATTACAGTAATTTGCATTAAACTAAATACATTTCATAGAAAATACTCTAGATATCATGCAGTAAATTTTGTAGTGAGAATGTGTTAATGTGATCTGGAAGTCCAGTGGTTAATTTGAATCTTAACTCAGTCAGTAAGGATATTATATACACAATATAACATTTTAACCCTTTACAAACTCTTGTTAAAACATTTAAAGATGTTACCCATTTTGCTCATTTACATACATTTCCATCTGCATTCTAATGAAAGTGTAAAGTGTGTTTGCATGCGGTCAGTGAGTTCAGTGTTCTTCATTTTGTTAATATTGCACTGCTCTCAGTAGATACAGTCGTTTCAAAGTGCCTTGGTGGATTTAGTTACCATTACACTTGCATTTGCTTGTCATCTGTTTATGAAGGCAATTGTTTATGTACAGTATGTGTTTGTGAGTGTGTTTCTCTTCATTAATAATTCACTGTGCACACACACTCCGTTCTGTCCCTTGTTCCAGCGCCCATATTAAAAATGTATTTATTTCCCATAACAGTATGGCTGTCTGTAGAGTCTTAGCCAAGCTCATCCGGATCTCCCTCCTCCTTCACTCATCCTCTTTCCTTTATCCGTTTCTGTGATTTCTTTTATCCAATTTTTCTTTCCATCTGGTTAACCTAAACTCCCCCTCCAATAGCAATCAACATCTGGGCTCTCTCTCTCTGTGTGTGTTATGTGTGTGTGAAGTCTGCAAACCTACATTTGGCAGTCTGTATCGTCAGTCCTTATTCTACATTTATTTAAGCAGGAAGTGAGCTGTGGCCTCAGTGTGTTGTCACATGAAGAGGAGATTGTATCACAGTTTGAAATAAATGAGGGAGAGTGTGAAGAAAAAAGAGGAGTAAATAGACTTTTTAAATTGTTTTTTATTGATTTAAGTTTGTCTGTTTTTTAATTTATAGTTTTTTTATTATTTCTATAAATATTTATTATTTATTAACCCTTATTCTTTTCATTGTTTTATTAAGTTTCTATTACATTTATAACAAGATTGAATAAATTTTTCTTCTTCTTGCCTCAGAATCCAGATCTTACTTTTTTTCAGTTCTTAAAAATCTTTTGTGGAAAATAATTTCATATTTATTTTATATCATTTTAATATTATTATTATTTTAGTATTATAATAATTTTTTCAATTTTTTTATGGCCTTTATAAGATATTAATTTAATTAGACATCAGTGTCTGTAACAAAATATAAACATGAGCAGAAAAATCTTTTATAAATATTTTCCAATCCATTTATACGTTTATCAAATCATATAGATTTGGATTATACAGATACAAGCTGTGACAGAAAGACAAAGGAGTCCTTTACAGAACTTAAGGTCATAATATAGCACAACACATAATTCAAAATTTGATGAAATTGACATTAGAAAAGAAGTGAAGTAGTAGGACAGAATATTCATCCCTGATGTATTTACCTCCACTATTATTTGGAAGCAAAATAAGTTCACGAGTGTGAAAAATGCACGTAAAGGGGACCTATAATGCCCCTTTTTACAAGATGTAAAATAAGTCTCTGATGTCCCTAGAGTGTGTATGTGAGGTTTAAGTTCAAAATACCCCACAAATAATGTTTTATAACTTTTTGAAACTGCCCCTTTTAGGCTTCTATCCTAATTGTTCCATTTTCGTGACTGTCGCTTTAAATTCAAATGAGATTGTGCTCTTTTCAAAAGAGGGCGGAGCTATAAATATCTATGTGTCAGCATAGTGGCAGATTTGAAAACAAGACTAACGTCCTATGGGCGGGGCTTTTCCCCTCTGATGACACGTACAAAGGGAGAATGTCAATCAAACTGTTTCTGCAGACTGTTTTTATCAAGTGTGATTATAAAAAATTTAAATAATGCATTTTTATCATTAGAAGATGACAACCCACAACTATGTTTATTTGTTGTTTACGTGGCCTACAGTGCCTGTAGTTAATGAAGCTACGCTATAAACATCTCCTCCAGAAATCTGCCGTAATTTGAATAATTGTGCGTGTAGGTGAAAATATTTAATTGAATCAGCATGCAGGAATGTGAGGATGGAGCCAGCACAGCCGGAGCGGTTGAGTTTGAAGATGAACTTGCTGCTTGTATCTGATTCATTTCTCGAAACAATCCAGGCATAAATGTTCCACATGCACGCACCATGATGATGTCAGTATGACATCACAGCCCTTGCCTGATGATATCCTTGCTCTTGTTTGTGATGGACAGATCCATCTGTGTTTTTCCATTCACTCTCAGTGGATTTCTAAAAGGATTCATTCAGCCAGACGTGAGGAATGTCACTTTTGTTCATGTCTTCATAAATTCAGTATTATGAAAATCAAATGCACAGTTGAAATCAAAATTATTAGCCCTCCTCTGAATTTTTTTTTTCCATTTTAAATATTTCCCAAGTGACGTTGAACAGCAATTTGCTATAATATTTTTTCCTCTTAAAAAAGTCTTATTTGTTTTATTTCGGATAGAATAAAAGCAGTTTTTAATTGTTTTAAAACCATTTTAAATATTATTAGCCCCCTTAAGCAAGATTATTTTGGATTGTCTACAGAACAAACCGCTGTTATACAGTAACTTGCCTAATTAAGACTTTAAATTGCACTTTAAGCCGAATACTAGTATCTTGAAAAATATCTAGTAAAATATTATTTACTGTCATCATGGCAAAGATAAAAAAAAATCAGTTATTAGAAATTGGCTATTAAAACTATTATGCTTAGAAATGTGTTAAAAAAAATCTTCTCTCCGTTAAACAGAAATTGGGGAAAAAATAGGCAGAGGGGCTAATAATTCAGGAGGGCTAATAATTCTGACTTTAACTGTATAATTTTCTTATAGAATCATTATTCTGTGTTGTTTGTGTAAATTACAGAATTTCCAGTTGAACTGTTCCTTTAAAGCGTTTGTTTGTTTATCCAAATATGAATATTGCGTCATGATTTGATATACTGGTTCATCCATTTACATTTTTTTCAGTACTGGCCTAGCTAGCAGTGCTCAGTTGAAACACTTGCTGTGTACACAAAGAGTGTCACCGTTCCGTTTGCTACACACAATACATCAATCATCTGGTGTTTATGCAACTCCATTATTATTACTACACAGCTCTCTGGAATACCTGACTCTGATTGGTCAATCATGACATTCCAGGGTATGTTGTTCCCTGATAACAACAGGTGAAACTAATAACACATTCTGATCTGGGTAGTTTCGAATATTAACCGTATTGAATATATTATAGAGATGTAACAGTATGAACATTTCATATCACGATTATTGTGACCAAATATATCACAGTTATTAATATTATCATGGTTTTGTTAAAATGACATAAAAGTAAATGTCACACATGCTTATTCCACCAAGTTTTGTATCTGAAAATGAACAAATAACTAATAAAATGTGCAGCTTTATGCTATTTTGTGGCAAACTACTTAAAGAATGAACTGTGCATAGTTTTTTGCGTTATTATATAGGAACATTTGATTTTCTTTTTTTATTGTTTGTATTATTATTTTTTATTAGTATTGTTTGCTAAAGCTTCATTTGGAAAACTACCTCACATGGATCCATGTTGATCTATTTTCAGCAAAACTGCATAAAGCTGCTTTATAAAAGTCAAAAATGATTGTCCGATTTGATATAAAATATCTAACTGCAATTTGTCTGACTGGTATAGTGATTTGGTTAGTCAAGCTTCAGCTCAGTATTCTTAATAATGTGCAGCACACACTTTAAATGAAATGAATATGACATACTTTAACTGTACATATAAATATATATATTTATTAACTGTCTGCATAACATTTATAGCATATAAAACTTTACATAACAGCCATCTTGACACTGAATAATAAGTAGGTTAATGTTTGCGCAAGCTTTACGTTTAATATTTCTGAAATTTTATATTAGAAACATTTAAAAAAGAATGAAAATGAAAAATGATTAAAAGGATTCTTTAAAATGAGAAATCTGTTATAATTTACTCACCCTTTACTTGTTTCAAACCTTTAAGAGTTTCTTTCTTCTGTTGAACACAAAAGAAGATATTTTAAAGAATGTTGGAAACTTGTAACCACTGATTTCCATAGTATTTGTTTTTCTGACTATGGAAGTCTGTGGTTACAGGCTTACAGAATTCTTCAAAATATCTTCTTCAGTGTTCAACAGAAGAACGAAACTCATTAAGGTTTGGAACCATTTGAGGGTGAATGAGTAGTGTGGAATTTTTTTTAATTTTGTGTGAACTATCCCTTGAATGTTTCCAACCTCTTGGAAAATCTTAAATTTGTCATATAACGTATTACTGCTTGTAACCTATAAGACTTTTGTTAATATTTGAAACAAAATTAAAATATGTTTTAATCAAATCTGAGAGGTTTCTCCATTTAAAACCCAGGTAACCCAAAAATTAGCCTCCAAAAAGTATAAAAACAAAAAGCAAGTCTTGTGAAGAGATGCAGTGGATTCATATAATGAACAATTTAATTTAGCCAGCTAATTTAGTTGAATCTAGAACAGTGAGGTTTAACACACAAACTTTCATGTTTTTATTTCTCTTTTATTTTCTCTCTTGTGCGTGCGTGTGTGCGTGTAAAAACCTTAAAATTGTTCATCATATAAAGTGACTGCATTACTTCACAAGACTTCAAATCACGATTCATTTTAAAATGCGTTCATGAACTTATTGGCTTCATGTCTTTTTGTTTACCTGGGCTTTGAATGAAAGGATAGATTTTATCAAAAATATCTTAATTAGTATTTTTAAGATCATCTGTGTCTAGACCACACATGTAAGTGTAAGTAAACGACGACAGGCCGTTCATTTTTACGTGACCTGTCCCTTTAATAACCGGCTCTGTTTGTGCATGCGTGTCATGTGAGGGAATGTGATACGCGGTCAGTTTGAAGTTTCTGGAACCTGCTTTCTCTCCTGAGAAGTGGAATGTTGAGCACTTCCTGTCTTTGTCTGCCCTCATTGTTGGTACTTGCTGAGCTTGTTTCGATCAGACACACTTTTCCTCCTACCGCACACATTTCTAACCACACTTGTCTCTTTGTTCATTATGCCTCAGTCTCTCTCTTCCCCCTCTTTTTGCCATCTTTTTCCCATTATCCAACTATTGATAAGAAATGGTGACACTGTACATTTTTAAATGTCATCTTTCTCTCTCTCTCTTTGTTTTTTTCGAATGTCTAGTGAGTCAAGTATCTGTCAGGCCCGGGCCACTGTGATGATCTATGACGATGGCAATAAAAAGTGGGTCCCGGCAGGCACGGGCCCACAGGCCTTCAGCAGGGTCCAAATCTACCACAATCCCACCAATAATGCCTTCAGAGTGGTGGGACGCAAGATGCAGACTGACCAGCAGGTAAACAAACTACAAGCACATATACTTAAATGAAGCTGATAAATGTAAAGCTGGCACAGTCAGGGGAGTTGTAAATCATTCAAACTTTGCCTCAAGAGAACAATTCAAATAGGGTGTTCAGTCATCAATTTCAATCATCAAGTCTTGATTGTGTTTATGGGGTATACTTTAAAGCAGGGGTGCCCAAACACTGTCCTGGAGGGCCGGTGTCCTGCACAGTTTAGTTCTAACCCCAATCAGACACACCTGGACTAGCTAATCAAGCTCTTACTAGGCTTTCTAGAAACATCCGTGCTGGTGTGTTGAGGCAAGTTGGAACTAAAATCTGCAGGACACCGGCCCTCCAGGACCGAGTTTGGGCACCCCTGCTTTAAAGTTTTATTTATTTATTTTATATTAAAATATGTTTTTACCTTTGTCCTACACCACTGTTTCTGCTCCTAGCAGTCTACTGACTTTCTGGCTCATCAAAGCCCCTCCCTCAGAAAAATGCAATCGACTGATTTAGGGCTGCACAATATATCGTTTTAGCATCGATATCGCAATGTGAACATTCTAACACAATCTCATGGCAATTACTAACTTTTTGATTTAGTGGCTAATTAGTATGAATTCGTACGATCTCATTCGTACAATTTAGTATGATTTGCTTATCCCCCAATGATGGTTGGGTTTAGGGGTGTGGTTTGATGCCATGCCTCCTTTTCAAAATCGTACATTTTCGTACGACTGAACTCTAAACCACTAAACTGACAAAATGTAAAATACTTACGTTTCCTTGTGAGATCGGGCTCACATCGCAAAATATGCAATGTTAAGTCTGGATTATGTTTGATCACTTTGCAAGTGTTTTTTGAGTCCTGTGACTGTGAGGATTTTAAAAGCATTCAGGCATAAGAAATTGTACCGTTTACGCTTTAATAACGGTTAATTTTATTGAATTGTTTATACAACGAATTAGATTATTCAATTACTGTATACCTGAATAAAGTTAGACTCCTCAGAAAACAATAAAGCACTGTTTATTTCATTTTTATCTTTTTTCTTTAGCGTATTTTTATATGCTTGTAGATTTATTATATTTTATGCAAGCAAAATCATCCCAATCAATCTAAAGTTATAAATGCTTTCCAAATAGATATTCAAGTCATCTAGTGAAATTGTATTAATATTGCAATCTATATCACAGAATAAAAAAATGTCGCAATGTTAGAATTTTTCCAATATCGTGCAGCCCTAGACTGATTGGTTCCTGGCCCACTGTGTTCTGATTTGCTGACTGTCTAGTCCACATTTAAAGAAACGTCACACCCAGGGGTGTTGTTTATAGTCTGTGGGAAATCAAAATTTGCAATTTTTATTTTGCTAGCTCACATTGTTATATGTTGAATAATTAATCTGTCCAAGTTAATTCGCTGAAATAATTTATTTGCTTTGGTAATTCATTCATTCATTTCTTTTTGGCTTTGTCCCTTTATTAATCTGGGGTCGCCACAGCGGAATGAACCGCCAACTTATCCAGCATATGTTTTATGCAGCGGATGCCCTTCCAGCTGCAACCCGTCACTGGGAAACACCCATACACTCCCATTCACACACATACACTACGGACAATTTAGCCTACCCAATTCACCTATAGCGCATGTCTTTGGACTTGTGGGGGAAACCGGAGCACCCAGAGGAAACCCACGCGAACACGAGGAGAACATGCAAACTCCACACAGAAATGCCAACTGACCCAGCCGAGGCTCAAACCAGCGACCTTCTTGCTGTGAGGTGATCGTGCTACACACTGCGCCACCGTGGCACCCTTGTTTTGGTAATCTTCAATGAAAATCTGACCATTTGCTTTCACGTTGGGAATGGCGGTCCTCCTGTTGACCTCAACCTGAGGGCTTCCATAGCAACTGTATATTAATACCCTCTCTTACCATTAGTTTGCTATGAGTGAATGATGTGCAAAAGAAAGCCCCGCCCCCTACTCAATATTCAGTTTCAGTTGGAAGTACATCAACACAGGTCTCTGCCAGCTGTTTGTTGTAGTCTTTAAAATGTAATTTCTGTCAAATAAAATATCGAATTGAACTTTGAGCTTCAGAACTTTGCAGATGTTTTTTATGCTTAAACCACACCATTATACAATAACTAAAGTTATTCATGTGAATTCATAATCAAAGACCCCTTTAAAGTTAGCAAGACCTTTAACATTAGTCTTCAAGAATTAGTGGCATGTAGAATAGCAAAAGCGGCTTATAAACTGCATCTAAAAGTGACACGTAGATGTATTACACAATTACAATTGCATAAATAATGTTAATAAAGTGATGTTTATATATACAATTCTGAAAATGAAATTAAGGAATTACCTTTGGAAACACGAAACTAAAGCACAGTTCTGCTCATTTTTATTGGTGAAATAGAATGAAGACATCTACTCTTGACAATGTTGTGCGTTTTATATATTACATATATTCTCACATTTGCATTCATAGCCTGATTAAAAACTGCTCTCACTCTCCAAGTGACTGAACTGTCATGTTCTATTATAAACAATAACTCATACAGGAAAAATTGTACCCCCATTTCTTAAAATGTCCAACTCTGACTGGAGGACATTTTATTTTTTTGCGTACAAATGAATAAAAGATGGTTCGTGAAACTAAACATGACAGTTGTTCCAGAATTGGCAAAATAAGCAACAGACAAACGATAATATGTTGAAAGTGATATTTGAGCTGCTATTCTTAAAGATGGTCTCAATCCCTTTCTCCTGATAACCTGCAGCACAAACAATGATGTGCAACTTCTTATTGCCAAATGAGCTGGAATCAGACATGTGTTCATCAGAAAACCCTCAATACCATATAAGGTGTGAATTCTGAACAGCGTTTACTACACAGGGCACTCTGAAAAACTCTCTTGAAACGTTCAAAATGATGAACTGTATAACTGACGCACATACTACACAGAACTTCCCGTTAAATTGTATTAACAATACAGCCTTTAAAAAAATACAGAAGCAAAACAGTGTTTTAATGCCCCAGTATCATACTTCTGTTAAATGTATTGTTGGAAATTATTAATTTATTGTTGTCGTTCCAGATTCAAAAATGTTATTTTCCTTCAAAATATAAAATGAGAAACTGATCAGAAGACCGGTGCTAACTTTGACAACAATTTTTTTGTCTTAAAATTGAAATAAAATAATAAAGAAGCAAAAACATGGTCTAAATATTCAGTAAATGCGTTCTTTATATCAAACAACATCCTGTAAACTTCCTGTTTACTTAGTTTGATTGCTTTTTGGAGCTACTGAAGTTATTCATTCAAAAGCAGTGTGATTTTTCTCTTTTTCTTTTGTTTTTATTGTGAAGATTTTCATTGAATAGTAACTTACATTTGTTTCACTCGTCACAAAAAAACTCTGACTTTGATCGTTTTGAATTTATTGCAGCTTCTTTATAGTCCTTTTGTTGTCATTTTTGATGTTTAACATTCCTTGTGTCTTTCATTAGTGGGATAATTCATTCAAAAGTGAAAATGTACTTGCCATTTACTCACCCTTAAGTGGTTTCAAATTTTTATGCATAAAAACAAAAATAAACAAAAATATTTTTTCAATTGGAATTTATAATAATTTCAATTATTTTTCAATATTTTCAATTAGAATTTATTTTTGTTGAAAATCAGTAATTATTGACATCCTTATAAGAAAAAATTTACCACAGAAGTACAGAATAAATACTGGTTTCCACCATTCTTCGAAATATACACATAAGGACCAATTCTCGCTATTAACTACTTGCTTATTAGCATACATATTATTAACATACAGTGCTCAGCATAATTAAGTACACCCCATTTTGAAAATTTATATTTTTATCCATTTCTCAGTGAATATAGGCAATGTATTTTGGTGCATTTGAACAAAACAGATTTATTAAACAGATATATTTATTAAAATAATGTTTTAGTCAACAAACATATTTAGAAATTGAAAGATAATACAATTAAATTCAAGCAAAATATTGCAAAAAAAATACATTTACGACCTACAAAATTTCAACTAAATGTTTCTTTTTTTTTTTTTGCTTCTCTTGATTTTTTTATTGATTTAATATTTTTCTATAACATATAAATTTGGGTGTACTAGTTTTTGGACCGTTATCGTAAGTTATTTTGTTAGATAAGCTCCAGATTTGGCTTCAGTACTGACTAATCTAATGTATATGCACAAATATAATATTGTATAGCTTCCTATTAAAAATATGAATTTAAAAGATAGATTTGTGAGGGGTGTACTTATATATGCTGAGCACTGTATTTGGCTGTTTTTAGTACTTATGAAGTATATATTCTTATTCTACATTCCTAATCGTGCCTAATACCTAAACTTAACTACTATGTTAATAACTATTATTAAGCAGCATATTATGAGTTTGTTATGGCAAAAGTCATTAGGTGCATCCCAAATCACATACTTATGAATTATTCTATGCCATTTTGTAGTAGACATATTGTAAGTAGCGCATTCACAATGAAACTTCTAAAATTAATAAATGCACTTTAAATACCCGGAACTTATTCAGATAAACAGAATGTTGAACACCATGTACTCAATGGTCGCAACCTTAAACCGAAATTCTGACGCTGCAAAATGGGGCAGGTTAAAACAAGATGATTAGACATTGGAGAGGTCGTGTTTTGATCTTTTATTGGTCTCACGCAATCACATGATGTGTTTTAGCAGGTCAGAGTTCACCAAGCTTGAACTTTCAAACGCAGTGACGTGCAAAACTTGTCGCACGAGCTTTCGTTTCCAGTCTGTTGCATTCACATGCATATGAATGAATGTCTATGGGGCGAAAAGTGCAGTGTGTCTTTACTGATGTAGCAGAAGGGGGTGGAGTAATACTTTATTTATTTTGGATTGTGCAAGCAAAATTTGTTTATGGAGATAATTGCGCTACCTCCTGGTGGC
Organism: Danio jaintianensis; assembly: GCA_903798115.1. NCBI lineage: Eukaryota > Metazoa > Chordata > Actinopteri > Cypriniformes > Danionidae > Danio > Danio jaintianensis. Next base: position 5,278,954 of record CAIGQV010019081.1, on the reverse strand, counting down.
GAATGAGGATGTACTCACTATTTGGTAGTTTGGTCATTTATTTCACTAATTTGGAAACCATTAAACTTTGACTGTGAAACTATTTCAATTTTCGTTTCGTAAAAAAGAGTTAGTGTTTTATTTGGGATGCAGCTATAATTAATGGTTTGTTAAAGCGTTAGTTCACCCCAAAATTGAAATTGTTATTAAATAACATCCTCACATCATTCAAAATCCCTGAGACCTTTGTTCATCTACGGAATATAAATTAAAGGTCCCGTGAAGTGCTTTGAAATGTGCATTTTTTATTCGATGTTTGACATGGAGTAGCTCCTCCCCTTTAAAAAAAAACAGCCAATAGCGTTTCGTTTTTTTATCACCGCTCTGCCAGTGAAAGTGGTTGAGATCAAGCGTGTCAAGTGAAAAGCAAATGAGAAGTGTCTTGAAGGTGGCGGGGCATGTCAGATACTAAAGGACATCTGATTGGTCAGGATTGGATGAGAAAATTTGATTTAGGCGGAAGTGACAAAATACAAGCTTTGGATGTTTATATCAGGTTCATATCTTCTAAATGGGAATTTTGTCACTGTTTTGGAGCACACTAGCTTATCGATATCTATAAAACTAACAGACGGAAACTAACATCTACAATTTTTTTTTTTAATTTCACCGGACCGTTAAGATATTTTACAGTGCTTTCACATCTGTGGTTCGGTTCATTTGGTCCGGACCAAGGGCAACAAATGATACATTGTAGCATTTTTCTGCCGTTTTTGGGTCCTTTTCACACCACACTGATAGCTTTGGTCTTAACCAGTTGAAAAGAACCAAAATGCAGTCATCTGACAAAATCCACATCACTCATTGGCCAGATGTTATTGAACGTATTTCCTAAACTGCTTTTCGATTGGTCAGAATTAACGTGCGGGAAAATGCCAATGGTACTCCTGCAAGTAAACAAACCGGCAGACACAAAATGTCGCTTTTTACTATGGAGGGACGACTGTGCTGGCTGATTGTATCCCTGGTTATAGTAAACTATATAGTTTGTATACATCACTTTAAACAAACTATACATTTTGACAATGAAGCGTGGCTGTGGCTGGAAAACAATCTTTTAATGCATTGCAAGCGGTGAAGGCACATCGCAAGTCACTTCAGGAGGAGGCGTGAATTAATTTAGCTAAACTGTGACATGGTCATCTTCCGGAAATATTACCAACGATCCGTCAGGTAATGTTTTTCCCTCTCTCTCTGTTTAAAATGGTTGGTAAAGTGCTGTCAACAAATATTTTTCCTCCACATTCTATAATGCACCGCGCATCAGACTACGGCAGCTGGATTAGTCCAAAAAGGCGCAGTACTTTTTGGGGTTGGGTCTGTTTTAGTTCGGATCATGTTCTCACCACAAACAAACCGCTCCAGGGTTGAAACCGAACTAAATAAGGGAGGTGTGAAAGCATCCTTAGATGAAATCTAAGAGCTCCCTAATCCTCCATAGACAGCAAGTTTCCCGAATTGTTCAACGTCCAGAAAAATATCAAAAACCAGACCAACAAAACAGACCATATGCCTTCAGTGGTTCAATCTGAATATTATCAAGCTACGAGAATATGTATGAAATAAAAATAACAACTTCATTCAACAGTTTCTTCTCCTCAGGGTCAGTATATTGCGCAGGTTCACAAATGTCTTAATTTGTCTTGTGAACAATGAAAGTCTCATTAGTTTAGAATGACATAAGGATGGTATTTAATTATTTTTCTAATTCAAATTTTTACATTTTCTTCAATAATTAAACAATACCATCAGTTTACACATTTTAACGTCCTTTTAACGTCCCATTTCCCTTCCCCACCCCAACAGCGTCAGTAATTAGATGTTAAAGGGGTGGTCCACAGTGTTTTTTTTAAGGTTTGATTGTGTTTATGGGGTGCAAAACAATGTGTGTTCGTGATTCATTTGTAAAAAATCACATTATTTGTTCACATATCTTACCTTCATTTTATACAACTACTGAGCTAACATGGAAACGACCATCATATTTCCTGGTTCCTCCTATATGGCCCGCCCTCAAAGGGCTCTGATTAGTCAGCTAATCTAATGTGTTGTGATTGGAGGATCGGCTTCACGTCACCAGGAAACGTCATGCCTCTCCTGCATGCTGTCTGTCAGACTGTAAATAATGTAAGTGAGCCGTATCAGTTTGAGCTTAAGTCAGACACAGAAAATGAAGAGGACACAGCTGAACCCATGCAAACGCGACTTTTGCAAGATGTTTCTAAATGGTATGGTTTTTTTTTTGTTCGTTGGTAAGAGGAGGAATGTGGTCAAGCCATCAGCATCTCATAGTAGTGTATATAGGAAATGATACATTATGAGATGGCTGTAAAGTCTCCGTTTCTAATAGATAGCAGGTAAAACGGTCTACTTTGGTTTTTCGTTCACTTTCTGAGGTTTAACCACGTCATAAAAATGCAATCGTAATGACATTGTACTGTTGTATGGCTAGGACAAATTAAAACGCACTTCAGGTATTTATAAAGAGTATGTTTCTGCTGAATAAATAAATGAAAATATAATAATGAAAGCACGGACAAACCTATTCTGAAAAATACGCACTTTTGTAAATAAATAAATAATGAAACATACGTTGCAGAAAAAGGAATAAATGACATGATGTGGTATTTTCTTTATTCTGAGTAAAACGGTTCACGAAATTACCGTAATAGTACGCGTGCTCAACAATGCATTGCTGCCGTCTTGAGTGTTTTTCTGAAGTGCTGCTGGCTTGACCGCAGTGTTTTACATCTAGTAAACAAGTAGGGGAAGGGGGCGGGGGCGGTGGCGGCGCCTCAGGGAGACTTGGGATGTCTGTACATAATATACTCCATTATTTCAAATGTAAAACTCACAGAATGCTGAAGCATACAGATACATTGCGGTCGCTGTTGACGATTGTGGATGTTTACAGGGGTAAAATGGATACATATGTTTGTAGCTAAATCATACCCGCCAAACTCCAGTTTTTCCAGAGAGTCTCTCGTATTTCACACCCATCTCCTGCACCCTCCCGTCTTGTTATTTCTCCCGGAAAACTTCCGTAATTTCCTCCCCACGCCAGGTCATCAATTTTGGTATAGCATCTGATCGCCGCCGGCCGAAAACATGGTACAGTTATTAACATCACATACACCCGCAGCCCATCCACCCCCCCGGTTCACAACTTTGTTACTCAGAAACTCCCCACACCCCGTTCTCGGGAAATTCGGGCACAAATGTTGGCAGGCATGAGCTAAATTGCTAATAATAATTGCTAGTGACAAACCGCGTTTCTCGTTGTTTATATCCTTGTTTACGTCCTTACTACAACATAGCCTACAGAGAACGCTAGAAACTATGCATGTAAGATATAAATTTTAACAAAATGAAGTACTTACAGGTTGTGGCTCACAATCCACAGCTTCTTCTTTTATCATAGGTACTGCTTCTTCTTTGAGGAGATGTTTTTGGCTAAATCCAGCACTTAACTGCGACCAATTGTGGAAGCTGTCCTTTGTAAAATGCTTTGCACAGAGAGATATATCTTTTTTTTAATATTCTGGAACATAGTTAAAAATTAATTTTAACCACTTCTCTCTTTGTGTCACGTCCCTTGGAAGGCCAAATAGTAAAACAGATCCATGGAAATAGCAGCGTTTGGATGGCATTTTCCTTTCTCTACTAACGCGTCTGTGGCCACGCCCCTTTGCTGCGCGAGGTGTATGCGCAGTGAATGCGCGTAACCTGGAACGTTTGTGATCTCATTAGCCCTGATGTATTTTTTTGTAGTCCACAAATTCGTTTGCTGTGGGCTTTGCTAAGCTAACTCTGTAAAAGCCAATGCCTCCCTTTGCGTTAAACTTTAAGCATCTTACACTCAGAGATGTTGTTTATGTCCACACAGCAACATTACACATCAACTAAAGTTTAAAATATGATATCGTAGTGGACCACCCCTTTAAGGATGGTTTTAATAACAGAATTTTCAATTTTTGGGTGAACTAACCCTTTAACAGCGGAATTGAACAGTGAGAGTTTTCATTTATGTAAACTGTCCCTTTCAGATTCTTTTAAAAAAGAGCAGCCTGAACATTATACTAAATATCCATCACCACAAAATGAAATATTCCTCTTAAAGACTAAAATTCGAATATTTTTCTTATATTAAGTTTTACAATCCAATTATCATGTGTGTATCTCGAGTCTCTCAGCCCTGTCGCCCTTTATATACGCAGAGACACGACTGCTCCCCAGAGATGACTGCTAAAGTAGATGTTGCTTCCTGTAAGATAGCCAAACCATTTCCTGTGCCAGTTAAACCCTCCTCCTCCTCCCCCATTCCCATTCTCTACCTCTCCTCAGTCCATCTGTCTCTTTACACTCTCATTTGTTCTTGCCTCAATGACTCAGGGACTTTTGTCTCTCACTGTAACACTCTTTCTGTTGGTTTGTGTGTTAGCAGTCTGTGTCTGTTAGCAGTTTTTGTGTGTTGATGGCATTGTTCATCAGTGTGAACTTTTTTTTGGACATTTTCTTTTCTTCTCTCTCTCTCTCTCTCTCTCTCTCTCTCTCTCTCTCTCTCTCTCTTCCCTTTCTTTCCTGCACTCTGCTTTGTGGAATTCATGACTGTAATACAAACAGAGAAACGAAGGGTCAGCAGATTGACTAAGTCTGCTTGTAGAGCCCCCTCCTGGACAGTCTGATAATAAAATAAATATATATTTGTTTCTGCTTGACTATGCAAAGTCGTTTACAAATCTGTTTGCACTTTGGGGTTGAAGTACTGTGAGGGCGGGCGGGTAGGAGCAAATCTTTTGGTGCATTCAAGTATGTGTGAATCTAAATCTTATTTAAAATGGATGTGCCAACTTCTTAGATGTGTAATTGTGTTTGTTCTTGATTTAAAAAAATAATCTTTGCAAATAACTACTGAAAAAGCACCCCAAAGTATGTAATTTAAGATATTTTAAATGTGGCAGAGTAGTTTCTGTCAAAGATATTGAAATCAGTAGTTTAAGAAAGAGTCTTCATGTTTGTTCTTAATAAAAAAAAGGAAATCTTTGAAAATAATCACACCAAAAAAGCAGCAAAAAGTACATCATTTCAGATGTTTAATGATGGCAGAGTAGTTTCTGTCAAAGATATTGAAATCAATAGTTTGAGAAAGAGTCTTAGTGTTTGTTCTTAATAAAATGTTTTAATTTTTTCCAAATAATCACACTGAAAAGCAGCCAAAAGTACATCATTTAAGATATGTTTAATGATGGTAGAGCAGTTTCTTTCAAAGATTTTGAAATCAGTAATTTAAGAAAGAGTTGGTTGATATCATTTTAGTTTATTCCAATATATGTGAATTAAAATCTTGCTTAAAATGCATGTGCCAAGTTTTTAGATGTTAAAATTGTATATTTATGTTGTGCATTTATTATAATGTTTCAATATTTTTAATTCCTTTAGATTACATTTTTATTTTTGGGGCAAAAAATTTGCTTCGTTTTTGAAAACTATTTTAGTTTTGGTTTTTAAAACCATGGATCAATTTTGTTTTCTTTCTTTCTTTCTTTCTTTCTTTCTTTCTTTCTTTCTTTCTTTCTTTCTTTCTTTCTTTCTTTCTTTCTTTCTTTCTTTAAATGCACTTTGAAAATCCTGTATTTTGCAGTTTTTATGCAATATATCTTTATATCTACAGTAGTCAACATTCAAAGTGAATCAAAAATGTTTCAAAATTGTCCTAGGACAAGAATGAGTTTTGTTCAATAGTTTTAGGACAACTTTGATGAAAGTTGATGATCCACTTCAAATGTTGACTACTGTATATCTGCAGTTTTTCTTAAATATATCTTTAATGGGGCGGCACGGTGGCTCAGTGGTTCACACTGTGGCCTCACAGCAAGAAGGTCACTGGTTCAAGTCCCGGCTGGGTCAATTGGCATTTATGTTTGGAGTTTGCATGTTCTTCCCGTGTTCGCATGGGTTTCCTCCGGGTGCTCCGGTTTCCCCCACAGTCCAAACAAATGTGCTATAGGTGAATTGAATAAACTAAATTGGCCTTAGTGTATGAGTGTGTGTGTGTGAGAATGAGTGCGTATGGGTGTTTCCCAGTACTGGGTTGCAGCTGGAAGGGCATTTGCTGTGTAAAACATATGCCGGAATAGTTGTGTTTTATTCCGCTGTGGTGACCCCTGATATATAAGGGACTAAGCCGAAGGAGAATGAATGAATGAATGAATGAATGAATGATATATCTTTAATGCGTAAATCACATTAAACTGTTTAGTTTTTTTATAACTATTTAAATGTTGAAAAGAACATATAAATAGTCAATTAATTCTAAAAACTGAAAATACGTTTTCCACAAAAAAATATGTATTTAAATAAAATTCTCTATGAATTACATTTTTTAAATAATTAAATTGAATAAACATAATGTACACCAAATTGAACTCAAAAAAGAGAGAATACTACAGCATAACATACAACCACCATATTTTACATTAATACATTTTTACCTCCTCCAGGTTGTGATAAACTGTCCAATTGTAAAGGGATTAAAATATAATCAGGCCACGCCAAACTTCCACCAGTGGCGGGACGCCCGGCAGGTGTGGGGACTCAATTTTGGCAGCAAGGAAGATGCGGCGCTGTTCGCCAATGGCATGATGCACGCTCTCGATGTGCTCAGCTCTATCCCTGATGGAGGTAACTCACACAATCACACACATTTACACACCACCATGACACAGCATATCTGTTAATGTATAATGAATACAGTCAACACAACCTCTCTCATGTCTTTAGGCTACTCCACACGGCCCGTGTCTAATGGACCGTCCCCAGAAGAGCTGGAACAGCAGAGAAGGTACAGGCCTGGGGTCAAAATTAGACTGGGTTTTATTTTTCCAGAATTGGAGTCATTTAAGTTTTCTTCACTTTCTGTGTCCTTGTGTGAATGAAAAGACAGCGTTTCCTGGTCAGACTTTGACCTCATTTCTGAAGCACACACACTCAGTTACACACAAGCACACACTCTCAAGGGATTTACTGGTATTAACGCTGGAGTCTTTAGCTTTCCGTGAGCCCCTGAAGTGTCGGGGCAGAATTCCGGGTCAGGCTTTCTGACTCACAAATCCTCTTCCACGTTCTCCTCTTGCTTCCAACTTCAGGACTACAGTTTAGAAATATTGCTTCATTTTCAAGACTTTTTTTGGTTTCGATTAGAGGTGTGAACCTACACTGGTTTCACGGTTCGGTTACGATTATCATGCCATCGATTCGATTCAATTTGATATCACGGTGCATTGACGATGCTTTCCATACACAATTTAATATTTTACTTCACAGCACAGCAATTCTTGTATTAAAATTTATAAATATATTTATATATTATTTGTAATACAATTTTGTCCTTTAATACAAACAGTCATAATTGTACCTTTAAAAACTCAAGTACATGCACAGAACAACATGAGCATTTATAGCAAATAAACAAATGTAAATATCCCGCTCGCTTTATGAGCCCTGTCGAGCGAGTTCTTACACCCCTATGATTGGTCACATGCTCAACAGAAAGGGCTGCGATTGGCTCTAACGCTCTGGCGCTGTTCACCGATGAAAGACACTGATAAACGGCAGCGGCGATCACAGCTGATCCATTATAGACGGCGACGCGGTAGAGAAAACTCACTCTGCAGACATGCTCCTGTCTGTATCCAGAAGTAACGCTATAACAGCCGAGAGGAGAGGGAAAGTCACGCCAGCAGGTTAAAGGGCCACAGTGAGAGAGAGAGAAATGGAGTTTACTTTCATTTTCTCCACAGCAGTGAAATAGGGGCTTCTGCTGTAACTTCAGTGTCAGTGAATGAACACGTGTAGCGAATTGTGCAGAGTTTCTCCATTTTTAAGTAGTTGCAGTGTTTTAATTACTCACGCTCGCCTCCCTCGCCATAGTAAGCTACCACGACATAGCGCATATGAGATAAATGATGTCAGTACGTAATAACCGATGATTATGATCTATTACTGAACCGATACCGAATTGTCCGAATCGTCTGCATTGCGGTGCACCGAAGAAACAATTAATTTTGACACCCCTAGTTTCGATTGGTAATTAAGTTGGTGAAAAAGCTATGAAGTCACATGAGGAACTCAAGGTTAATATTCACCCTAAAATGAAAACTCTTTCATCATTTACACACCCTTGTTCATCTTCACGTTCATCTTTTTGATCACCAAAAAGTTCTAAACAGTCACTTATATATAAAAATAAAAAAATCCATATGAAATGTGCGGTCTAATCAAAGTCTTCCGAAGAGACGTGAGTGCGCTTTATAAAATGAATAGACTTAATTGAGGCTTATATTCACATAAACCTTAAAGATGCTGTTCGGACGTTTTTGACTCTTCTAAAGCATAAAAATACCATAATATGTTTGCAGATATTTAAGAAACATGCTAAGTGAACATTCTTGTTTATCTGAAAAACAATGCTGAAGTCAGATATTCTGCTTTGAAAATGTGCATTACGTGCCGGCACGCTCTCTTTGTTTTAGTTCTTTTAACCCGCCCACTGCCACTTTAGCCAATTATATTTCAGCACCTGGGGTTGCCTTGTTGGAAAACAGCATATTTCATTCATTCATTCAGAAAGGCTCTCAAAGTATGCTACCTCCGGTGGACAGTAGCAGACTCTGAAATGAGACGCAGATTCAGAGTTCCACATGAGGTTATTAATTAGCAAATAATATAAATATTACGAGCGTAAACATTAGGTGGGCAGGTTACATTGTAACCTCGTGTCCTAACAACATGCTACGTGGCCAGATTTGCAGTGATAAGCCATTTGGCTGTTTGCATCAGACGAAGCACGACGAAATTTAAATACAGCCATTCAGAAGCACAGAATATGCACTCAATATGCTGAATCACTGATATGTGTTGGTTTTGAGTCACAGTTCTAAAGTTCAATTTCAAACGGTTTATTTTATTTTCAAGATCTGTGTGAACTATCTGCTGCTGCTTTCAGTAGTATGGTAATAAATGTCATGTAAAATGGCATTTAAACTCACATTGTTAGCATTTAACACTGAATAAAGCACATGAGGTGTACCTGAAGTGATCATTGTCAGTTTTCTGTTGTTCAGCTGCAAGAAATAGAAACCGTTTCTAATATATCAGTTCGAGGTGTTGGTTAGAACAAAAACTCCTTTTAATATGGAAAAGGGTTTTCCATAAATATATATTTATATACGTGCCATTGCTTTTAGTTAGAACACGATTTAAATCAGCCTTTAGGCTCGATCGTCAGACTCGTTCCTTTTGGTCCTCAATCTGACAACCTGCGCTTGCGTTTGTTTTGATCTAGGAATGCAATACCTAGTTCAACCACTGGGTGTCAAACTTACATACTGCACCTTTAATCAGTGAACAATGTTTAAACTTTGTTGTAATTTTTTTGTTTTTTTTAAGTTTAATGTTTAAACTTCTATTAAAATGATAAAAATTTGGTCACTCAAACTTGCTTGCTCAATGGAAGAGAACCAACAACAATCTAATAATTTATTTTCACATCTTCCTTATAATTTTGCCAAGGCCGTCTGACAGAAAGCTGTCTGGATTGAAAGTGACTTTTATGTTAAACTTTTCTTCAAACATCGCTCTGCTACTGACAAGAACAATGTCCACAATCAGTTTATGGACCCTTTTTACTGTTATGATGCGTTTAACGATCATTAGCATCTTAAATCCTTGAAAGTTTTTAATATTTTGATTTTTTAAAAAATGTATGAACATTTATTTGTATTTATGTATGTATTATATCATCTTTGCATCAAAAAACGACTTACCGCTTTTGTGAGGTGTTTCTAATGTTCTCTCTTCTGGCTACCAGTATCAGTCTCACACAATTTCCTTTTTCTAAAAGTCTTGATAACACCATCGCTGAGTTTTTATTTTATTATTTCAGCAAATAATAAAAAATTATTTGTTGCACTCTCCTAAGTTTACCCAATGACGACTTCCGCTACTGAGAAACCCGCGAATGTGAAAATTGTGCATTGAAGGTGCTTTCACACCTGCCTCATTTAGTTGGGTTAAAACGTTGCCTTTTGGTGCGGTTCGTTTGGGCAGGTGGGAAAGTGGCAATTGTACTCAGGTGCACACCAAAAGTGGACTAAACAAGTGTACCGAGACCTGGTCGACTAGGTGAGAGAGTGAACGGACCTCAAACCAACCCAAATGCAAAAAGTACGTCACTTTTTTGGACCGAACCAGCTGCCGTAGTCATGCATTCTGAGATGAGAACGTTTTTTGATACTAATTATGGCAGGTCACAGAAAAACTTGGAGTTGTGAGGAGGTCCATACTGCCTGCTGAGTTTTCCTCCACTCGTTTGTTTATTTCTCTTTGTTTATTCTGACCAATCAAAATGCATTTCAAGAAATTCGTGTAGCCAACAACTGATGTGGATGTTGAACGAGGCAGCTTTTTGGTTGGATTCAGAGGTTCAGGTTCGGAGCAGTCTGTCTAGTGTCAAACGGAACCAAAATGGCTGAAAAATGCAACAGTGTTCCTTTAACCAAGGTTAAAAAATTATACAAAGGAAATGCATTACAGGTGTGAAAGCATCTTTAATGTCTTTTGATGAAACACGTGCATAAAGAGCTATTTAGTGATTTTTATTATAATTTTTATTTTTTTTATTTTAAGCATGATCGTAAAACACGAAGGCTGTTATGCAGTGGCACCCCCAGAAAATTTTCTTAGGGGTGGCCAGATGAGGCCACACCAAATCTTGGGGTGGCACACAAAAAAATTATAAATTCAGTGTAATGTTATATTTTAGTTTTACTAAATTTAAATAATGTTGTTTTAATTAATTACTCTTAAAATATTGCAATTTATTCCTTGAAATAATTCAGCAAGTACAAGTGCAAACCAAATAAATATCAATATTTAGTTTAAAAACACTTTTCAGGTCAGTTATTTTTCACATACTTTTATTGTACAGCATGCAGTACATGCCATGTCTAAAATTAATGAAGATGAATTAATTAATAACAACCTGAACAAAAGGCATTACTGTATACACACACTCACTATACAGACCCTAATAATATAAGTGAAGTGAAGTGAAGTGAAGTGAAGTGAAGTGAAGTGTAGTGTGGCCAAGTATGGTGTCCCATACTTGGAATTTGTGCTCTGCATTTAACCCATCCAAGTGCACACACACAGTTAGTGAACACACACATACCGTGAACACACACCCGGAGCAGTGGGCAGCCATGCTGCGGCGCCCGGGGAGCAGTTGGGGGGAACGGTGCCTTGCTCAAGGGACTCACCTCAGTCGTGGTATTGAGGGTGGTGGAGAGTGCTGGTCATTCACTCCCCCCACCCCCAATTCCCGCTGGTACCGAGTATCGAACCAGCAACCTTCGGATCACGAGTCCAACACTCTAACCACCAGGCCACGACTGCCCCTAATATAATTTATCCATATTCCTTTTTGAGCCACAATATTATCAATACAGCTTCTTCTATCGATGTACCCTTTTGCAAAATACATGCACAAAATCATTGAGATTTTTGGCCCTTGTAAATCAACCAGCCAAAAAATCGAGGTACTAAACAAACTAGATTCTGAAAAGCTGATTTCAAAATGCATTTATTTATTTTTTGGATTTGTGGTTTTCAATCAGATAAAACACAATTTTTCATTTCAAAAATAATAATTTCTTAATAAAAAGTGTACAATCTCATGAACCCAGTCTTGTTTCGTCTCTCGTCGTCAAACAATACTAAACCAATTATGTTATAAGAACTTTACTGAGCCTTGAGAATTAAGAATTAAGCCTTGTTAGTGTAACCGAGCGTTTGTACAGGGTCCGCCTAAACACTGAAACATACAAAACAACAAACGGAGGCGACTGAACTCTTCCAAACTCTCATTTATTCTGAACAGTTTACTCTCATACTTCTAAGTACCTGTAGTTTTTGTGCGCATGCTCATAAAACCCAGCTACGGCAAACCCCTAGGAGAAAACGCATTGCACACACTTACACAATAAACATCAGAAATGAGAACACATAACAGAATCAAATAAAGTCTGTTACATTAAGTAACGTTAATACATTTAGTATTTATCTAGAAAGGTTAACAGAGAACATAGAATAGTTACGTAAGTGAAGACATAAATGTATTACTTACATACCCGTTGTTGTTTCTTAAAAAATTGCAATTGCTGTCTGTTGAAGGTGTGAGCGTGCTGTCAACAAAGATCGGGATCAGGCAGGGGCAGTGAATCAGCTACGTCCGTGGCACCAATCAATTCACAATAATTTAGTGGCTGCATTTTATTAATTTATTCATTTAAATATTGTTAATTTATGTAATTACATTTAAATTAATAATATCAACAGCAAAATCATATTGGGGTGGCCACGGGGGTGGCCAGAGTTTACACGGCCACCCCTGGCCACCCCTTGGAGGCGCCCCTGCTGTTATGAATGTATTAAATCATATGCTTGTTTGTTGTAAAAATTCTGACTCCTTACTGTGTAGCTAATGTATTTTGGGAAATTTTCATACCCCTTCGTTTTATAGTGTGGTCCTGGAAAATCTCTGTTTCAAGGGTTATCTAGCTCTTATAATTTTCTAAAGCTCTCTCTCTCTTTCTATCTCTTTCTCTCTCTCTCTTGTCTGTGTTATGGTTATCTTACCTTGATAAAGTCTCTACATGGAGCCAGCGGACTCATGTCTTGACTTGACTCAAATGCTTTGAATGGCTTTGAGAGAGGCTTGACTATACTTGAAACTTGACATTGCAGTCTTGAAGTTCCCACAGTATGCATGCTGCTATTAAATGTTACATATATGTGTACTGAACGAAATGTATGTGTACGTACATATACATAGGGATTATATTTTCATTATAATTTTCATTCCCTTACACATGCATATATGCCACAATATGAAAGAAAAGATTTTGCTACCACAATTTCACCGCATGTCTTAGTTTGATTTTTTGATTTCATCTTATTTAGATTACACACATTTTATTCATGTTAGAGATGATGAAATCCTTATGTACACCCAACAGAAAATAGAATCTACTTTTCAATGTTATTTTTATGCCTTTTTATCCTAAATATCTTGAATGGCACTAAAATTAGATGTCAAATATTCCCAGTATTTACTTGTGGAGCAACCTACAATTTTAAGTTAGTATTTACAGATTTTACAGCATATTTGCTTGTTTAAAGGCTGGTTAATGGTTCAAGTACATAATATGTTAGATTTTTTTTCAAGATACTAGTATTCGGCTTAAAGTGCAATTTAAAGGCTTAATTAGGTTAATTAGGCAAGTCGGGGTAATTAAGCAAGTCATTGTATAACAATGGTTTGTTCTGTGGACAATCAAAAAAATATTGCTTAAGAGGGCTAATGATATTGACCTTAAAATGGATTAAAAAAAATTCAAAACTGCTTTCATTCTAGCCAAAATAAAACAAATAAGACTTTCTCTAGAAGAAAAAATATGATCTGAAATACTGTGAAAAATTCCTTGCTCTGTTAAACATCATTTGGGAAATATTTGAAAAAGAAAAAGCAATTCACAATAATTTTGACTTCAACTGTACATGCTGGTATTTTTTTGTGTAATCTGACTTTAAATGTGTTTTCTCTGCAGATTGGAACAGCAGAAGCTGGAGCAGCAAGAGAGAGAGAGACAAGAGAGAGAACGACAGGAAAGGGAAAGACAAGAGAGAGAGAGACAAGAAAGAGAACGGCAAGCATCTTCAGGTCAGCAGAAAGTCTTTTACCTCAGCGGACATGAGTTTGCACTTATTTCTGAGTAAAGACCAGCAAAGGTGTTTTTTTTATGGTCTATAAGGGGTATATATAAATAAGGCAAAGACAAGATATGTCTTTTTGGTGTCTGCATCAAATTAAATTCAAAAGTGAGTTTATATAAAAAGCAAAGCTTAAAGTGTCTTCTATAATGTTTGAAATATTTTCTTTGAAAGTAAAAACTCTAATTACGATTTTTACCATTGCTTCTTTAAAATAAACACACAAAGTAACTAGTTCTAAAATTATATTTGTTTTCTAGGCATGTTGAGATAAGTGTTAATGGTGTTCTAGAAAGATTTTTTTTTGTTAATCATTGTGGTTAACCATAATGTACTGTATATACACTATTAAAAATATGTTAATATAATATTTGCCTATAGCTCGTGATTCACAGATGTTTTCTTTTTAATTATGCCTACATATTGCATTATGTGACCTCGATATCTGCTTCAAACACTCAGCTCAATACCCGCACCATAATTATGTAACCAAGCCAGACAGTTTTTTTTTTCAGACTGCTAAAAATAGCAGTAAAAGTCACTTTGTTCAACTTTTTGAAGATCATGCTCCCATAATGCAATCTGACAATGTAAATAAATGGAAAACATCCACGATTCACTGTTAATTAAATATGTTCAAATTTTCCTTCATTTGCTCACCCTTCACTTGTTCAAACCTATTTGAGTTTCTTTCTTCTGTTGGTCACAAATGCTGCTTGACTTCCATAGTAACTTTATTTAATACTATGGAAGTTTATGGGCTACCAGCATTCTTCAGAATATCTTCTTTTGTATTCAACAGAAGAAAGAAACTCATAAAGAGGCAGAATAATAATAATTCTGACTTCAACTGTAGATATTAAAATATAAATCCATATGAAATGAGCGGTCCAATCAAAGTCTTTTGTGCTTTGTAAGATGATTACAGTTAATTGAGGCTTATATTCACATAAACCGTAATCAGTGAACATTGTTTACACTATTAAAATGCTACATATTTGGCAGAAATTATTTTGCCAGTTAAAAGAAAAGTTCTGAATGAACACTAGTAGACATGTAGCATGTGGTTGTGGCCCAGAAGTGTTTAGCCGTTCAGAGTAACATTACGCTGAGTTATGTGTAGATAAAATGCATGCTGCTTTATTATAGTGTTAATAATAGTTTCAGTCAACAAGAAGACTAAATATACCCTGGCAGCAGTGGAAAACTGAAATTATTTTCCAAATCTCTGGAATGAGGCTGTAATTTCAGAACTCTCTCTCTCTCTCTTTCTCTCTCTCTCTCTCTCTCTCTCTGTGTGTATATATATATATATATATAGAATTAAATAAAAAAATAAATAATATATCATATTATTATTCAATATATCATATTATTCATATATATCAATAAAAAATAATAATAGATCAGAATACAACAGAGGAAAGAAACTCATATAGAGGGAGAATAAATTATGAGGTAATTTAGATTTTTGGGTGAACTGTCCCTTTAAGAGTTTTTTTTTTTAAACTAGTATACTTTCCTATTGTATTATCTTTGAATGATGTTGCAATTCACAGTGCTTTTTGGGACGAGTAGTTTGCCCTTAACATAAGAAATTACATTCATAATTATTTTGTCTTTTTAAATACCTTTTTTTGTCCAATTACATTTTTTCAAGCTGGTTGGTTTGGTTCACTGCTCAAAATAATAGCTCAATGAACAGAAGTGATGTTTTGCTGTTGTTCTTCAGTTGTGATTCCTCCACCACCGCCTTTGGCCCCTGGAGGCCCTCCGGCTCCCCCGGGACCCCCACCTCCCCCTGGACCCCCTCCGTCTGGACCTCCTCCACCACCTGGGCCTCCGCCTTCAGGAGGAGGAGCTCCACCGCCTCCTGCTCCTCCACTGCCCTCTTCTGGAGGAGGTGATGGGGGTGGAGGACCTGGTGGTGGCGGTGGTCTCGCTGCTGCCCTGGCAGCTGCCAAACTTCGCAAAGTGCCCAAGGTGAGATATTGAGTGACATCACAAAAAAAGAATAGTTGCATCCCAAATGACACACTATGAACTTATACACTCCACCATGTAGTGTATGAGTTCAGTGTCATTTCAAATGGAACACTAATGTTTTTTTACTATACGGAAATTCAAACCATTTCCCTGTTGATGTTTAACGGTTGCCAAAAGTATAGTGAAATAAATTCCCAAACTACCAAATAGTAACTGCAATGAGTATAGTCGGATTCACCATCGGGAGAAATCTTTCAGTAGTTCTTCAGCAACTCTCTGCTCTTCGTCATTGTAAATTAATATTCGCTGCTTCAGTCCAACATCTACATTACCAGGATGATGAAGAGGAAACCAGGTTGGACATTTTTAGCAAGACAATGATCTAAAACACAGCCAAGGAAATCAAGCTGTAGAATGGCCTAGCCAATCACCTGACTTGAATCCAATAGAAAATACAAAATAAAGATCAGATTTGATCTTCCAACATTCCAAGTGTTCATCATTCCACACTTATGTTTATCGGTTGAATAAGTGCATCATCCAGGAATTAAAAGTGCACTTATTCTTTGTAGAGTTTTCAGTGTGAATGCACTACTTACTATTTATACTACAAAATGCATTGAATAGTGCAGACATATGCAATTTGGGATGTATCTAATGTCTAGACGTATAACTTTCTGACATGACATTAAAAATACAAACATTTAATTCCCTAATCCTCTTATTTTGGCACATCACTAGTGCTTTTTAAATTGCACTTCTTATTTAGGGAAATTTCATTCAAAAGAACTGCAACAAATCACTTGAAATAATAAGGTTGTGCTAAAAATAATTGATATACAGTGGTGGACAAAATTGTTAGAACAACAGATAAATATTCACATTTTTCCTCCAAAACATGATTTCATTTGATAATACTCGTGAAACATGCAGATGTTTGCTCTGAGCACAGCAAATACCCCTAATATTTCGTACGTCCACCTTTTTTAGCAGCACATTTTTTCTGGGGGTCAGTATATTTCTAGCTCTTCAACACTAATGTTATATATTTTACTGACAGCAAAATAGGACTATTTTTGTAAGGAATGACCTATGAAAAATTACCATTATGATGGCTCTATTTTATTGTTTATTAAACATAATGATTTTTAGATTTTTTATTAGTTTTATGGGTATTGTAATGGCCAATTCAACCACAAACAACTAAAACCTCTTAAATATAAGTAATAATTGTAATATTGTAATTGTAATAATGTAATAATTGTGGCTATTACTGTACATGAGCTTTATGCTTTATTTTTAACTGTCATAAAAATTGCACTTTATATTTTAAGATGACATTACATTAGTTACTTTCATAATTCACACAAAGCATCGATATAAGGAAAAGGTGAATAACATTTTGATGGTCTTAATTCATTAAATTTAAAACAAAGGAATTGAGTAGTTTAACTGAAGCCTGATGCCCACACACATTCATGCCTGGCTGCTGTAATTGACTCAGTGCTTCCCCCTGCAGGATGACGCAGGAGGTGGCGGTGGTGTTGCCAGTGCTGCTGCCAGTGCGGCGGCACCTAAAGCAGACAGCAGCCGTAACAGTGTGTCAATGCCCAGTGGAGGAGGAGGAGGAGGAGGAGGAGGAGGAGGTGGTGGAGGTGGAGGAGGAGGAGGAGGAGGCCTGATGGGAGAGATGAGCGCAATTCTAGCTCGACGGTGAGCAGAATTAATACAATTAATATCATCCCCAGTTAATGGACCCTTTTCACGGTTCCAGATTTTTTGAAGCGCAGTGAATGGGAGAGTACAACAATTTTTTTTTTTTGTGAATTCCTCATGTTTTGTTATTTGAGCTGTGAAGTGTGTGATGAGGCATGAGTATGAGGATGAACTTCTGCTAACACATTACTGACCTAGTTCCTGATATTGCCAGAGGTGCAGAACTGCCTGCATTGTGTACATATTTAAAGCTGTGAATATCTCTAAGTTTAACGTTTAGATTTATTTTGATAAACTGACATACAGTGGTATGAAAAAGTGTTTGCCCCTTACTGATTTCTTATTTTTTTGCATGCTTGTCACACTTTAATGTTTCAGATCATCAAACTAGTTAAAATGTTAGTCAAAGATAACACAAGTAAGCCCATCATGCAGTTTTGAAATGAAGGTTTTTATTATTAAGGGTAAACAAAATGCAAAACTATATACCCCTGTGTGAAAAAGTGTTTCACCTGAAGTGAACTTGGGTTCTGCAGCAGTACAATGATCCAAAGCACACCAGCAAGTCCACTTTTGATGGCAGAGGAAAAACAAAATAAAGACTTTGGAGTGGCCTAGTCAAAGTCCTGACCTAAATCCAATTGAGATGCTGTGGCATGATCTTAAAAAGGCGGTTCATGCTTAGAAAACCCTCCAATGTGGCTTAAGTACAACAATTCTTCAAAGATAAGTGGGCCAAAATTTATCCACAGCCCTGTAAAAGACTCTTGCAGTTGTTGCTGCTAAGGATGGCCCAACCAGTTATTAGGTTTAGGGGCAAACACTTTTTCACACAGGGCAATTTAGTTTTGTGTTTTGTTTTCCCTTAATCATCTTAATCAATCTTAATTTCAAAACTGCATGATGTGCTTACTTGTGTTATCTTTGATGAATATTTAAATTAGTTTGATGATCTGAAACATTAAAGTGTGAATAGGAAATAAGAAATCAGCAAACACTTTTTCACACCACTGCATGTGACCCTGGACCACAAAGTATGTCTTATGTTGCAGGAGTAGATTTTTGCCAATATCCAAAAATACATTTTATGGGTTAAAAATCCTCACAATGTTAAGCAAAGATCATATTCTATGAAGATATTTTGGAAAATCCCTACTGTAAATATATCAAAACTTATTTTTTGGTTAGTATTTTGCATTTAGATTTGTTTAAAGGTGATTTTTTTTTTTTGTATTTAATTTTTTTTCCCTGTATTTAATTTCTTCTTATGTGATGTATTTTAAACAAAATTGACAATTATGACTGGATTTGTGGTCCAGGGTAACCTGTGTGCCTTATTCAAAGGGTTAGTTCAACCAAAAAGGACATTTTGTGACATTTATTGTCCTTCATGTTGTTCCAAACCTATGCAAAATCCACCGATCTTCATACGTCAGTTATGTTTGAATAAAATTGCTGTCCCAAATTTGACGTTTCAAAAAGTGAATCAAGGCACAATATATGTAGTTAACATGAACTGACTGGTTTAAAAGAGTTGTAATCTTTTTATGTGATGAAAATATGTTATTTAGGCTTATTAATTCACATATGACATTGATCACACACACAGAGCACATCATATAAATAGTTAACGGAAGTTCATACATGCTTGCTCGACACACAAGAAGTGGTTTTTGAGGAAGCCAACAGTACTTGCATGAGAGCAAATCTCAAAGCAAATCTCACACACAAAGCAAGAATGTTTGAGTTTTTCTTTTTTTTTGAATGAACAAACCCTTTTAGTAAACACATCATAAGTGTATTACCGTAGATGTGCAAAAGTATTACTGTAAAACTGAGGGTCAAAGTTTACTTTATGTAATTGTCATAATTCTTCTGATTCCATCTATTGATACCAAGTTGTAAATGTCACTTAATATTTCTTGAACTCCTCATCTAATATACACAAAAAAAGAGAATTGTAATTTTAAATCAATTGTTGTCTTTGTGTCTGTCGGCACAGGAGAAAAGCAGCAGATAAAGGGGAAAAGCCACCTCCAAAAGCAGAAGAGCCCAGTAATGTAAGACCACAGTTTCCTAATGCTTATTATGGCCAAATGTGTCAGTGTCACAAACAAGATTTTTTTTGTCACCCAAAACAAATGACGCACAATCACAACCTTGCAGCTGATTCTGAAGATTTCATTGGTCGTGTCAATCACTGACTGCCTACACCAGGAGTTTTCAAACCTGTCCTGGAGGCCTGCACTGCACATAATAACTATGTCCGAAACCACTCACTCATTCACCAATACAGAGCTTAGCAGTTGAGTGTGCTATATTAGGAAAGAGAGAAAATGAGTGAGCAAATTTGGATGCTGACACAAATTGAATGAACCAGAGAGGTGGACAATTTTGTCATGAACATTACACTTACTTTGCTTAACTCTCGCTTTTGGCTTTATGAACTTTTTACATTGTTTATTTGTCATATGTATTGTATTATTAGATACTCTTACACTCTTACTCAACACTTTTTAATAACATTTTAAAAGTAATAAAAATATGTGTACCCAATTTATATGTAAATAAAGTGTAAATTGGTGGTGCAGTGGGTAGCGCTGTCGCCTCACAGCAAGAAGGTCGCTGGTTCGAGCCTCGGCTGGGTCAGTTGGCATTTCTGTGTGGAGTTTGCATGTCCTCCCTGTGTTCGCGTGGGTTTCCTCCGGGTGCTCCGGTTTTCCCCACAAGTCCAAAGACATGTGCTATAGGTGAATTGGGTAAGCTAAATTGTCCGTAGTGTATGTGTGTGAATGAGTGTATATGGGTGTTTCCCAGTAATGGGTTGCAGCTGGAAGGGCATCCGCTGCGTAAAACACATGCTGGATAGGTTGGCGATTCATTCCGCTTTGGCGACCCCAGATTAATAAAGGGACTAAGCCGAAAAGAAAATTAATGAATGAAAGAAAGTGTAAATTAGTCATCTCATATCCTGACAACAATATATGTCACAATTTAGTACCATTTCTGTAAATTCAATCAATTATTAGTTTATATATAGATTGATAGATATATAAATAAAGTTGTGATATATAAATAAAGATATATATTGACCACACATACACTGTAAAAAATGATATGACAAAAGCCATGTCTACAAATGTTTTTATGCTACTTTAACTTATTTTAATTTTATTTACTTATTTAAATAATATTTTGTAATTTATGCAAAGTTTAACCTAATATTTTTTGTCAGTTTGATGACTAGAAAAGTTCATTTGATTCAACTGAAAAAAAATTAAGGCAGCAAGTTTATTATTATTATTTTTTTTTTACAGTATTTTATATACACAACATTTCTTTTTTACATTTTGAGTATATACTCAGAAAGGTACTCATTCTCATATGTGATCTCTCTTCTGATATATATGTCTGATATAAATATCTAATATTTCTCAAGGCAAATGTTTGACTACAAATATAGAAATATCAAATAAATCTTAATAAAATATAATACATTTTTCGAAACTAATGATTACAGATCCAACATAAAAATAATAAAACATTGCAAAATAAAATGCAAAAATGTAAACATTGTACTTTCAAGATTGCAACTTTTTCCACGATGCTGTTATTCATATTTCTGTCTGCATCCCAGTATTGGCGTGTAATACTGCACTCATAAAAATTATGAAAAAGTACCGTAAGTAATTGTTAGTACCCTAAGTGCCGCAAACAATGTATTTTGTGATTGTCCTTTTGGGTGAACTATCCCTTTAACTCATTTTTTTTTAATAATCACTCACTCACTATCCTTCAGCTGATTTATCAGGGGTCGCCACAGCGGAATGAACCGCCAATTACTCTGGCACATGTTTTATGCAGCGGATGCCCTTCCAACCACAACCCAACATTGGGAATTAATTTTTATAATTGTGCACATAATTCATTTACTTAATTTAAAATCCCCATGAACCGGAAGCTGCGATCGTTATTTTTTTCGTATTGTGACGCAGTTCCTAGAGAAATGGAAATTTAAATGAGCAAACAGTGGACGTGGCTTGTTTTTTCTACCACGGGCTGAATGGATGTAGTAAAGTAGGCATTTCATTCAGAAAGATTGGGAAAGGGGCGTGGTTAAGTATGTTAGCCACGCCCAATACCTCAGACAGATGTAATCTGATAATTTAACTGAAAACACATTTTCAGATTTCAATTAAAGATTAGAAGGGCAAACTTTTTTTTTTTTATTAACGACATGCACAGATGAATTGTTCACCACAAAACTGACAATGTGAGCTAACAAAATCATATGGTTAGTTTTTATTTTTTGGGGACTTTAAAAGCAATGTGTTTACTCACTTTTTTTTGCGTTAAATCTACCAATCAATTGTATTGTTTGTTTGTTTTTCTAGTAAATGTAACATTTTTGTATTGAGTTGACCAATGAAATCAGCTGCAGGTTCGTGCTGGAATGATTTGAGAAAATTATCTGCAATATTATTAATTATAATTTCCTATAAATCAACGTTTAAAGTGCACATGCAAAAGTATTAAAGGTCCCGTGAAGTGCTTTGAGATGTGCATTTTTTATTCAATGTTTGGCATAATCTCAACCAAAACATGAAGATAGGGTGTGACATAGAGTAGCCCCTCCCCTTTTTAAAAAACAACCAATAGCATTTTGTTTTATTACTGCTCTGCCAGTGAGAGTAGTTGAGTTCAAACGCATTCAATGCGAAGCTCCTTAAAGGGGGCGAGACATGTCAGATACTAGAGAGTGTTTGATTGATCACGATTCGATGAGAAACTGAAGTATGAGGTGACATGAATAAAACCATTGATCCATTTAGGAGGAAGTGACAAAATACAAGCTTTACATGTTTATATCAGTTTTATATCTCCTAAACGTGAATTTTGGCACTGTTTTGGTGCGCACTAGCTTATAGATATCCTAAAAACAAACAATACTAATACTAACATCTAAAAAACTTAATATTAAACTTAATACTAATATTAAACTTAATACTTATTTTAATTGCATGGGACCTTTCAGAGCTTTTTAGAACTTGTCCATAGACATGAGCTGTAAATGAAAGTACTTAAAATGAGTTTGATTTGAAATGGCAGTTCTAGAAAGGGTCATCGCAGACGCACTTTCTATTTAAGCACACGAATGCATGTGTCGTTTATTCTTGTTTTCTTTTTAACTGCCACAAACAACATGGTGCTCTATAGCAACCACCATCTCCGTGAACCCAAAACAAAAAAGTCATCACAACACTAGGGTCCTTAAAGGGAAAAAGAAATCTTCAGCTAAACACTGAGCAACAAAAAAGCATTGTGATTACAGAGACCATCCAACTTAGTCAGGAAATACTGACAGCAAATGCTTCCTGAAAGAACAGTATAAAATGTCATGTATAAGCTATGGTGAATTATGTACCAAAATATCACCACACAGTACTATTATTGAACACTCTTTTCTTTTCCTTTTTCTTTGCCTGTTGATCTTCAGGACGATTCCGACACTCAAGGCCCAGGCGGTAAGAACATAAAGCATTTGTGATTTTGACATTTGTGATCAATTAGACACTCAAAAATATTCTCAATATCAACTTCTATCATTTTTATTAACAGACTTCAGAAGACCATGGGAAAAATCCGCCACCATGCCCAGGTAAACACTCATTTACAGACTCTAAATGCGTGTTAGTTACATATTGATCTGAAAACCGTTTAAAACATGCACCAGCACTGAATGTCCTTGAAAACTCCAGCAGTTGAGTGTGATTCTCTATAGGGCCCTGTAGTATAAAGTGAAGTGTATATATACAGTACATGTCTCAAACAGGACTAACTCAGCACCTAGAAGTCTGGAGTCACCCTCATCATCTAGTCCACTTGTCAGGTACTTTTACTACAGTATGCGCTCTTGTGGTTATGGTCTAACACTGTCAGCAACCCCCCGGTTTTCTGCTTTCACATACATGCATACAGTGGGGGAAATAAGTATTGAACACGTCACCATTTTCTGAGAAAACATATTTCTAAAGGTGCTGCTGACTTGAAATTTTCACAGAATCTTGGTAACAACCAAAGAAATCCATATATACAAAGAAAACAAAACTAGTTAGTTTCCAAATTAAGTTATGTGTAGTAACATGACATGACACAGGGAAAAAGTATTAAACACATGAATAAAGGGAGGTGTAGAAAGGCATTGAAAGCCCAGACAGCAGCTGAAATCTCTCAGTAGTTCTTCAGCAGCTCTCTGCTCTTTGTCATTGTAAATTAATATTCGCTGCTTCAGTCCAACATCTACATTACCAGGATGATGAAGATGAAACCAGGGTGGACATTTCAGCAAGACAGTGATCCAAAACACAGCCAAGGAAACTCTCAAATGGTTTAGGAGAAAGATCAAAAATCAAGCTGTGGAATGGCCCAGCCAATCACCTGACTTGAATCCAAAAGAACATACAAAATAAAGATCAGATTTGATAGATAAGACCCACAGAACCATCAAGATTTTTTACACTCTGTTGAAGTCTGTGAAAAACTCACACCTGAGCAATTCATGTGACTTCATTCTCCATATGAGAGGCGTCTTTAAGCTGCCGTCACCAAAAAGTATAATATACAAAGCATTAATGTATAAAATATCAAATACATTTCAGTAGTTCAGCAGTTTCTCCTTGTGTCATTTCATTGTTATTACGCATAACTCATATTTCAGAATTTTTTTCTTTTGTTTTATTTTTATGTTTGTATTGTTTGGGTTTTTAATCAAAATCTGGTTCAATTCCATGTCAACAGCTCCTTTAAAAATATTATTCCCAGGAAAAAAACATGACGTGTTCGATACTTATTTCCCCCACTGTAAATACCCCTAACATGTCTATGGTTTACTGTAATTTGAACATATAGGTCAAAGTTTAAAAGGGGTTCAAATCTATTGAAGTGTTATATATCTTTAAATGTAGCTTTTTTCTCTACAAATGTCCTGTTATTTTAACAAAAGCTATCATAGATTTTTACCATGATTTACAGCCACCCACTATGTTATTCGGCGTAACAGCTTAAGCTTATGTATCAAAAAATCTTTAATAAGAATAGATATTTTTTGATAGAAATAAATGTAAACACCAATATATGTTTCCAACCAAATATGCTAATTTGAGTTATGCGCAAAACTGGAATATCGCATAAAACATTTTCGAATAAAGCACAATTTCCATCCAATTAGTCAAAGAGAACAAAAACATCACTTCCTGATAAAATGGCACCAAATAGCACAAAGAAAAATGCAATTTGCTGCATTAGGAGAAGCCACTGTCGGCATTTTATCTTATAAAATAATTACTTGCGGCTCAGAAGATGGAACGTAATGAACACACGGTGGCTTTCAGAGGCGAATTTTCAAGTTTTTTTTTTTAATGTAGTGATTTCTTACCACTCCAATTTTTAATTTGATGTCATTACCGACACTTTTAATCATTTTAATGATTACCATGATTATATTGTTTTTTAAAATATATATCTGTTGTATTTATGGGAATATACAAAGATAACATACCCATCAGTTCATTTTACAGTTAAAGTAATTATCATTTCTGCAAATAAAGAACCAAAAACACTTGGCTTTCTTACAAATGTCAGGAACAAGATGCTGTTTCAGTAGTGCACTAGTAATGCATAGTCAGATACTCTATAGAACAGGGGTGTCCAAACTCAGTCCTGGAGAGACAGTGTCCTGGAGAGTTTAGCTACAACCCTAACCAAACACACCTGAACCAGCTCATCAAGCTCTTACTAGGTATACTAGAAACTTCCTGGCAGATGTGTTGAAGCAAGTTGGAGCTAAACTCAGCAGGACACCAGCCCTCCAGGACCGAGTTTGGACACCCCTGCTATAGAAGTACCCTCTATAGAAAAAATGCTTAAAAAAATAAAGCATGTTTAATTAGATGGTGTCAGTTTTATTTCTGTGAGAAAAACTTTGTAGCTATTTTGAAGAGATTTATAAATAAAGTTGCATAACAGTTACAAATAAAGTGTTTTAGTAGTTTTAGCAAAAGTAAAAATGGAAAAACATCATATGAATTGGTCGCGCTTTATATATATATATATATATATATATATATATATATATATATATATGGCCTTGACAAATATGTACTTACACTGAAATTAATAATTCATTACAATGTACTTATTGTTTAAATGCATGTTTTTACATTGTACATATGCTTGATTAAACACCTGCATGTAATTAATTTCTGTATTACACTGTTGACCGTGCTTTACACCTCAACCCACCCTTAAACCTACCCATACCACCAAACCTATCCCTAACCTTACCCCTATCCAACCTCAAGAGTACCAGATGTGTTCTGCAATACATTGTGAACACATTAAGCACATTGTATTTATATTTTGATGTAAGTACATAGTAGTTAAGGCCACTTAATATAAAGCGGGATCTATAAATTTAACTATAAATGATGAAAATAGCTTTCCCAGTGACAGGTTGCAGCTGGAAGGGCATCCGCTGCGTAAAACATATGCTGGATAAGTTGGCGGTTCATTCTGCTGTGGCGACCCCAGATTAATAAAGGGACTAAGCCGAAAAGAAAATGAATGAATGATGAAAATAGCCATAATCGAACAGTTGGCATGGAAAACTCTATGAAGCACTTTTCTCTTTGAGAATGTTCCCAAAATGAGTCCGCTTTACCTATCTTGTAATTCTAAAGCAGGTTGTAAATGTAGCATAGACACAAACACAAACACAGTGTTGGTTCAGACAGACTGGACAGAACTTGACCCATCATGACACCACGGTGGATCTGCATTTTTGATCTCCTTTAGCTTTATCTATGCTGGTTTGTCTTGTTTTAACTTGTGGGTTTGGAAAACTCTGGCTTCCTGTGGCGTCTGAGGAACAATATCAAATTATCAAATGCTTTTTTTCCTCAACTGTGTTACATTGATTGTTTGAGGTGACGGCTGTCTTCAGGCTTGCGTTTGTTTCTTTGATTCTGCTGCTTTTCTCTTATTGTCCACAGGGGGCTCTGTGTTACTGACTTTTATGCTTCTCTTTCCAGATCTGTGTACAAACCCATATTAAAGCTCTCTCCGCATTCATGGCTTAAATTCTGAAACCACAGCGTACCTTTCTTTGTGTGTGCAAATTCACACCTCTAAATGTATGCAGTTAAACGAACACTCCACTTCTTTTTTTTTTAAATAGGCTCATTTTACCAGTCCCATAGAGTTAAATAATTGAGTTTTATCGGTTTTGAATCAATTCAGCCGATCTTTGCATTTGGCGGAAGCATTTTTAGCTTAGCTTAGCATAAATTATTGAATTGGATTAGACCATTAGCATCTCGTTCAAAAAAGAGTTTTGATCATTTTCCTATTGAAAGCTTACACATCTGTAGTTACGTCATCTACTGAGACTGATGGAAAATTATAAGTTGCTATTTTCTAGGTCGATATGGCTAGGAAATATGCTCTCATTCTGGTGTAATAATCAACGAATTTGCTTCCATACCATGGCTGCAGCAGGTGCTATGATATTATACAGCACTCTTACCTAGCTGGGGACTATTTTCAGGCACTACATAATATCATTCTGCCTGCTGTAACCATGATATGGCAGCAAAGTCCCCTAAAATGAGCCTGTTTCCAAAAAAAGGGTAGTGTTCCTTTAAGGTAAAGGTGCAAAGTTAGCACTTTTGGGTTGTGAGAAAAGCGGATCATAAAATGTATTATTATTGTTATTATTAATATTATTATTATTATTATTATAGACTACAGTAGTCAACATTTGAAGGGGATCAAAAACTTTCATTAAAGTTGTCTAACAACACCCATTCTTGACTTTTGACAAGTTTAAAAAGCTTTTTGGATCCTCTATATTTACAGTAGATTTTAGATGCGTCTATTTTTGCGTATTTTTAGCTAATATTACACTGGATTGCAGGAGGAATGATTGTCCACTTTCAACTAGATACATTAAATAAATGAACTGCACGCTTATTTGTGAAGAGCAGCATTTTGGTAATAGTATTATTTCAGTTGAAGCCATGGAAGTGGAAGAGTCTTTAATGCTGTTTTGTTTCTTAGTCTAAAAGTCATTTTTGACTTCTTTAGACTATTATATAGGCATTGTGGAAACTGTATTTGCTTTCTTCTTTTTTGTTCGTCTTTTCCCTCCTCTTTTTACCTAATTCAGTGTAATAATTACTCGTCTAACTGTCTTTTCAGGATGAAACCTGTCAGCCAGTCAGCAGAGGCTGAAAGTGGAGAAGGAGAGTCAGAGATGGAACGAATTAAACAGGTCAGAATTAAAGCCAGTACATTAATAGCTAAACATACAGGAATGGCAAAACCAGTGCAAAACTGATTGTAATAATAATCACAAAAAACACTGACTGCGCACCAAATCAGCTTATTAGATCATGTGACACTGCAGACTGGTAATTGCTGCTGAAAATGTAGCTTTGTGAAATAAATTACATTTTTAAACAGCTTTTCAGGTCCTAAAACAGCTTTTTCAGCCTCAAAGCAGCAAAGAACTGTTATACCATGTCCTAACAACACGAGACGCCACAAGATTTCATTGACAAGTAATTTTGACATCTGCACCAAACGCAGCACGACAAAAGCTTATGACAAAAACTAATTTTAATGTGGAAAACCTACCCTTTATAGCATAGGTCTCAAACTCAATTCCTGGAGGGCCGCAGCTCTGCACAGTTTTGCTCCAACCCTAATCAAACACAGCTTATGCAACTAATCAAGGTGTTCAAGACTACTAGAGACTATTAAGCAGGTGTCAGTTGGAGGTGGTTGGAGCTAAACTATGCAGAGCTGTGGCCCTCCAGGAATTGAGTTTGAGACCACTGCTTTAAAGCATCACATGATGTTAGGACACGGTGCTAGTGATCAAACTGCTAAAAACACATTTACATTACAATTTCTATGTATTTTTAAGTATGTTTAACTACTTTAAACTGAAAACAAAATGATCTGAAGAAGTTGTAAAACGTTTTCATTCTGCATTGTGGGAAACATCTTTTCAGACACTAAAACAGCTTTTTCAGCCCCAAAGAAGAGTTAGTGAGAAAAACGTCTGAAAGCTCATGAAAATCATCATTCTTTCTGCTTTAAACAACATTATATGTAGTTTTAAACATGTTTAACTAGTTTAAACTGAAATTGACACATTCACATTGTGATCATTCATTCATTTTCTTTTCGGCTTAGTCCCTTTATTTATCAGGGATCGCTACAGCGGAATGAACCGCCAACTTATCCAGCATATGTTTTACGCAGTGGATGCCCTTCCAGCTGCAACCCAACACTGGGAAACATCCATACACTCTTGCATTCACACACATACACTACGGCCAATTTAGCTTATTCAATTAACCTATAGCACATGTCTTTGGGCTTATGGGGGAAACCGGAGCACCCGGATAAAAACACACGCGAACACGGGGAGAACATGCAAACTCCACACAGAAATGCCAACTGACCCAGCCGGGGCTCAAACCAGCAACCTTCTTGCTGTGAGGCAATCGTGCTACCCACTGCGCCACCGTGACACCCACATTGTGATCATTTTTTATTTAATTAAAAATTATATTACATTTTTTACTGTATATTTAATGCGCTTTAAAAACTTTGAACACTTTTGATTGATAATGGCTGTAGAGATTCTCACAAATATACAGTTTGTGAGCTTTTACCTCAGAGCTCTTTATTTACCTTAATTCAACATAAAAACAGCAGTTTTTGGTTTCTGTCCAAAATAATGTTAATGAGCTAAATGTATTTACCAAAGCAGTGACTTTTGGTTGAAGTTTTACCATCAGTGTGTTTCATTCCACAACATTTCAACTGGAAAAAAACAACTGAGCTGTGTGGACTCAAGTGCTGAATTAACCGTATTAGTTTCTAATTTTTAAGTGATACTGATATACAGTTCTAGACCTCATCTTTCCAAAGCAATATTTGTAGCATGCTTGTATACTTAGCTTTCAAATTCTGTTCATTTCAAATTTCTGTTAATTCAGCATTTCCAGTTTTCCACGTTCAGTGCAATAAAATGTCTAGTGTCACCATCTCCTAAAATAAAAGAAAAAAACATTAAATTACACAATAACACATTAAATTAATATTCACTGATATTAGTCACTTCTTTAAATAAATGGGTTTGATTATTCAAATTCAAATTTTATTTGTCTTACAGTACAATATGCAGTGAAATGCCTATACAACTATTATTATATATATACATATAATTTGGATTTTTCAATAATAATCTATATTATGGAATATAATAAGTCAAAACAGTTGGCGGTTCATTCTGCTGTGGTGACTCCAGATTAATAAAGGGACTAAGCCGAAAAGAAAATGAATGAATGAATGAATAAGTCAAAACACAGGCAATTTTAGATATAAATAAAAAATGTAAAAATAAACAAAAGGAACAAATAAAAAATAAATCTGCATCTTGTTTGCATCTTTGTTTTTTGCTCTGGTATTTTAATAAAAAATTGAGTACCGAAAGGTGACTAATATTTGTTTGTGACAAGCCTTTAATGTTAATTGTACTAAAATTTAAATCATTAAAGATATTCAAATGTGATTTGCTTCATATATATCCATCTGATTCTTCAGGAACTGTTAGAGGAGGTGAGAAAAGAGCTGCAGAAGGTTAAGAATGAAATCATCGGAGGTGAGACCATCAACCTGCCCTTTCTCTTCATGCAAAAAAATCTAATAAAATTGTTGTGTTAATTCATTTCTGTGTTCTTTTACAGCCTTTATTCAGGAGTTACAGAAACGAGGCTCTACATAGTCCCACAGAAACTGATGGGAAGGGATCGTTCCCAGGGAACCCAGGGATACATTCACACACACAACACACACACATATGCACACACAATATCACCCAGGGACTTAACCCTTAATCATTACCATTCAACTAAGATGAGCTTTGTTGTACCTTTACCTGCCATTTTTATTTTTCTTTCACATTCATCCATTTCTATTTTTTTTCTCTCCACATTTAGTTTGACATATTTCGTTTTTTTTCCACTTAATATTTTTGCATACTGTACACGTCATCACCATCACACTTGATTCCTGTGCATAAATGCTCACCTTAAAAAACTCAATACTTGCCTAAAGTTATTGTATTCAGGGATTAATGGCATATCTCTTATATCCCAGTGACTGTAATGGCCATATACAGACCCACATTGCAATGATGCAGCACTAAAGAGGCTAAAACAAGGTGGAAAAAGACCTGGAATACACACACACACACACAATCCTCATGAACAGACCTATATATCAGGTTCCATTCTTGTGCTTTCAGCTGGGAGATTTTCACATCACACCTGATTTAGCTCTTCTTTGTCAATTCAGGAGAAACAATAACCTTTTTTTGTGTTTGTTAACGTTCATTTGAGGCTCTGTTTTGTTTCGTGTGTGTGTGTGTGTGTGTGTGTGTGTGGGGTTGTATGTTTGTGCGTATGAATGAATGCCTCATCAGTTTATCAGTGCCATCATGTATTTTTGGTCACCTGAAACAACCGTTCTCAAAGCTTCAGCCCTCATTTGAGATGTTTCTTTTTGTTTTGTTTTAAACTTTGTGTTGAAATATGAATTACTATGGCCATGATCTGCTGGCCATGCCAAACTGCCTTGGAAAATACATATAAATATAAATATAAGGTATATATATATATTTGTTTTGAGGGACAATGATAGAAAGAAAAAAACAGAACTTGAGATAATGTTTCTATTTTAATTGAAATGATTGGTGAATGGGGACTTATTGTGATTTATTGTGTAATCTTTTCAGAGATAATTTTTTGGTTTTCTGTTATCTTTTTTTGTTTCTTTTCTATAGAATATAGGCTTTTTACACTGAAATATATCAAGAAAATTGCGTAGAGACACTGGATTAGATGCCTTTATAGTCAAATACAGCTGCTTCTTCTACTGCACTCGTGTCTGCCTCGTGTTTTTAACCACATTTCACAAGGAAAACTATTATTTCACAAACAGTTTCAAACTGTTTTGTAGCCTTGCCGCAAATACGTTTGGTTTACTCATTAGCAGAATGTCTGGTTTCTCTTTCTTTTAGTTGTTGGCAGTGTTTCAGACATACAAATTAAAATGTTAATACCATTTTACCTAGCATAGACACATATAGGATGATAAATATCAACACGGGGAGTAAAAAATCTTTTGTAATACTTTTGTAATTTACAGCAAATACTTTAATGTATTTGAACCATATTATAGTAAAGTGCTTGAATTAATCTGTTTCGTTAATCCTATAGTTGCTATGGTAACACAAAACAATTAAAGTAAAATAAACAAATTGACTCAATACTGTAGTTTTGTATAGAGATGCGAATATAGATACAGAATAGAGATATAGAAAATCTCTAGATGCGATAGAGAAATATCGGTGGCCATATTAATATCGGCCGATAAATGCTTTTTAAAAATATTATCAGTAACAAAATTAGGCCGTTATCTTTAACCTGATAAATGATCTATTATTTCTGCCAGTTTAACCACTTCACATGATTGCTGCCTGCCACTTTTTTATTATTATTTTACTGGTATTTTGATTTTGGGTAATGTTCAGTGACTTGGTTGGTTTATTAACGCATTTTACATTTGTTTTGGTTAGGCAGTAGATTTTAATTATATAAAAGAAAGTAATACTTTTGTAATTTACAGCAATATACTATAGTGTATTTGAATTATATTATAGTAAAGTGCTTGAATGAATTTGTTGTGTTAAATCTATTGTTGCTATGGTAACACAAAAACAACTAAAGTAATATAAACAAATTGACTCAATACTGTTGTTTTTTATAGGGATGCACAAAATATCAGCGGCCATCGATATCGGCCGATAAATGCTTTTTTTGTAATGTTATCGGTAACAAAATTAGGCCGTTATCTTTAACCTGATAAATGATCTATTATTTCTGCCAGTTTAACCACTTCACATGATTGCTGCCTGCCACGTTTTATTATTATTTTATTGGTATTTTGATTTTGATTAATGTTCAGTGACTTGGTTGGTTCATTTATGGATTTTACATCATTTCTGGTAAGGCAGTAGATTTTAATTATATGAAAGAATGTTGGCCATATAAAGAATAGTTGACTAATAAAGTTCAGAGATCAGTTTTCTTTCCCTGAGGTTAAGGTTTTAAAATAAAATTAGTTGTTCACTGTATGTGTTTGCCTTTTTTTGCAATCATGCAGAAGACAAATCTATGTATATTTAGTGGCTATTATATTTGCAAATCTACAAAGATATCGGTTATTGTATCGGTCAAATAATTCACTATTGGTGCATCCCTAGTTTTCTATACCCATTGGGTATATTATACTACAAATACAACTTACTGTAGTGAAAACTAAAGTATACTACAGTGTTTATTACAGTTAATCAGTTCACTGCAGTTTATACTACATTATGCTGGAGCGTTCATTAAGAGTTGTACATACTATACAGTATACGACGCTACTATAGTATGGTTCAAAAACACCATAGTATTTACTATAAATGACTATAGCATTTTTATATGTGGGTACTAGAGTTAAGAAAACATATTTGCAGCACATTATATTGGATATAAATAATATTAGAAATAAAATCAGTTGTTCACTGTATGTGTTTGCCTTTTGATTTTGCAATTAGAAAAATGAATATGTATATTTATCGGCTAATATATTTGCTATCGGCCCAAAGTTATATGTCAAAAATTCCCTATTGGTTCATCCCTAGTTGTCTACAATCATAGGGTATATAATACTACAAATACACCACAGTTTACTGTAGTAAAAACTAAAGTACACTACAGTATTTATAGTAGTTGATCAGTTCACTATAGTTTATACTACATTATGCTGGAGCATTCATTAACAAAAGTGGTAAATACTATACAGCATAATACAGTCGTGGCCAAAGGTTTTGAGAATGACATAAATATTGGAAATTGGAAAAGTTGCTGCATAAGTTTTTATAATAGCAATTTGCATATACTCCAGAATGTTATGAAGAGTGATCAAATGAATTGCATAGTCCTTCTTTGCTATGAAAATTAACTTAATCCTGAAAAACACTTTCCATTGCATTTCATTGCTGTCATTAAAAGACCTGCTAAGATCATTTCAGTAATCGTCTTGTTAACTCAGGTGAGAATGTTGACGAGCACAAGGCTGGAGATCAGTATGTCAGGCTGATTGGGTTAGAATGGCAGACTTGACATGTTAAAAGGAGGGTGATGCTTGAAATCATTGTTCTTCCATTGTTAACCATGGTGACCTGCAAAGAAACGCGTGCAGCCATCATTGCGTTGCATAAAAAATGGCTTCACAGGCAAGAATATTGTGGCTTCTAAGATTGCACCTAAATCAACAATTTATAGGATCATCAAGAACTTCAAGGAAAGAGGTTCAATTCTTGTTAAGATGGCTTCAGGGCGTCCAAGAAAGTCCAGCAAGCGCCAGGATCGTCTCCTAAAAAGGATTCAGCTGCGGGATCGGAGTGCCACCAGTGCAGAGCTTGCTCAGGAATGGCAGCAGGCAGGTGTGAGCACACTGCACGCACAGTGAGGTGAAGACTTTTGGAAGATGCCCTGGTGTCAAGAAGGGCAGCAAAGAAGCCACTTCTCTCCAAAAAAAACATCAGGGACAGATTGATCTTCTGCAAAACGTATGGCGAATGGACTGCTGAGGACTGGGGCAAAGTCATTCTCCGATTGTTTGGGGCATCTGGAAAAAGGCTTGTCCGGAGAAGAAAAGGTGAGCGCTACCATCAGTCCTGTGTCATGCCAACAGTAAAGCATCCTGAGACCATTCATGTGTGGGGTTGCTTCTCATCCAAGGGAGTGGGCTTACTCACAATTTTGCCCAAAAACACAGCCATGAATAAAGAATGGTACCAAAACACCCTCCAACAGCAACTTCTTCCAACAATCTAACAACAGTTTGGTGAAGAACAATGCATTTTCCAGCACGATGGAGCACCGTGCCATAAGGCAAAAGTGATATCTAAGTGGCTCGAGGACCAAAACGTTAATATTTTGGGTCTATGGCCTGGAAACTCCCCAGATCTTAATCCCATTGAGAAGTTGTGGTCAATCCTCAAGAGGCGGGTGGACAAACAAAAACCCACTAATTCAGACAAACTCCAAGAAGTGATTATGAAAGAATGGGTTGCTGTCAGTCAGGATTTGGCCCAGAAGTTGATTGAGAGCATGCCCTGTCGAATTGCAGAGGTCCTGAAAAAGAAGGGCCAACACTGCAAATACTGACTCTTTGCATAAATGTCATGTAATTGTCGATAAAAGCCTTTGAAACGTATGAAGTGCTTGTAATTATATTTCAGTACATCACAGAAACAACTGAAACAAAGATCTAAAAGCAGTTTAGCAGCAAACTTTGTGAAAACTAATATTTGTGTCATTCTCAAAACATTTGGCCACGACTGTACACTTTACTATAGTATGGTTCAAAAACACTATAGTATTTATTATAAATTACTAGTATTTACTAGAGTTAAGAAAACATGTTTGCAGCACGTTATATCAGATATAAATAAAGTTAGAAATAGAATCATTTCTTCACTGTATGTGTTTGCCGTTCGATTTTGCAATTAGAAAAATGAATATGTCTTTTTATCATCTAATACATTTGCTATCGGCCCAAAGTTTTCGGTTCTCGTATCGGTCAGAAATTCCCTTTGGGTTCATCTTTAGTTTTTTACAACCATATGGTATATTACACTACAATACACCACAGTTTACTGTAGTAAAAATTAAAGTATAAATAATAGCTTATACTACAGTATGCTGGAGCATTCATTAACAAAGAGTTGTAAATACTATACAGCATAATACACTTTACCACAGTACGGTTCAAAACACTATAGTATTTACTATAAATAACTATAGTATTTTACTACAGTTAAGAAAACATATTTGCAGCACGTTATATCGGATATAAATAATATAAATAAAATCAGTTGTTCACTGTATGTGTTTGACTTTTGATTTTGCGATTAGGAATATGAATATGTGTATTTATCGGCTAATATATTTGCTATCGGCCCAAAGTTATAGGTCAAAAATTCCCTATTGGTTCATCCCGAGTTGTCTACAATCATTGGGTGTATTACACTACAAGTAGACTACAGTATTTATTACAGTTGATCAGTTCATTTTAGTTTATACTACAGTATGCTGGAGCATTCATTAACAAAGAGTTGTAAATACTATACAACCTATTTACTATAGTATGGTTCAAAAACACTATATTATTTTTTCATGTGGGCACTAGAGTTAAGAAAACATGTTTGCAGCACATGTATTGTCATCCACTCATACTGGGCATAATAAAAAACAATCTTGTTATGAAATCCAGGAAACTATTTCTTTGACTATATAAATGTTTATTTAGCCGTGGCTGGGAGCGCAGCAGTGGAGGGATAATGAGCTGTTGTTTCCTGTTATGAATGGACCCAAGCGGAGTTGTCAACAACTGCTATCTCACTCTGCTTTTAGAAGCCAGCCCTGATAAACACATTTGACTTCAGAATGGAGGATTAGAATGACCTCAACAACAGGCCAAAGCACGCGCAATAACAATACGCAAATGTTACAATTCTTCAGATGATATCGGTTTCTTTAGAAAGATCTTTCAGTGTTTTCTTTGTCACGCATGTTTTCCAATTTCCAGCGGTCCTGTTGTATGCAAATAAACAGGGCTGTAAAAAGGGCCAAGGTCATGTATCACGTTACATATACTACTGTAATCATTCAACAAAAACATGCATTGCTGTTGTGATGTGGCTTCTATGCAAAGATTTTAGCATCATCTGAAACAAATCTTTTATAATAGGTATAAATGATTAAGTGAATCGCATATGAATCATTTATAGTAAATACTATAGTGTTTTTGAACCATAAATAAGCAGTTTTCCATATTTGGGATTCATGTTTTTATTTACCCCCATTTATTTATGCTTTTGAATTGCATTATGGGAACTTAATCTTTCTTCCAACTTTTAACCTTGAAAAGTTCAAAAAAGTGACTTTTATTTACATTTTTAACAGTTTAAAGTGATATATTGTCTGGGTTGGTGTTGTATATTACGGTATAAAAACCTTGTAATAAGCTGCCAGTACATTTCCTGTTATTTTACAGACTTATTTCTCTATATATTATCTTATACATTATATATTTTTAAACTACTAAAATGTCAATAAAAGTCACTTTATTAAACTGCAGACTTGAATGTTCAACATCAAAAGTCGACAGATCAGATATCAACATCCCATAGTGCAATTCACAACTGTAAATAAACAGAAAATACGGAAACTGTTAATTAACATATTTATTACAGTGTATCATACTGTATATTATAGTTTTTACA
Organism: Danio jaintianensis; assembly: GCA_903798115.1. NCBI lineage: Eukaryota > Metazoa > Chordata > Actinopteri > Cypriniformes > Danionidae > Danio > Danio jaintianensis. Next base: position 5,241,906 of record CAIGQV010019081.1, on the reverse strand, counting down.
ACTCTTTGTTAATAAATGCCACATCATACCCGCAGTATTAACTGAGCTGATAAACTGCTGAAGTATTCTTCAGTTTTTACTATAGTAAACTGGTGAATTGTAAAATCTTGTATATAGTGATAGATAACTCAGTACAGTAGGCCTATTGGGGCAATAAATTAAAATATTACCATATAGTTGTTGTATTAATAGCAATTGTAGAATTACCAAAGCAGATTTATTCAAGCACTTTAGCATGGTTCAAAAACACTATTTACTTAAAATTACTATAGTATTTTTTTTTTTTTTTGGGATATGGCTGTATCCAAAAATCACACACTTTTTTTTAGTAGGTAGGCCTACTTCTTTTGAATAATATCTACTTCACAATTGAAGTAGTAATTTAAAAAGTACACTAGATATGATTTGTCCAAGACATCTGTACCCTATGCTGTAAAAAGCAAATAATTACTTAAAAAAAGTAAGTAAACCTGTTGCTTTAAAAAGGACAAGTTGACTTTACTTTGAAAAGCGAGTAAAGCTTTAGCTGTTAAGCTAACTTATTTCTTTTTTTTAATTATGCACATAGTTCATTTACTTAATTTTAAGACAATGAATTTACTTGGTTTAAAGTAAAGTCAACTAACTGCATTTTACAATGTATGCATAAAAAAATGCTGGGTTTCCAACAATTCATTCATGTTGTTCCAACACAAATCGATTAAGTTAATTTAATAGTTTTTACAAATTTAAGTGGATTGAACATAAAACAATTAAGTTGTCCCACATAAAATACTAAAGAATTGTGTTGTTTCAACTCATTTTAAATAAGTAGCTTGGAAGCAGCAAAAGTAATTTTTTTAGTGAAAAGTCAAACAGTTTGTCACCTACTATACATATGGGAAGTATACAATTTTGGATGCAGCCCATGTTTTAGGAACAAAATTAAACATCTGAAATAAATTACTTATCTGTATCCAAAAGCACTGTCGCCTCACAGCAAGAAGGTTGCTGGTTCGAGTGCCGGCTGGGTCAGTTGGCATTTTTGTGTGGAGTTTGCATGTTTTCCCTGTGTTTGCGTGGGTTTCCTCCGGGTGCTCCGGTTTCCCCCACAGTCCAAAGACATACGCTATAGGTGAATTGGGTAAACAAAATTGGCCATAGTGTATGAGTGCGTGTGTGAATGTGAGAGTGTATGGGTGTTTCCCACTACTGGGTTGCAGCTGGAAGGGCATCTGCTGTGTAAAACATATGCCTGAATAGTTGGCGGTTTATTCCGCTGTGGCGACCCCTGATAAATGAGGGACTAAGCCGAAAGAAAATGAATGAATGTATTCAAAATTTTTAATAAGTCCTTACTGCAACCATTATAAATACACTGTATAAACATGTCTAGTATGAAGGACATTTGGATGCACTGGATATGTTGCCATTGTCATGTGAACTATACCAGCATTTGATGGATATTTCACTGCCATTCTCGCTCTCCCATGACAGACTTCTGAATATCAGTGGAATTTTTTTTTGGATCATCTGGGTTGTCTGGCTTTATCATTTTACTAAAGGCATATTCTGTTATAGGAAATCACTTCTGTGTACACATTAGTTTGTAGCATTAAAAAAGCACAATAATAAATAAACACTGGATTCAAATAATCTAATAATCCTATAATTCTACAATAATACAAGTTACATACCTTTTGATTCAAATAAACAGAAATTTGATTCAAATTAATACACTCAAAAATGACTTTTGCTGCTTGTTCAGACTACTTATTTAAATTGAGCTGAATCAACACAATTCTTTAGTTTTTTTTTTTTTTGGGACAACTTAATTGTTTTATGTTCAATCCACTTAAATTTGTAAAAACAATTAAGTTAACTTAAATGTTTTGTGTTGGGACAACATGAAGGAATTGTGAGGAACCCAGCATTTTTACAGCGTATAAATGAATAATAAATGTGAAAATAAATGTATGAATGCAAACATATGAGTATAAAATGTAATGACATAATAGAAGCAAAATCTTTTCCAAAACATTTTTGTTTAGAATTAGTATATTGATTTAAAATATTAATTTTATTAATATTGTTCATTTATAAACTTGGGGGTTCCTTCACACAAATAATTTTGGGGCACTGTGAACATAAAAAAATGTAAAACCCCATCAATTCTGTTCTATTTAAATATCTCATATTCAATACTGATTGAATATCGCTTGTGATGCCAAGTGTATACACCAAATTATACACCAAACACTAAATGTATACCAAGTGTGTGGTAAGTTTTAAAATGCTAATCCAGTTACACTATTTATGGATTGTATGATTACAAATTATTCACATAATGTGTGTAAATAAAACATTATTTATTGAATTTCCATAAGAACTCTTATAAATGTCTACAGATTGCGTAGATTGTTTAGCTTCACAATGTAGAAGCAAAATCTAAAATGTAATTTAACTTGTTTTGAGATTCATTAGAGGACAAAAGTACCTCTCAAATGATCTAAATTAGTTCACTTGAGGTTTACTTTACCTGACTAATATTCATAGTTTAATTTATAATCAGTAAAAGATTTGATATTTGTAAATGAAAGTAGTTTACGTATGTCTAGTTATAAGTTAACGAACTTATTCATAGATTTGATCAGAGCTTATTTACTTGCCACTTAAAAATTCCCTGGTGGTGGTACATAAATCACCTCAGACAGTAATACCATGTTACTGAAGTATTACCATGTCCACATTCATACCACATATACCATATTGTATTTTTTGTTCGTATGACTGCGTATGACCACACGCATTTAACAATGAAATATTAATACTGCAGATGAACTGTCACTGATAACCGGCAGAGGGCGCTAACGGTGTAACTGTAAATGCATAGATAAGTGTCATAAAAAATCGAAGGTGCAGCGAATGAAACACTCCTGACATTTATGATTTTCCTATTATATAAACGCTTCGCTACAATTAACGTACTTACAGACAGCAAAAGAAAAGGGGTCTATTCAAATTTCGGACGTTGCCAGTGACGTCGCGCTTAGCGTGCGCTGAGGTCATTTCCTGTTTGTGCTCCCGTTGAGTCGCTAGACGGAGGCCTATCCGCGACACCAGTACTACCGTAACATTGCTCGCAGACCTACGGGACGGCCACGGCGAGCTCTCAAAAAGCCTCAAACGCGTCAAAAAAGCGCCCTGGGATGAGTTTGTGCGACCGGGCTCGAGTTTTGGGTCACTGAGGGGCGGTTTGTGAGGAGAATCGGGCGGCTGGGTGTTGTTATTTTTGGGGCAGCTGAGTGGTCATTGGCAGAGCTCAATACACAACAGCTCGCGAGAGGAATAAGCACACACTTCACGCCTCTAAACACCCTCGTTTTGCTCCATTTACATGGGCTTTTGAGGATTTTTTTTTTACATTTTAGTTGATCAGCGCAACGCAGGAAAATAAAAGTGGAGGTAAGAGACCAAAAAACGTGCATCGATGATTGATGGCTAGCGTGATGTTTAGCCTAGCCTCAGTCTCTATATTTAAATTGCACTTAAATGTGATGTGTTGTTTCCCTTTGGAGTACATTAACCAGACGAATCTCACTACGAGTGCGAGTTTATTATGTTTACCGAACAGATAGCCACCAGATCTCCCGTCATAACACACGTTTGTCCTCGCGTATCCTTTAGAAAACGGTTTAATAAATAAAACATCCCTATGGGGTCATTTAAACCCATTTAACGTTAGCGCTTATGTTTACCTCTCCCGCGGGTTTTTTTCCTGTTGATCTGTTGTAAGTGCATCATCTTGTCTTGAAGACCTCAGTCTATTAAGTTAAAAAAAGAACGGCTGAATTAGTGGAAATGAGAGTGTTTCATCGATCAGGCCATTTACACGCTGTACAGATGCATGATGGATGTGGATCTATAGGACGAGCTCACTGTACATCCTATATGATCGATCACACTGATGCCACTTTAGCCTTTTTTATTAATAGAACCTTCAATCTGCTCCACGTGGAGTTCACAATAAACTTCAGATTCAGACCTTGGTCACATGAAATAGTGCATCTGTCAGCTTCGTATATGAGTGTAAATGAGGCCTGAAGGTTATTGGGGTTGAGAGGGGTCAGCTTTAGGACTGCTCCACTCGGCGCAGAAAGAAAGTAATCATTAGTTTGTTGAAATGGTTCTTGTTTGTCTTTCTCTTGTGGACTTCAAAGTGCGTGTGTGTGTGTGTGTGCGCGTGAGAGTGTTGTTGAAAAAGAGGAAGAGACTGACCAACACATACACACACACACTAGATGCACGTATATGTCTGCGTTGGAGACGGTCAGTGTGTTTATAATGCCAGTGCGTGTGTTAAGCGGTTGTGTAATGTACTAGCAGGGGCGTCACAAGGTGGGGATTTTATTTTGCAGGGATAATCCGGTGTTGTGCCCATGGTGATAGGACAGCATGCCAGATCTGTGCCAGAGGCTCTGCTATGCCAGGAAACTCCTCTGGCACAGACTGATCTTACTCTCACAACAATAAAAAAGTGCTATAGAACAGCTATTTTTTCCGGACTGTTTACTAAAGCAAGAACCACTGTTATTAAGGCACTAATAGCCATTTGCACTTATTTTCTCAAGTCCTTGTCATGGTGTAACTATATTATTATACTAGTACTGAATAATATGAATTAACCACATTTACTTATTGTATGGTTAGGTTTATGGTTAGTTGCATGTAATCGGATATAATTAGTTATTTTTGTTTTATTAGTAACTGTTTGGAACATGTAAGAAGGACACTACAAATGAAAGTGTTTTCTGAGCCTTTATAAGGACATTTTACACTTGTAATTTAGAAGTGGCATATTGCTTTTCCCTCAGGGTCATGGAGCTGAAAACAGGATTAGCTCCGCTTTTGCGGACTCTTTTTACAGTAGTCAAGGATATTGATTTTACATGGCTGATTTTGATTGCCATTTTTTACATCCAAATAATATGATTACACTTGCAAGTTGTTTATTTGCTCTATCACAGCTTGAATTATAAAAACATACCTGTACAAAACCAAAAAAATGCAAATTAACTCTTGTGACAGCAGTATTAATGATGTTTCCTTGGGTAGTATTGTAAACAAAGGAGCTGCGCTGGTATTTAATATGCATTATACAGAGGTAATTTAAAAGTAAAATGGCATCTAAACTTTTCAGAAGACTTGCTTTCCCTTATTGATACTTTAACAAGACTTTACACCATTTCCAATATTTTACACACTGAGAAAAGTCATCTGCTCTGTATGTCATTGGTGCAGATTCATACTTTTGTTGGTTATTTGTTTTTAAATAATCAAATAAACCAGACATAAGATACACATATGGTTTGCATATCATAAACCACACATATCGGCAGATACACAAGTTTATTATAGTGCAATAAAGGGACAGTTTCATAGTTTAAAGGGATAGTTTCATAGTATTTGCTTTCCTACTATGGAAGTCAGTGGTTTTCTAGTTTCTTCAGAATATCTTCTTTAGCGTTAAACCGAGTAAAGAAACTCTTGAAGTTGTGGAATAAGTGAAGGGAGTTTAAATAGTTTCATTTTTTGATGAACTATAAGTAGTAGAGATGGGGGAAATATTAATTCAGCAAAGTATCGTCACGTATGATATACACTATATTAATATATGGACACTCATATTTATATATTGCCAATATTTTACAGAGCTTTGGCAAAAAATCTTTTGAGAAATTGATTCTGAGATTTTCAGAATGCATTGCTATTCTCTCTTGAATCAATTCTGAACTTAATTTTTAACAGCAGATGGCGCTGTATGCTTTACAAGCACTCTGCTTGAAGCCAATTCCATACAAATACCACTTGAATCTAGGGTTGTCGCGATACTGGAATTCGGTACCAATCGATACTGAAGTTTTAAAAACGTCCATTTCCTGCTAACATTTGAGCGCTACTGAGCACGTTCTTAAACAGCGCTGATTTGCCGTTGTGTTCACGTTTTTCAACAGAAATGATTGTGATTGGCCTGTTTACTGAGTGTAACCACAGATACAGGGACACTGGAGTGTTTCAAAGTCACGTCGATCAGTTGGTTTGTGTATAAGCTGACATACAAGCGATCCGCTGATGAATAGCAGCTTTAAAATGCTCCAGTGTCCCTATATCTATAGTTACACTCAGTAAACAGTACTGCGTTTGGTGAACTGATGACCTTCACAGCCAATCACAGTCATTTCTGTTGAACACGTGAACGGCAAATCAGCACTGTTTAAGAACGTGCTCAGTAGCGCACAAATGTTAGCGGGAAATGGGCGTTTTTAAAATCTCAGTATCAATTGTTACCGAATTCCAGTATCGTGCAACCCTGCTTGAATCTAAAGTAATAATTAATAAAGTTAAATGTTTAAGTGAATTACAAGAGTGTTCATAGTAGTGTTGTCAAAGGTATCGAGCTCCGTACCAATCAGTACTGATATTTTAAAGACGTCCATTTCCTGCAAACAATTGAGTGCTGTTGAGCGTGTTCTTAAACACCGATGATTGGCCATTGTTCAAATGCTCAACAGAATTGACTGTGATTGGCAGTGAAGGTCTTCGGTTCAACAATCTTGACCGCTGTTCACCGATTGCAAACACGGATACATGGACACTGTATCGTTTCAATGTCGGGTTAATCAGCTGGTCTCTCTGAGCTAACATACTAGCGATCCGCTGATGGATTGACTGATCTACGTGGCTCTGAAATTCTTCACGTTCCTGTATCTGTGTTTGCACTCAGTGAACAGCGGTAAAGAGTGGTGGACTGATGACCTTTACAGCCAATCACAGTCATTGCTGTTGAGTACGTGAACATAATGGCCAATCAGTGGTGTTTAAGAACACGCTCAAATGTTAGCAGGAAATGGACATTTTTAAAATTTCAGTACCGATTTTGATACTTTTGACAATACTAGTTCATAGTAAGCTGTGTTTGCATTACTTTCCTGACATAGAAGCTAACTTGCATGACATGAGCTGAACACACAAGCACTCTTCCTTGTGAGCATTTGAGTGTATGGTTAAAAACTAGCCTAGAGCGCTTTCTGTTGTTAAAAGCTAAGCTTAGAATCCATTCAAGAGAAAATAGTGATGGATTTGCAAATCTCAAACCAAACACAGAATCGATTTCTCTGATTATAGTAGAACCACACCTCAACTATTTTATTATACTATTCAGTTGAATATTAACATCAAGTTCTTTACAGCCCTCTAGATGGTGGTTGTGCTTGAGTTTTTTTTCTGGTGAGCTTGATCAAATTCATCATGCAGCAAGTTAGTAAAATAAAGATGGCAGCGTTGTGGAAAGGCGCATACATCATTTATGTCTGGTTGTCATTAAAGTGCATGCTTGACAATTCCACTTTTGCACAGCATCAATAAAATTGAAGTGAGAGATACACTATTTAAAGTTGGAAAAAGGTAATCGATCGCAACATAATTAAAATCGCTATAATATTGGATCATGACGCAAGTATAGTGATGTTACATCTTAAGGACTTACATCTTAATGGTGTTATTGCCATTTAATAGACTTTTTGGATTATGAAGAATCAAACAATCTCCTTTTCACTGTAATACATGTTTTTCATTTCTAGTTCTGTTTTCCCTTAGACTATGAAAACAACACAAGTGGTGTTAACTCTGCGCTAGAGTTTCATCATACTCTGATTTATTGCTGTTGATGTCTTTTTTGATTGTTATAAGCCATTTAAAAAAACAACAACATTTTATCTGCTTTTGTCGTGACATAGCCAGCTGAAGCTGATATGGCAATAAACACAAAACTCTCTCTCATCATCATCATCCTGAGTTAAAAACATGCCAAATGCACAAAAGCAAAACGTTCATTAACCCAGGCTTAAAAAAAGAATTTAGAATGACAAAGTTTTGTCCCATTTTGCTTCTCAAGTAGTTTTTCTTCTTGAGAAAAAAAAAAACATCAGTAGTTTTTATCATTACAGATCAATGTTGTCAATTCCAAGCAAGGCTTTGGGTACAACCCACAACACCCTCGCAACTTGCGCACACTCACTAACGATGTCTTCAGAAGTTGGTGATTATCACTGGAAATGCAGCAAAAAGCTTGAGCTTTCGAATGTTGCTTCTGAAAACAGCAGGTGTCTTGTCTTGTTCGCCCAGCAGAGTAGTGTGTTCACCTGCGAATTAGACGGGCTTCACTTCAGTCTAATTGGCATCTCCATGGTGACAGAATAGCACTTTCACATTTCCCCTCACAAATGCTTTAAAAACACTTTGCAGGAAATGAGGTTCATCCTCGTTCCATGTTCATTAAATCGGTGTGTTTTTGTCCACACATGCATTGTGAATTTTGTAAACCACAGCATATGCGTTAGCTATATTAAAGTTCAAATAAGGACAGGTAATGCAGGATTTATGATTATTTTGCCCTCTTTGTTTGAAATAACCACCAAATTCATTTTTAAACACATCCAACTTTTTCATCTTAGTACAGCCTCCATTCAACATGTTTGAAAATTCAAATTAAGTTCTGCGGAAGCATTAAATGAAGAAAATTTGTATTCTTCCCTATTAGTGTGTTCTGTAACTGATGTCAGTCTAAGCATCTAAACTTTTTGGAACAATAACATTACATAATTACCATAATAAAAACCATGTCATAATGTTTAAGTATACCAAGCATAAAATAAATGTTATTATATTATAATTTCATTATGGTTATAATAAATGATTCATCTGAATAATTGGATGTCTAAAAGCATACCTTAAAGTATCTTGTCTTTAACTCGTACTTTTCGGGACAGTTGTTATGTGATTATTGAATTGCTCACTATAAATAAAATATGATTAAGGGCCAACTCAAAAGGCTTAGTTTTAGTCGTTTTCTTAAAGACAAGAAAACCGATTATCCATCATCCACCATGATCGAGACCCTGATCCACAATCAGCACATTTATCCCACATGTGAAGATACTTGCAAGTAAACATTGACTCGACACTTTAGTTTTCTTTATGCAGCATATAAAGCCACCAACATTTCCATAGCAAATCTTGCATTTTCGTTTTTTGGTAAGATCTGGTCATTTATCGTTTCCTTACTGCCTCCAGTTTGATATTAGACTTGTATGGGACGCTTGTTTCATTTTAATCATTGAGATGATGATGATAGATAAATAAAATTCAGCTGTTCCTCTTTTGTTACATGTGAAATCATTAGACACGGAGGCTTATCAGTTTGAGAGTGCTGAATGCTGCGTTTATGTCAAGTTTACATTACAAACATTTCTAAACAGGTGACATTCTTGTAGCTTTAGTCAGGTGACCAATTTGTGGAAAGTCTTTTCAGTTGTGTATGAAAGTAAGCTTAAAGTGTTCTTATTCAGGATGTCCGCAGGGTCTTAAAAAAATCTTAAAATGTCTTAAATTTCAAAAAACTTTAGGCCTTAAAAAGTCTCAAATTTACTGAAATATTGTGTTGTATCATTTTAAGCAGGTCTTAATATTCCTATGACCATGTAAAGCTACTCAATCAGGCCAACTCCCATCCAATCACCAACAATCCATCTTAGTAGATTTTTTAAACAAAAGTTTTATTTATTAACTCTTAAGACTATTTGATCAAGTGATTTTTACCAGACATCATATACGACATACTAGAATAACTCATGTTTTTTTTTTTTTGCTTAAAGGTAAAGACCCCACTCAGTGTTTGTTCTGCACAATTCCTCTTATCGTAAACACATTCTACTGGACTGTCCTGCTTTTATTCACTGCAGAAGACTTTATTATGAAATGATCTCTCTTAAGGACATATTCACCTGGGAAAGTTTAGAATTTTTATCATGTAATAACGCTAAAACTCTTATCTAGTTTATGTATTCATTTGTTTGTTGTTTTTAATTGTATATTTATTAAGGAAATGTTTTTGTCATAAAAATAGACTTTGTTTCTGACATGACATTAAATAAAAATTCATCATCATTATTCATTAACTCTATTTACCAATATGGTTTAATTTTGTTCCTTACAGTAACATATGTTTAAATGTTCACATTGTACAGTATTTATAGCTACCTGGTGAGGACACTGACCAGGACAGATTGTTGTGCATACATTTAGTTAGTTTTAAAAATGTGTCAATAATGTAAATAGTAATAAAAAGTGTATGCATACTACAATATAGTTTGCTTGTTTTGACACATTATTTAAAATATGTGGTTAAGAAATAAATATATTTGAATTTTTTTTTATGGGGCAAACTAAAAATCTTTTCCACTGACCCAACCTGGCCATTAGAAAAAGAAAACTTAGTGTTTAGCCCATTTTAAGTCTAAAATTTCATTCATAATGGTCTTAAAAAGTCTTATGTTTGACAGTGAAACCTGCAGAACCCTTAAATTACACGTTAATATTATCTTTTACCAAATAATTAAGATTTTGCCCTCATTTACTCAACTTCAATATATTTTTTATTCTGTGGAACACAAAATACATTTAAAAAAAAATGTAGAAATTTTGGTACAAATTGAATTATTAATATTCCAGTCTTGCTTATAAATATTATTTTCTGTTATAGAGATGTGAAAAGTTCTTCGTTTGTGATATTTTCTGTTATACTGTATTGTGATTGACTTTGGTTTATTTGAATCATCACAGGTGAGTCCGGCTCTGTGGTACTGTACTCCTACCTGACCCGAGACTCTACGCCCCCCCCTTTCCCAACCTCCCTGCTGCCCTGCCCTGCGCCCCATACACCCCTAGCCCAGCATGAACGAGGTCAGCGTCGTCAGAGAGGGCTGGCTCCACAAGAGAGGTGCGGTCTGCAAACTCATTCACTGGAACAGTCTATTTCCTATTTTCTGCATTGTAAACACGGAATTGTTGTCTTCCGTGTCTCTGTTTGTTTTGCGCTTAATATTCCTCACGTCTACTTCCTTATTTCTCTTCCTCCTTCTGTATACAGGTGAATACATTAAGACTTGGAGGCCTCGATATTTCATCCTAAAGAGTGATGGCTCTTTTATCGGCTACAAGGAGAAGCCGGAGACGTCAGACCCCAATCAGCCGCCTCTCAATAACTTCTCTGTCGCAGGTCTGCCACGTTCTGCTGCGTTTCATTACACACACACCTGATTGTGTTTTGTGTGGGTTTCCTGGTGGGTGGGTTTTTTGCCAAGCAGGATGTGATCCTGGATTAACATCTGTGATGGTCCACATTAATAAAGGGGTCTGTTCATTGTGGATTACTTTGATTATTTGATTATTGATGATTCGATACGATCCAAGATAGTTTCGTTCTTCAAATCTCATCCAGAATTTGTTGTCAAAGCAACAGGTCTGGTAGCTCGAGATCAGGCTTAATTTAAGCAAGATTAGATCATGTCATTTCAAGCAAAGATGATACTGAAAGTATGTATCAACTGCTATTTTTTTTTAAGAGTACCATACACTGTTCAATTTGGGAAAATAACAATATTGTCAAATAAAACAAATCTATAATTTAAAGGATTTATACAATTATTACATTACACAACTATTATGTAATCTACACTTTGACGTAAATGGTACAAAAACAGCCATAGGGTTATGCCTTTTAGATGGTTCAAAGAGAACATCTTTGTACTCTTTAGTGCATAATATGTAGCTACACTTTAGGTGTAGACGTAAAATGTGCTAGCACGTGGGCTAATTAAAACAACAGTATAGCTATTATGTATTATTTAATGCTAAACATTTAACAGTTATATATGTATGTGTATGTAACATTGTTTGCTTGAATATGAAGTGCAAGTTCAAATGAGTAATTTATAAAGTCAGCTAGCGGGCTAATCGGTATATGTGCTACCACGTAGGCTAATTAAAACAACAGTATGAAAGAGAAATGCATGATATCACAACCCATGTCTTTAGTTAATCATCAGTATATGAAATACATATTTTAAAATGCATTAATGCTCATTACAGTGCTTTTTAAATTATATAATTTAGAATGTACTCGATTTGTCATCACATCGGTGCACGAAGTCAGACCTATACGGACACGACATGGTGTTGTAAACCGTTTTCATTCCCAGAAATGCTGTTCTCATGTAAACAAACAGGCAGAACAGGCTGGAAATGTTGTCATATGAACGGCCCTTTAATCAACCATTTTAGGTTTATTATTTAATAGGATTATCTATGATTATGCGATAATTGATTAGTCACTGACATCCCTAAGTACAACCTTTCAAAATATAAACATTTGACACGTTGTGGATAAAATAATATATATTATTGAAGATATTGAATGTTTATTGCAAATTTATTGTCTGCTGCTGATGCCAAAACACAGAATTGTTTCAAAAATGGTTTTGCAATCGTCTTTAATTTTACTGAAGTAGTATAGAAATCTTCTAAATACAGCAATGAATGGATTGGCAAATGTTTAAGTTTGTATTGCATAGTCTGGTTTGTTAGGCTGTTATAGTGCGTTTAATATGCTTGAATGATTCTGAGGGCTTCATGGACCAAAGACATCTAAATAAACTGAAAACAGGACATTATATTTTAAGATAAATAGACATAAAAAGGACAAAGTGCTTAATCATTCTTGGTTTTTGTCAATATAATCACAATGTTGCTTGTGTGAAATCTGTGTGAAATGACAAGTTCTCAACTGATGCATGGAGTTACATGTATGAAGATAGAAGTGTGTTTATCCCAGCACACAGCATTGTTTTAGATAGTTAGAAAGTTCTATTGATACTAAATTTGAATATTTAATATACTTGAAAATATATGATATTTCAAACGTATTACCCATCAAACAAAATCAGTTGACTATCCAAATGTAATATCCCTTACAGAGTGTCAGCTGATGAAGACCGAACGACCTCGGCCAAACACTTTTGTCATTCGCTGCTTGCAATGGACCACTGTTATCGAGCGCACCTTCCATGTGGACAGCAATTTAGAAAGGTAATTCGAGGTTAAATCTTTTTGTGAATGAACGGAAGAGAGAACTTGGAGCTGCTGAATGGTATTAACTGGAAAAGCAGATTGAATTGTGTTAACCAGATTTTTGACAATCAAAACAAGTTATTACTCCCCGCCTGTTGCTTAAACGCAATTCCTGTTTCCGCTGAATTATTTTTCACCTATTTAATAGTTTAAGTCTTTCAGCAACTATAATGGCCAATTCTTCCAAAGGATGATAATCATTAAGGGTTTAACGGTACATAGAAGTCACGGTTCAGTAAGTACCTCGGTTTGATACAGGTTTGGTACAACAGGAATAAGCAACAAATCCCCAGCTCTTGCTTTTTTCTTGTTTCTTTTTTTCATTCAGAACATTCAGAAGTGCAGAACTGAAAAGCTTCTTGTGATACGAAAGTACAAAATAAATTTACAACTTTATAATTAGGAGACTGTGCATTAAACTTTCAAAGGTTAAGCCCAAACCTCTCCTAAAACAGCAAAACAAAAGCATTACTTGTCCATTAAATAATAGCAGTAGAGGACTTTATTAATCCCTGTGAGGGGAAACTCATTTGCCACCATTGACATCACAATACAATAAATTATTAAACAGTAAATACCACAAAAAAAACAACTACACATCATAACACTGTAAATAACTGAACAAATAAAAACAAAAAGCTATACATACAAATTACACCACTTCATTAAAATAGGGTGAAATTTGAAGGGTGACCACGATAGAAGTCCTCATATCCTGATAATGATATATACCACGATATAGTACCTTTTCTTTAAAGTCAATCATTAAAAGTTTATAGACAGTCTATTGGCCTCATGGAAAGGATTGTATTTTGCGACACCACAATATAAATGAAAGCCCATAATATGAAACGATAGACTTTTTATTTTGTCCATAAGATATATATATTGTCTAACTGCACATCCCTAGCATTAAATCTAATGAATAAATGAACTGTTACATCTTTATTAATCACGAGGTGAATCATCTTAACATCAGACAAAATAACAAGAAAAAACTTATTGTGGGATTTTGTTGTGCAGAGAGGAGTGGATACGTGTCATTCAGGCTGTGGCCAATGGGCTCAAGTCCCGGGAAGAGGATGAGCCAATGGATATCAACTTTGGCTCCCCTGGAGACAACAGTCTGGAGGGCATGGAAGCTGCCATCACAAAGTCCCGCACCAAAGTGGTAAGTCCCTTGACTCAAAATGTAGCGATCTTATGTTTATTTGGGTAACATCCTTCACTTCGTCACTTAAAAACATCTCATTTGTCCTCTGAATTGAACAGGATTAATATGGTCAATATTCTAATTTTTTCAAATAAAAATGTGAAGAAGTAATGGAAATTTGTTAAAAATAGCTTTATAGTAGAATATTTGCTCAATGATAATATATATTTTTAAACGTTATAACAGTCTGCAGCTTTACATTTTAAACCTGCTCACTTTCCATTCGATTTTTACATTGGTTTGGTAATATTGAGCATTATTCCCAATCACACACATTTCTGTGTCATAAGTGTACATTTTTTGGTAAATTGAGGTCTATAAATCACCTGAAAGATGACTAAATAAGCTTTCCATTGATGTACTTGGTTTGGATTGGAGAATAATTGGTCGAGATGCAACTATTTGAAAAAACTGCAATCTGTGGGTTTAAAAAAAATAATCAACATACTGAGTAAATTGCCTTTATGCTGCTTGATGTTGCAAACTGACATATTCTTATTATATGATTCTGCTTTGTCCGTATAATCATGCAAACACTTGTTTGTAGAGCAAGTAGCTTGACCGTTTTCTGCGGTTTATTATTCCTAGTCATTTCTTCCATAGGCAGCTGAATCGGAAGTTCTAAAACAATTGGAAAAACGAGCGCACTTCCGCATTGAAGAATAAGGTCAATATTCAGGATATTATTAATAAATTCGCATACAAAATGTTTTTTTTCTCTTTTTTTTTTTTCAGACCATGAGTGACTTTGACTACTTAAAGCTGCTGGGTAAAGGCACTTTTGGTAAGGTTATTCTAGTGAGGGAAAAGGCTACTGGCATGTACTACGCCATGAAGATCCTACGCAAAGAGGTCATCATCGCTAAGGTGGGCACCATGTGCATCAAATGCTTAAAATGATCCAGAATTATGCTTTGTAGACTCTTGACAAGTTTGTCTTGTGGTTATTTTAGGACGAAGTTGCACACACAATCACAGAAAGCCGAGTGTTGCAGAACACACGGCATCCTTTCCTTACGGTACATTTAAAAAAAATTATTATTACACAATTCTCTTTCTTTCTACATTTTGTTAATTAACATAGTTTTCAAATCTCTCCAAATATAGACACTAAAATACGCCTTCCAGACACGAGATCGACTGTGTTTCGTCATGGAGTACGCAAATGGAGGCGAGGTTTGTCACATCCTGTCACCTCTTAAAAAACAATGCAGAAAATCCTTCACCATTCTGTCTCTTAAACTTTTGTATTGTCTCATTTTTGCGTGTTTCCAGCTGTTCTTCCACTTGTCTCGAGAACGCGTGTTTACGGAGGACAGAGCTCGCTTCTATGGAGCTGAAATAGTTTCGGCGTTGGAGTATCTGCACTCTAAAGATGTCGTCTACAGGGACCTAAAGGTTTTCCCATTTGAATGCTATGCGTAATTGTTGTGGAAATAGTTTTGAGTTGTTTTTGAAAAGTGTGTCATGTAATTGTGTCATAGACCACAATGACATGAAGTCCATGTTCCCTTTTTGTATACCACAAATGGCTAAACACGCTTTGCTAATTCCTTTTAAATTGCATTTGTCTTTGCAGCTGGAGAATCTAATGCTGGATAAAGATGGTCACATTAAAATCACAGACTTTGGCCTGTGTAAAGAGGGCATTACTAATGAGGCCACCATGAAGACATTCTGTGGGACCCCAGAGTACCTTGCTCCTGAGGTATTGCCAACTCACTCCATTAACACTTTCTCAACCCATTTATAGATAGTGTTATTTTTCCATTTTCAATCTGGTACTAAAGCTACTATGATTCAGGCCTAGCACTGATTTACTCACTTTTAGAACCATTGTAATGAAATCCTTCAGTGTTTTAAAGCAAGAAACCGTTTTGTTGTTTGGATGTTTTGAACTTCACCAAATTGAAAGCATTCAGCATTGAGAGCAGAACAAAATGATGCAATACATGTCAAGAAGTACTAGATGAAGGTTTAAGACAATATTTGGCTTTTGAGGAATTTATTTTAGTGACTAGTTTAAGGGGTAGTTCACCCAAAATTTAAAATGGTCAATTTTATCATCTTTCACTTGTTCAAAACCTGTTTAACTTTTTTTCTTTTGTTGAACACAAAAGAAAATATTTTGATGAAAGCTGTAATCATTGACCTCCATACTGTTTGTTTTTCATACTATGGGTTTCTAACTTTCTTCAAAATATCTTTAATGTTCAATAGAAGAAAGAAATTCATAAAGGTTTGGAACCACTTGAAAGGTGAGTAAATGGGTAAACTATCTCGTCAAACAATCTCGTATCTCGTCAACTATCAACTTAATGTGTGTTTAGGCTGTAATACTGTTACAAGTGCTATTTAAAGACAAATTCAAATTCTTACATTTACTTTGTATTCATTGTTTAAAAGGCATAAAGTACATTTCGAATATTTTAACAGGATTACTCTTTTGGCTAATGGAAAGATGCTTTATAAACGGATAATATTAGGTTATGTTCAGGCTGCCAGCAACTTTTTGAGTCTGGACAGCAGAAAACTCAGGAAATCAGACTTTTGCAATATTTAAACCGCACTTGATTGAATTCTAATTAGCTTTTTACAGATGTGTCTCAGTCTTGATACTCTTTCTACTCAAATCGGATTGCAAGTAGTCTTTTGCATCACTTCTAATGTGACGCAACAAAAACATCAAACGTATTCATGCACACACACATAGTGAATGTGGTTGTGACCACACCACTGAATGTCTTAATATATAGTTGCTTCTTTGTCACACACAAACTGAGGAACAGAATTCTGCAGCAACATATCAAGATAGGTTGGTTACATCTGGACTCTCAAATCTAGCTTAAAAAAATAAATGAATCTTATTTAAGGAAAACATAGATTGCCTCTGAGTTTAGCCTTATTCTTGGTGCACTCCTGATGTATTCTTATTGTCCACAATACATCAGTTCATGTTGTTCCAAAAAAAATATATATATATATAAGTTTTTATAAGCATTCTGCATTGATGCTTACTAATAGTTAATTGTGGTTTAAGGTACTAATAATTTTCCAGTATTCAAGGGGTGACCATTAACCCTTAAAGACCTAGAGCTATTTTGTTGGCACCTGACGGGCTTATAGTATTATATATTTTTTTAAAAGAGCAGTTTTATTTTTATTTTAGCAGTCGGACTCAAGTGTCATATCTAAGAAAAAAGGACAGCAGTGAGAATATGTACATAAAGCATCCTATACCAATATGAATATGTTTGTACATGCTCTGTAATTATAACAGACATTAAGAGATAAGGTAATTAAAATGACACTGTTATGACAGTTTAATTATGAAGTATAATTGAGATGTACGTTTTCCGTCACATGACAAACTGACATTATTGTATTTATTTTTGTACAATGCTTTATAAGTCGTGTGTCCTCAAATGGTTCATGTACACATCACATCCTTTAGATTTTTTGTTTTATTAATTTTAATTTTTAACTATTAATTAACATGTCAACAACCTTTTTTATTTAATAATTTTTTTTTATAAATGTTATAAGCTACTTACTCATTTGCAATAAAAAAAAGTGATTAATAAATGAGAATTTTCATATAAATCCCACAAAGTAATTTAATCAAATTAATTAAATAATTATGTGTTTTAATAAGTCCATTGTTATACATTTTATCTACACTAATTGATTTCACTCATTTTTTCCAGTGTCCGTGTTACTCAAATATACCACAATATGAAAGTAAATTCTTGTTCAGCATTTTTATTTTTATTTTGATTTCCTTCTCTTCATTTATCTTCCCATAGGTATTAGAAGACAACGATTACGGCCGTGCAGTGGACTGGTGGGGTCTTGGAGTGGTAATGTATGAAATGATGTGCGGTCGGCTGCCGTTTTACAACCAGGACCACGAGCGTCTGTTTGAGCTCATTTTAATGGAGGAGATTCGCTTCCCTAGAAACCTCTCACCCGAGGCCAAAGCTCTGCTGGCCGGCCTTCTCAAAAAAGACCCCAAACAGAGGTAAGAGGAGCACCTGTTTTTGCTTTTGTAGTGAAGAGGGGCTTGCATGTGTTTAAATAACATGCATTTTGGTATTTCTAAGGCTTGGCGGAGGTCCTGAAGATGCCAAAGAAGTGATGACACACAAGTTCTTCAACAACATGAACTGGCAAGATGTGCTTCAAAAGAAGGTAAAATAGATGGAGGAAAAAAATTCAAATAGGCTGAAGTTCTTAGCACATTAGCAGAATAATGAAAGTTGCTTGTAAACTGGTGTGATGAGGTTTGCTTGTGCCCTTACTGTAATTTATTAGTAATATTTTTAATTAGGTCTTTCAGATTATTGGTGCTCATGTAAATTTGCCTTGCGTGAGCACATGCTGAAAATTGTAACACACTGACTTTAAGCTTAAAGGGATAGTTCACCCAAAAACCACCATTTACCCACACTTGACTTGTTGCAAACCAGTTTTTCTTTATTTTTTTTTGGAAGTCAATGGTTACAGGTTTTCAATATTTTTAAATACATCTTCTTTTGTGTTAAACAAAACTGATTTACCCAAAAAAACTGGTTTGGATAAACGATGGCAGAATTTTCATTTTTGTGTGAACTATCCCTTTAACAATTTCATTCAATTCATCTTTATTTCTATAGCACTTTTACAATGTTGATTGGGTCAAAGAAGCTTAACATAAGTTGAGAAAATGGAATAAAAAGCAAGAATTGACTTAATAAAAAAACATTACTTATTACCTGCCTATTATTAAGATATTAACTGTTTATTAGCTCTTATAAAGTATGATCTTATTTAACATTCCCAATACTTTAACTCAACTCTTCTATCTTACTAACTATTAATAAGCAGCTAATTAGTAGTTTATTGAGCTAATAGCTTGAATTGCACATAAGGATAAAGTCACCATAAACTCTAATAATACTTTGTTAACCTTTGCATGTGCCAAATAACAAACGTATGAAAGCCCAATGTTTAGTATTCTCTGTTTTTTCCCCTCCCACCCTCCTCTTGTTTTCTGCAGCTCATCCCACCCTTCAAGCCGCAAGTGACCTCAGAGACAGACACGCGCTACTTTGATGATGAGTTCACTGCACAGACCATTACTGTCACACCACCCGACCAATGTGAGTACCTCAGACCTTCCTGGTGTCACTGTATTTGTTATGCACCGATATTGGACTCTGCATTCACTTGAAATGGACCTTACTTCCATTGTTGACAGTCCTGTGCTGAAGTTACTTCACAGATAAAAATAGTGGTCATTATAATCTGTACTCTCAATAAATGCTTCCATGTTCATTCTCTGATGTCAGTTTGATGGATTGGACAGGACATAGCTAACTCTTTTACTTAGCCAACCAAAAAGGACTTTAATAACATGGCAGACAACTGTTAAAGGGCTAGTTCAATGAACATTATTTATTTAATTAATTACTCCCCCTTACGTTGTGTCAAACCCCTGAGACATTCGTTCGTCTTCAGAATACAAATGAAGACATTTTAGATGAAGCCTGACAGCTCCCACATCTTCCATAGACGGCAAGGTTCTCGACTCGTTCAAAGTTCAGAAAGACAAAAAACCTCCTCAAAACAGACCTTATGCCTTCAATGGTTCAATTGTAATGTTATCAAGCTATGAGAATGCCTTTTGTGAGCACAAAATAAAAATTATGACTTTATATAACAGTTCACCTAAATTATCTTAATGTGTGTTCCAAAGATCAATTAAGGTCTCATGGATTTGGACCGACATGAGGGTGTTAATTAATAAGATTTCATTTTTGGGTGAACTAACACTTTATGTGACCTTTAAACTGTTACATAAGATTACTTTTATTTAATTAATTAAGAATCATTAAATGTTATATGCAGCAAGTGAATTTAGGGATCATGATTTTGACATTTTGAATTAAATTGCCCTGAAATGCTGCTCCAAACCTATAAGACTTCCTTGTATGTTAACAAAAGCTTAAATCATGTATTGCCAAACATAGTTTGGAATAAACTGCTAAGTGCTTATGGATTTCTTTGTTTATATGATTTTCTTATGTCATACAAACATTAACACTAGAACTACTGATGCGGTTATTTTGACCATTTTAAATTTTTGTAATTTAATAACTTTGTTGAAATAAAACACATACATCTACAGTCGTGGCCAAATGTTTTGAGAATGACACAAATATTAGTTTTCACAAAGTTTGCTGCTAAACTGCTTTTAGATCTTTGTTTCAGTTGTTCCTGTGATGTACTGAAATATAATTACAAGCACTTCATACGTTTCAAAGGCTTTTATCGACAATTACATGACATTTATGCAAAGAGTCAGTATTTGCAGTGTTGGCCCTTCTTTTTCAGGACCTCTGCAATTCGACTGGGCATGCTCTCAATCAACTTTTGGGCCAAATCCTGACTGATAGCAACCCATTCTTTCATAATCACTTCTTGGAGTTCATCAGAGTTAGTGGGTTTTTGTTTGTCCACCCGCCTCTTGAGGATTGACCACAAGTTCTCAACGGGATTAAGATCTGGGGAGTTTCCAGGCCATGGAACCAAAATTTCAACGTTTTGATCCCAGAGCCACTTAGATATCACTTTTGCCTTATGGCACGGTGCTCCATCGTGCTGGAAAATGCATTGTTCTTCACCAAACTGTTGTTGGATTGTTGGAAGAAGTTGCTGTTGGAGGGTGTTTTGGTACCATTCTTTATTCATGGCTGTGTTTTTGGGCAAAATTGTGAGTGAGCCCACTCCCTTGGATGAGAAGCAACCCCACACATGAATGGTCTCAGGATTCTTTACTGTTGGCATGACACAGGACTGATGGTAGCACTCACCTTTTCTTCTCCGGACAAGCCTTTTTACAGATGCCCCAAACAATCGATTTGCCCCAGTCCTCAGCAGTCCATTCGCCATACTTTTTGCAGAAGATCAATCTGTCCCTGATGTTTTTTTGGAGAGAAGTGGCTTCTTTGCTGCCCTTCTTGACACCAGGCCATCTTCCAAAAGTCTTCGCCTCACTGTGCGTGCAGATGCGCTCACACCTGCCTGCTGCCATTCCTGAGCAAGCTCTGCACTGGTGGCACTCCGATCCCGCAGCTGAATCCTCTTTAGGAGACGATCCTGGCACTATCTGGACTTTCTTGGATGCCCTGAAGCCTCCTTAACAAGAATTGAACCTCTTTCCTTGAAGTTCTTGATGATCCTATAAATTGTTGATTTAGGTGCAATCTTAGTAGCCACAATATCCTTGCCTGTGAAGCCATTTTTTATGCAACGCAATGATGGCTGCACGAGTTTCTTTGCAGGTCACCATGGTTAACAATGGAAGAACAATGATTTCAAGCATCACCCTCCTTTTAACATGTCAAGTCTGCCATTCTAACCCAATCAGCCTGACATAATGATCTCCAGCCTTGTGCTTGTCAACATTCTCACCTGAGTTAACAAGACGATTACTGAAATGATCTCAGCAGGTCCTTTAATGACAGCAATGAAATGCAATGGAAAGTGTTTTTCAGGATTAAGTTAATTTTCATGGCAAAGAAGGACTATGCAATTCATCTGATCACTCTTCATAACATTCTGGAGTATATGCAAATTGCTATTATAAAAACTTAAGCAGCAACTTTTCCAATTTCCAATATTTATGTAATTCTCAAAACTTTTGGTCACGACTGTGCAATACCCTGACTTTTCCTAAATACATGAATATTTCTTTCTAACATAGTTATTTTATTAATATTACAAAACACAAGTTATTTTACCTAGAAAGACAATAGAGTTCAAAATGACTGCATACTTTTCAGTGTTTGCTACTTTCTCTGTGACTTTAAATATGCGTGCCTGTTGCATAGCAACTTCCTTCTAACAAAAACTTAACTTTATTTTGGCAAAAACATAACTTTACTTCATTTATGTCTTTCAAGACAGCATATTCAGTGCTGCGAAAAAACCTTCTGACTCCTCCCCAGCTTGGGAAAGTGTAAATGAAAGGAAGACGCAGACGTTCGCGGGTGGTCTAGTAGCCTAACTATACATTTAAAGGCCATATTACCAAAAAGATCGTATTTTTAGGGTGATGACTTAATTAAATATGATGACAAACATTCAAAGCTTAAATTTAATATCTCAATAGAAGCTTTGAATGCAAATATATTATTATTATTATTATTATTATTATTGAATGCAAATATATTATTATTATTATTATTATTATTATTATTATAAGAGAACGGTCAGAATGGCCGCTATGGTAATTCTAGTAGTTACAGAATTCTGGGAGTTCCAGCGGTAAGGATTAACTATTAAGAGCATTTAAATTTGAGCTGCTTTGGTTTTACATTGTTCTCTGTCTCCATTGCTCACAGATGACAGTCTTGACGCAGAGGACCCAGATACACGCACACACTTCTCCCAGTTCTCCTACTCAGCCAGCGTGCGGGAGTGAACACCCCCTCCCCCCACCCCCCTCCTCCCCAACTCTCTCACCCTTACCAGCAAGCCGGACACCCCTCACATACACAAACTCATACAAGGACATGTGCACCAGCAACCCAAGCCCTCCAGGAATGGGTTCTAGGCGGAACTACGGCACCTGTGAACCATCCACCGACAGACAGGGTGGTACCCTCTGCTCTCAGTCCTGGTTTCCGATTGGCTCTTCATCCAGCCAGTCGTAGCCTGACACTACACACTGCTACACAATCCAGCAATCACTAAATAAAGCTCAACCAATCAGGTACCACCAAGAAACACAGCTCAGCACCAGCAGGTTTCAGGACACACACATACGCTTGCACTCAAAACACTGGACTCTTGTAAACACACAAATATCAAACGCACTCTAAAATGTCTTGTGGGGACAAGATAACGCAACCAATTTGGACACTTCTCCCGCTGATTGTTACAGTCTCAAAGCCATATTTCTGCAAATGTACAAGTGCTCTTTCTGGAACTAGCTGTTACCAATAGTGTTTTTACAGGACCGACGATTGGGTAACACAGAAAGGAATAGTGCTGTTTTTCTGCCTGGGTAGTGTACTGAATGCTGTGTGTGTGTGTGTGTGCGCGCGAGTGGATGAATGCGTGTTTTCAGTCTACATCTTAAACTGTGTGTCTTTTTTGTGTTTTGATTTTTGTACATGGGCATAAAGTTAAAGGAGTAGAACAGGGGTGGGATTGTTAGGGGTTTGGGAGGCTCACACACTATAGATGTGAAAATGTTTGTGCTTTAAAGGGAAGAGAGAGAGAGAGAGAGAGAGAGAGAGAGAGGAAGACAGCGCTAGTGTGTTAGCAGGGAGACTGTGATTTCCTCCCCAGCCGAGAGCCTTGGAGAAGCCTTGTCCAGTTTTCATCTGGAGGCTTGATGTTCCAAGGTTAGTGTATCATAGAAACGATCATGTTTTCATTCTCTTTTTTGCAGGCATTGATGTTGAAATTTATAGACTAAAGTACAACAAACAACAGCAACGTAATTGAGGATTTGAATGTCATGTTATTTAACTGCGTCAGACTGGTTTTAAGTAGCAAACAGTGCAAACACATTATCTACGTGCTACGCCATTGTTGTCGCAGCCTTGACACTTTTTCATTTCTCCTTTTTTTTATTTTATTAGTGTAGTAAAGAATAATGGTTAGGATGTTTGAGAGGAAATGTTCAAGTTCATCTCCAGATTTGTAACATAGGCGTGCTTCTACAGACAGGGCACGCCGCTTAGATGTGTGAGGTGTTATTTCTTCTTTTGCCTTTTTAAAGATGCTTCATGTAAGGAACATCAGACTAGTTTTGTTTTTCTTTTGTTTGTTCATTCATTCATTCGTTTGTTTTATTCATTATTTTATTTGAATCATTCTTTTTGTTCATTCACCCACTCCCTGAAATTAAATTGTCTTGATAAAAAAAAAATATATATAAAATATATATTACAATAGTTTTTTTTTGTTTGTTTGTTTGGTCCATTTTTCCATTCGTGTGAGTGTGGTTTATTTGTGCATGTGTGAGTGTGTAATATGGTGGTCACAGTATATATTTGCAAGTTGGGATATGACAAACGTGCTTGTTAAACACAAGATATATATATATATATATATTACCATCCCTCCTTCATGAACTTACTCATACAGGCAGGTCCTCATTGGTACCAACAGCAGGGCCGAACTGAAGTGCTTCTACGGGTCTTAAACACATCATATGATGCCCAAAATATGCTGTCTGTACAGGCAACTCGCTATGTTTTGAAACAGCCCTTATTGCCTTGACTGAGAGAGACCGCTAGATGGTGCCATTTACCCTTATCATTAAACCATACATTGCAAACGAATAACAAATGCGCACTGTAGTTCACACCATTAATGATGCTCAAATATAGTTTTTAAAAAGACACATTCGGGTTGGAGACATTAGGGGTTTGAAGATCTAAAAGGGTCTGCTGTAATAATTTCATCCATTTTCTTGTGTGTATATACCTACCTGTAGGACAAATCAGCTTTGAAGTGAAATTATTTAGCAACTTTAACCATCGACTCTTCTGTTCTGAATGTGATGAACAATCACGAATGTCATCATCGATGCTCGGTTTGCTTTTTTAGCGCTGGGGATGCAAACGTTGGGGGGAAACTTGAAATATTTCAGCAAACTTTCTAATTTTTTTTTTGCTATAGAGTTCTATGGGTTATGCTTTGCTATTAGGACATTCATGCAAGTAAATTCTTTTACCAAAAAAAAAAAAGCTGTCTGCCTCTTACTAACCCAGAAGTGTGTGAAATTAACTTGGTGGACAGTAAGTGTGTGTGTGTGTGTGCGTTTCCCCCCCAAAAGTGTTCTTCTGAGTTGTGCAAGGGTATATAGTAAGTTCTCCACAGAATCACATTCAGACATTTCAGTGTCTGGTATTAAGACATGTATGCTTTAAACATGTAATTGTTCAGAAGTACTCATTAGAAATTTGTAGAAAGAAAAATTATGCCTATAAAATATTTGAAATGTTAAAAAAATCTTAGTTGTTTAGGTATCCCAAATAATGACATGAGAAAAACGTTCAAAAGCCAATATATAAAAAATAGAGGAATGCTTTGTTTTTATTTTATCATAATAATATACGTATATTGTTTATAAACTGGTAAAAGCAATTATTTATTTTACCTTAATGGTTTGTAAACCCGTTGCCTTAAAAGCGATAAGTTGACTTTACTTAAAGTGAGTAAACTCATTGCAACTTGGAGCTGTTAAGTTGACTTATTTTTTATCATTATATATTTCTCTCTTTCTCTCTCTCTCTCTATGTATATATATATATAGTTACTTTACTTAAATTTAAGGCAACATTTTAACAAATTTTTTTAGTTAAAGCAGCAGATTTACTCATGTTTTTAAAGTCAAGTAGTCATTTTTTACTATATATATATATATATATATATGAGTATTTCTTGGTTTATAAAATGGATTTATTTCATATCCCACAAATCAATGTGTTTACCAATAATTATATACATAAATAGGTTAAGTGGCGCTAATAAAAAGCAGGATTTACAATAGTGGATGTAAACCTTTTTGTCTTGAAGGCCCTCTATTTGCACCCATTTTAGCCTAAATCTATTATTAATAGTTTCTATGCATTAAAATAACATTAAAATGATAAAATACGTGTTTTTTTGTTAGATACAGATTTAAAAAAAAAAAAAAAAAAAGCCAGTTTAAATTACTTAAATGATTGCATATTTGAGTCTATTTATGGTGTTAACTACTAAATTATATTATTTTGATTGGTAAATCAATAATGGGAATAATAGCCCAAGCAAACGTGTATGATGTATTTGAGCAATTTTTGTTAAACTCTTTCAAATTCCTTGAACACATTGAAATTCCAGAGGCTTGCCTGACATTGCCAAAAAAACAGGGCGGAGCTTAGCGAAGGGTCAATTAGGAAGCTTTATTAGTGCCACTTGTATTAATTAGCATGTGTTAGTTGTGTTAGTGCATGCAGGTAGCTGCAGTGTCCAGGTGAATCATGGCTCGGACTGGGTTTTGTGATTCCAGGCAACTGTTGGACCGCCATATGGTGAGAATGCCTGCCAGATTCCGTTATAAACTGAATAATGTTGCCGCTCAAGGCTTTTTAATGTGGAACTTACATATTTTTAGCTCAAGTTAGTTTAAAATATTCTGACTTCTTGAAGGCCAACCAGTTCTTTTTTGTGCACTTTTAGGGTGACAGTTTTTGATTTGAATAAAATTAGGTTGTGATTTACATTGCTTGAGGAAAGCAGTTGTTCTGCTGTTTTTATTTAAAATGCCTATACTTGAAATGGTGTTCTTAAATTTCCATAGAGACTTTTAAGTGCCTGCAGGTTTCAGCAGTTGTTATAGAGCAAAAGGTGTTAGTCTTTGTGTAGTGTTATCCACAGACCTGGTTTTAATGTAACTGACAGCTAGACATGCTAGAAGGTATCCATGCTAATTCTTTTCTTGTGTTTTGACTAAAGACTGAACACTCATTTGTTTGGATCTCTTGCATTGTAAAACAAATGCTACATTCTTTAAAAAAAAAAAAGAAATGCTGGGTACCACACAATTGATTTGTTGGGGCAGCATAAAGGACTTAAGTTAACTTATTAGTTTTTACAATTTTAAGTGGATTGAACATAAAAACAATTGTTGTCCAAAGGAAAAAAAAAAAGTATAATTGTTTCAACCTATTTTAAATAAGTAGTTTGAACAAGCAGAATTTTTTTTTGTTTTTTTGAGTGTATTGAGTAAATGAGAATTGTGCTTGAAGACTGAGGACAGACAAGTGCCACTGCGGACGTGGGCAAACTCGTGTGTTCTGAGGGAGCGCAGGGTGTTTGCTGAAGGAGAGGAGGTTGGATCAGGACAGCACTACAAACCCGCACAGGAGAGTCGATGGGTAACTGCAGCTTTTATGACCGTTTCAATACTCTTAAAAATGAATGTTTAATCTATGGTTCCTCAAGCATCCATTGTACAACACTATTTGTTTGGCGGGCAAATTAAGTAAACTACTTTTTAAGAGATGTGAAAGGATCCTTGGAATTAATATATATATATATATATTGTACACCATCCCTTTGGAACCATTTAAGAGTGAATCCATGGATCGTATACCATTAGTGACATTCTCTGAATGTAGTTATAGAAGCATGCTTGTTCAAGTGATTATTATTCTCTATCCCATTTCTTTCTCAAGGTTCAAAGGCTTCCCATTTCTGCAGAGGATGGGATCATAATGGACTATGCTCCACAGGGTGAACCGACATCTTCAGGTGACTTAATATAGCTTGGCAAGTGCTACTTTAGTCATAGTCCATGAATTGGTATACAAGTCAACATTTGAAGTGGATCAAAAATGTATTTCAGAATTAAGACAAGAATGGTTGTTCAATAGTTTTAGGACTGTTGAAGGAAGGTTTTCAAATGTTAACTACTGTATATTTACTCAATGTAGTGTGCCAAATTTAGCCTAATTTGCTGCTGCGTTATGTAATGCAGCTAAGAGTGTAAATGTCTTTCTAAAGACTTGAATTTCATCAAGTTTTGAGCTCAGGTCTTTAATCCAGACACTAGGTATTCGTGCAGATGCAGTGAGTCAATGTTAACATGCAAATTTCATGGCATGTTTTTTTGAAATTTAAATTATGCTGAAGTGTCACCGTTCACTTGTTCAAAACCTATTTAAAGTTCTTCTGTTGAACCAAGTTATTTTGCAGAATGCTGGTTGATTGTACCCATTGACGTCCATAGTGACTTTCTTCCTACTATGAAAGTCAATGGGTTCAATCAACAAGGTTTTTTTTTTTTTTTTTTTAATTGCTAATTATCTTTTGTTCCAAAAAAAAAAAAAGGTTTAAAACCACATGAGGGAGAATAAATGAGGTAATTTTCATTTTTGGGTGAACTATCCCTTTAAGTTACAGCCAATTTCATTATACCCGAGGCAGCAACTGAACTATTTTTAACTAAATTAGGTTGAAAGTTTTTATTTATTTATTTATTTTTATTATTATTATACTACCATGTAAAACTCCCACAATATTAAGGTGACTCCATAATAATCTGCCACCCAAATATAGCTTATGTCCCTCCAATTTAAGTCTAGAACCTTCTCTTCCAACCACAACATGGTAAAATGTTTATAAATGACTCTTTCTAGTGTATAAAATGTACTTTTATCAGTCAGTATTTCTGCAACTATGCTAGATGTCTATGAAGAGGAGGCCTTGCTGAAGTATCTGAACAGGTTGCCAGGTCCACTCAGTTTTCAAGAGCTGATGCCTGGACTTCTGCGCAGAGAGGTGGAAGTAGCCATCAGTAAACTCGGCCTTCTCTTCGACAAGACCTATGCATGGGACATCTTTTCAGACATGATGGTGAGGATGAGATGATAGTTCTGATGATTCCCCCGTTATCCATCACTGTGCTCGTATGTGTTTCCCTTGGTTTTAGAGAAGCCAGCTACTATGTACTCTCCCAAACGCTGACCTGCCCAAACCTTTCACTGACACTACAAGAGCCATTTTGGTGGACTGGCTCATTCAAGTCCATGTAAGTGCAGATTTGTAAGCTTGTTTGAGAGTTGTTGTAATGGAGTAAGAGTTAGCTGAGTAATAAATTCTAGATAAAGTATGCTGTTTAACTTAAGACAAATGCTTGTTTTCACCTCAGGAAGTGTTTCAGTTCTCGGAGGAAACACTTTATCTGGCAGTGCACTTGTTGAATCGAGCACTCCGGCTCATTAAAGTGTCCATCTCCGGCCTGCAGTTGTTGGGTGTGGTTTGCCTCTTTCTGGCTGCTAAAAAAGAGGAATGTCTTTTACCGGAGGTACATCGGTGGTAAAACACAGGTTTAATGCAGAGTTGGGATCAAGCATCACAATATGCCAATGTTTGACAGGTGTCAGAGCTTTGCTATCTGATGGAGAACGCCTACAGTAAGAAACAGCTGCTGCGGATGGAGAGGAGGGTTTTAATTGGACTCAAGTTTGACCTCTATAACTGTCCGCCACTTCATTTTCTTCTCATCTCCGCTTCCATCGCACGCTGCAGCGACAAGGTCAGTTTACTCAAATTTGACACATTAGGTCCAAAGTTCCACTGTTAAATCTTTCGAATGCTCTCTCCCAAACCACACCTTAAAGGGTTAGTTCACCCAAAATGTAATTTTTCATGTTGATCCAATACTCTGAGACCTTTGTTCATCTGCAGAACACAAATTAAGATATTTTTGATGAAATCTGAGAGCTTTTGTCTTCAAAAGAAGAGAAACTCAAAGGTTCATAGCCACATGAGGAAGAATAAATTGGGTCATTTTTGGGTGAACTGTTCCTTTTTAAGTTAGTCAATTTGATTATACTCAAGGCAGCAACTAAACCATTTGGTGAAATCGGAGAACTCCCTCATCCTCCATAGATGTCAGTAAAGGAACCAAAAACATTATCAAAACATTCCATGTGACTTCAGTGATTCAACTGTAATCCTTTGAAGCGAAACATGCAAGAGTTCTTTTGCTCATAAGTAACACGCACACCCAAAATCTGTGGAACATGGAAAACCTACCCAAACAAAGCCGTTTTTACAGGGGGTTTTCTCTGTTGATATAAATTCTTTAGTAATCATTTAAACTTTTATATTGGAATAAACATGTCATTCTTCCATTTAATCATTTAGGTGGTGTTTACACTAATGCATTTTCTTTTATAAAATGTTTTTTGTTACACCTGGCATCTGACCATTAGACAAGATGTTTAGAATAAAACACTTTGGATGTTTTATAATAATAATAATAATAATTATTTTTTTTTTTAGGGTGTTTAACTTTAATTGGGATAGGGCAGTAGAGTTTACAGACAGGAAAGTATTGGGAGCAGAGAGAGGGGAAGGGTCGGCAAAGGACCTCGGAATCGAACTCTGGTTGCCGTGAGCACCACGGTGCTATATGTCAGCGCACATAACCAGTAGGCTATTGGCGCCAACCTTAAAAGAGTGTCACCAGGAAGAATTTAAGTTATCAAATGTTGAATTGAAAAATCATATTTAATAAAGCTTTTGCAAGTTTGTTTCTATTTATATACTCGTTTGTGTATCAGCTCCTATTGAAATAAGTTATCGTGATGTTTTTATGTATATTGATCTTGCCCTGAAATAGCCATAAGTTGCTGATGTGGCAATTAAATAAACACCTGGCATCTGCAATACTCCAACAGTATTGGCCTGCACAGAGCATTTTGAAAACCCTAAAGATTGTTTTAGTTTGTAAATACTAGTGCTTTCAGTATAAACTGACCGAAATGTAGACTTTCAAAAACGGAGGCGTGGCTGTCCACAATCACTGACTGGTTGTTTATTGCGCATTGCTCCCTCATATGACAATTAAACAAGTGGTAGACGGCAAGTATGGATGCTGGCAAAATATGCGCATGCCCAGTAAGCATGAATGGTCACCGTGCGCATTTAGGCTGTATAATCTGGACTGAGATGCAATTTTAAAACACCAATCTGGACCAGGAGTGTTTTCATTTTAGATAATAAAAAAAATGCACTAGTGTAAATGGCACATTGGGTTTAAAAAAAAAATGTCCAAGATGTCTTACAAAGGAGCAGTACCGCATAGTTTATATGTCATGGATATTGTAATGGTGTACTGGCATGTTCAAACAGCATTTTATAGCCTTCCGAAATTGTTTACAACCAAATTACATTACATATTTAAAAGTAGTTAGTGAAACTAGACAAGATTAAATTTGTACATGTTGTGCTTTCACTACTACATAGTTGTCAGTGTAGTGTAAAGTATGGTGGCCAAATGACATTGTATTACTTTAATATAATGGTTATTTTTTTTTATTTTATTTCTCTTTTTAATCTCCTGTGTTCTCAGGTGGTCTGGATGGCACGGTACCTTTTGGAGCTGTCGCTTCTTGAGGGTCGCTGTGTGGTGTATCTACCCGCTCAGCTGGCTGGTGCTGCCCTCCGTCTGGCCCGCAAGATCCTCCAGGAAGCAGCTGCTCCTGATGCAGAAATGGCCTGGTGCATCGCCTCTAGTGTCCACATAGGAAGGTCAGTAAAAGCAGCCCTCTGCTTGAGAATTACATTCATGTACACCATAATGACACATGCTACCGGGCAAAAATTGTTTAATAAAACTGTTTAATACTTAAGCAATATTAGCCCAGTCTGAAACTTTATTTACAGTTTCAAACACATTATTATTATTATTTTTTTTTTTTTTACTTATGGTGATTACCCCACCCAACTTATCGCATGTACACATGCATGATGGGGTCTTTTATTTTCCTTAGCCATTATAAGCACTTGTGGTTCAATTTTAAGTACCCTGATTTAAATGTCTTTATCTGGAAGTTGAACTGAAAGTGATATCAACCCTATCATTCCCCTGTACCATTTTTATGGCCTTATGAAATCAGTGTCATCATGGTAAATGGGCTCCTCTTTTATGGTTAAATTTAAAAAGTGTGCCCAATTAGTTTGAAACCTTTACAATGATTTTAGAGTTTAACAAACTAATTTGCATCCCTAATCCTTAGGAATGGTGGGAGAAATAAATAAAAATGCCACTTACTCACCCTCCTTTCTTCTATTTAACACAAATTTTGAAGAATGCTGGTTGATGGTACCTATTGACTTTCATATCTTTTTCCACTGTTATTCCTTAAACTTTATTATTAATAATAATAATAATAAATTTCTAGAAGACGTGCACCCACAACACCCATTCATGTCTTAGGACAATGGAGTTTATTTATTTTTTGATCCGCTAAGACAAGAATGGAGTGTCCAATTAGTTTTAGCACCAGGTTTTGATCCACTTCAAATGTTGACTACTGTAGTCTATAGAACTACATTTTATGAGGACTGGTAATGTAACTGCACCTTTTTTTTGTATTAAGGTTTGGGAACAATGCAGTGCTTTTTAAGGGAGATGGTGTTTTGAAACCATTTATCAGTTAAAGTCATATGAGGTAGTTGGTGAGGGTGGATACCGTCTTTGACATTTAATATCAAATAAAAACTTTGACATTTAAACAAACCAACAAAACAAATTCGAATGGCTTAAGTTCTTATCTGTCTTTCCTTCATCTGTTCGTCACAGTGAAGCAGTTCTCCTCAGTATAATGCAGATCATGGCCATAGCAGCAGCGAGAGCACAAACTCGTGAGACCCGGGCCACGTTCATAAAGTTCTCCACCGTACAGACTCTCCATGTCAGCATGCACCCTGCCCTGAAGGCAGCCCCTGGCCTACTAGGCCTGTCGTGCCCTCAGACATGACGCTCTATCAACACCAATGAGGCCAAACAGGGCTGGATGTGTTCAGGATGGCTGCACAAGTGCTGCTGCTCTGGGGAATGGAGGAGGAGAGAGAAAAAAAGCAGAATATGACCAGACAGGAGTGTTGTTACACTGGATATCAATCAACATCTACATGCCTCCGCTGGAAAGCTGCTTGCACTTTGTGGACTGAATCATTTTCTGTTATGTTTTATGGTAATCTTATGTCACGTATTGTAAAAGGATAAAGAAAAGTGTTTTTGTAGCTTTTAAGTGTTTATCAACGCTATGGTGAACTTTATATGCTTGAATAGGCGTTAGTGTCTTATGAAATGAAGCACTTTAAAACATTTACGGTTTTTAAGTGTTTTTGAATGTTTGTTCAAGTCTGTTTTAAGATTGTGAAGAAAAATAAATTAAATCTACTTTGGAAAACTGCTGGTTATCCTATTACTCTTCGTGTTTTTCATGTGTCAGTATGTAAATATAATTTTTATTATAAAGAATCGTGTGTAGGTTCATTGCACTCCACTTCTCACATGACTCCCTCAGCAGGAGCCTCGTGCAGGGTTGCCAGATCTTCGAGCTAAAGAAAATGCTTATGGACGTTTTAAGTCTATTTATCTAAAATTGAGCTGCATTTGTTAAGGTTGAGATTAAAAGCATTTGGGAGAGGAAAAATTATGCCAGTGGTATGGGTTTATGTGGAACTGTAGAAAAGGCATATACAAAAATGTTATGTCTTAACCTTACATTGACAAATTAATTCATTACAAATCATTACATTTTACGATGTTACAAGAACGTCATCTATTGTTTTCTGGATTTTTAACATTATACATTACTAATATTAGGCTCAAGTTTTGTTTGACAGCTCCTCGGGTTTACAAATAGCAATTTTTGAAAGGGAAAAATAGGGGTGCAGATTTAAGTAATCTGTACTTGACCTCTTATATTGTCGTGTAAGTAAATCATTTACGTAAAATCGTTTAATTCTGTATTGAGTGCGAAATGCTAAACGCGTAACCGCTTACCGTGTAAAAGTAGCCAATTTACACCGAGAAGAACCGCGGACTTGGCAACTCTGTTTTCTTTTTTCCTTTTATGACGTCGACTGAACCGAGAGAATTTTTCAACGGGCGCTGTTCACAGTAACAGACATGTGCGCGCGGCTCCAGTGCTCTCGTCCTCACATGTCTGCGCACACACGCAGCGCTGATTGGCTGAGCGGAGAGCGCTGCGTCATCCCGCCCTGCGAAAACCACGTGGCAGTGTAGTAGAACAGCTGAGCGCCGGAGCTCGGGCACATTTGAGAGGCGCGTGTGAAGCGCAAGATGATTTCACACAGAGAGACACATTTCCAAGGAGTTTTGTCCTCTGGTGTGTGTGCGCTCTATTTCAGTGACTACCATTATGTTTCACACGTTGCAATCTCATCAATCTCAAAAATGTCTTTTGTCAAAAAATAAAAAAATAATAAAAAGTTTGGACCCACCTAAAGGCTAGCATACAGATGACTACATTTTCAATCAACAACCACGCTATAGCCTATTTATATATATCTATATCCAAGTTTGTTATTTCTATCAGTTGTGAGTTCATTTTAGAATTTATTTAGCAATTTTTTACAGCATTTTGAATTACAAAAAGCTAAAGTTTCATGTAAATAATAAACTGCAAAACTAAAATACAGTGCAATTAATGAATAACATGTCTGCAGTCAGCTCTCTGTAGATAGTCTATACCGTAAACCTGTGCCGATATTCATTAATACACAATATAATGTTTAGCTGTAGTGAACGTGTACAATATTGTAGTTGTGGGCACTTGATAGTATTGTGAATTATTTATCACTTTATATAACATAAGGAAATGTACTAAACTGCATGAATGCACCACTGCATCATGTAACACTTTAACTACACTTCAAACTGGTTTACTGATTAGTGATTATTAATAATATTTTTTTATATATATATATTTTTTTACTTAAAGGGATTGTTCATCCAAAACAGAAAATTCTGTCATGATTTACTCCCTTTACTGTTTGAAACCTGTTTGACCTTGTTTCTTCTGTTATATATAATATAAAAGAAGATATTTTGAAGAAGGCGACACGGTGGCTCAGTGGTTAGCACTGTTGCCTCACAGCAAGAAGGTTGCTGGTTCGAGTCCCTGCTGGGCCAGCTGTTCATTTCTGTGAGGAGTTTGCATGTTCTCCCCGTATCCGCGTGGGTTTCCTCCGGGTGCTCCAGTTTCCCCCACAGTCCAAAGACATGCGCTATAGGTGAATTGAATAAACTAAATTGCCCGTAGTGTATGTGTGTGAATGAGTGTGTATGGATGTTTCCCAGTACTGGGTTGCAGCTGGAAGGGCATCCGCTGTGTAAAACATATGCTGGATAAGTTGGCGGTTCATTCCGCTGTGGCGACCCCAGATTAATAAAGGGGTTAAGCTGAAGGAAAATGAATGAATGAATATTTTGAAGAAAGCTGCAAACCTGTAACCATTGACTTCCATAGTATTTGTGTTTTGCTACTATGGAAGCCAGTGCATGTAGGGTTTAGCTTTTCTGTTCAACAGATTAAAGAAACTAGAACCACTTGAGGGTGAGGAAATAGTGCATATAATATTAAATGTAAAGCAGTGCATTTGTTATTTGAAAATCATTAAACTTATAAGGACAACACTGAAGTTTGTGTCTTTTCAGCCTTTTTGTAGTTTAATACAATGCAGTGATAATAACGTTATCTGTGATTACATATCCAGCAATTATAGAGTTATTACAAATTCAATCCTGTCACATAGTACATGTTTTTCTGCTTACTCCGAGGCTGTTTCCACCTGGCATTAGCATACATTTTCACTGACACAATCACAGGTTGTGAGCCCAGACGCATCACTTTCCACTTTGGTTTTAACGTGCATTCAAATGCGTCTGTTGTGAATGCTTGTGTTCGTATCTCCTTGAGACCCTTTCCTCTTATTTCTTCAAGCAATATGCTCTCTCTTTTGTGGAAGAACTCAACGTGATGCTAACGTATCCTGCTATTGAATGAATGAGCACGTTACACGGTTTAGGAGCGAGCAGGGAAGCAGGCAAATTAAAGAGATAGTTCACCCAAAAATTGAAAGATTTACTCACCGTTTACTTGTTTCAAACCTCTATGACTGACTTTGTTCTGTTAAACACAAAAGAAGATATTTTAGAAAAGCGTTGGAAACCTGTAACCATTGACTTCCATATTTGTTTTTCCTACTATGCAAGTCAATGGTTACAGCTTTCTTCAAAATATCTTCTTTTGTGTTCAACATGAGAAAGAACCATAAAGGTTTGGAACAACTTCAGGGTGAATAAATTTTCATTTTTGGGTGAGCTGTCCCTTCAAAATAAACGAATGTGGATGCCAACCACAAATTTGTGTGTTTTGGTACCAAGATTGCAAAATATGATTGCCTTGTTTTGGTGGACTTTCTCACAACATGTATTACATAATTTTGGAGCTGTTCAAACACACTCGACCACACGTTTACACTACCAAAGTAGTTCGCTCAAATCCACTTTCAGCTGAGTGGTCGAAAGCGGACAAGCTCAAATCATTTTAGACGTAATTTAAACATTAATTATTTACTTGTGATAGGATTCATAAAAGTAATATTTATACCATTTGTAATGGGGGCTGAAATGACCTGTCGTTAAAGGCAGGGGTGTAGTGGACATTTTAAAAGTGTGGGGGAACAGCTGAATGAGATCCAAAAGTTTACATTCATATAACTATTAATCATCTGTTTCTAAATAGTCTGTCTCTAAAAGTGAGGGGGACGTTTCCCCGTCCCCCCGGTTGCTACGCCCCTGGTTAAAGGGATAAGTCACCCAAAAACGAAAATTTCCTCACCATTTAGGCTACTCACTCTCAAGTGGTTTTAAATATGAATTTCTTCCTCCTGTTGAACACAAAACAAGATATTCTGAAGAATGTTGGGAAAAACAGCAATCCATAGTAGTATCAGAAAATACTGGATGAGAGATTTTTTCCCCAGCATTCGTCAGAACATCTTCCTTTGTGTTCAACAGAAGAAAGAAACTCAAACAGGTTCTGAACAAGTAGAGGGAGAGTAAACGATTACATAATTTTCATTTTTGGGTGAACTATCCCTTTAAATTTAAAATAAATACACCTTAGAGAAAATGACAACAGAAAGCATCTCCCAGTATTGCTACAGACAGTCACACGTTGGCCTGCAGGGATAAGTTAAGGTTAACTGGTCATATCCCTCCCGTTTTTGACACAACAGATAGGCAGTGGTCAGGATTACAAAATATCAAACACATGGACAGCCAAATCTAGTTACGCTAATGCGTGGTTTCGTCGCCACTCCTCCGTCTGGTTATGTTTCGTGTCCGTTGAGTTGCGTCCTGTCATACCGTCTCGTTCCTCCTCTCCACGTGCCTGCTCACAGGATTGGCCATGCCACCTACTCCCCTACGTCACTCGTGCGTTGGGAGGGATTAGGCGGAATCCCTCTGCTGCTATTGGCTCAGCGTCGTATCAATCACGTAGGTAGGCGGAACCCGTGCGGATGGGCGGGGCTTGAGGCAGGTGGAGTTGTCAGTCGGCAGTTTTGAAGTACGGGGCTGGAGGAGGCTGAACAACCCGAGCTGGAGACAATCAGAAAAAAAGTACAAGCAAAGGTGATGTGTTTCGGTCACGCTGGGTGGTCTTCATCCTTGTCAGCGAGATGACGGGAGGTACAGACTGCCCCTGGACAGGTAGTTAGGAGTGTGTGTGTGTGTGTGCTCCCCTGGACTGAGAAGACCCGAAAATTTGTGCTGTACATCAATAAGGTAGGAAATGCTGATGTGGTACTTATATTTTAAAGAGATAGTTCACCCAAAATGTTCTGTCATCGTTTACTCATCTTTCAAATTTGACTTTCTTTCTTTTATTCTGGAAACCTGTAACCATTGACTTCCATAGTATTGACTTTAATGGTTACAGGTTTTCAGCATTCTTCAAAATATCTTCATTTGTGTTCAACAAAACTCATAGAGGTTTCAAACCACACCTAAATGATGAGTTAATCTTCATTTTTGGGTGAACTATCTAACTACCCTGCAAACAAATGCTGTCTTTTGCACTTTTTGATTTTACCTGCTGGCAATGATAAAGTGTTTGATTGACATGTTTCATAAGCTTCAGATTTATTTGCACATAAAAACTGTCCAGGCAGGTCGCAATGGCACGTTACTTTGCCGCTGTTATGTAGTTTCAACAGGAGGAAGTGGAGACTGAGCCCGGCTGTTGTTGTAGTAGCCTATTACATAACAGTCCGGGAAAGGGAGGGCTTTGAGCTCTCTCTGTGTGTGTTAGTTTATGTCTAAATAAATAACCTTCCTTCTGGCAGGATAATTCATGCCACACAATATTACTAGAACTATAAAAGATTTGTTTTAGACTTCTCCTGATTAGACTGCATATTTAGTTTACTGAATGATACAAATTAAACAAGGGATCAGTGTTTCATTCTTCTTTGGAGCTGTTATTACTATTTTATAACTGTTTTGGATTATCGCTAGTTTGCTTTTCAGTATTTAGACGGGTGTCATTTAGGCTAGACACAAATATTCAAATGTGTGAAGAACAGCTGACTGTGTTGGTTCTGAAGTTTCACTCCAAGTTCTGATTGATTTTTCTATTCGAGATAGTTCTTGGTGTCAGATGTGCTGGTAATGCTAGGGCTTGTTTGTGAATTCTTTTTCATTTTAGAGTAATGATTCTAGACATTTAATTAGATTTTTTTTAAAGCACTAGCAAGTGTCTAAACCCACCTAACCATGGAATAAATGCAAGGGATTTAGATATTTCTTCTAAATAATAATATTTCTTCTTTCTAAAAATGGAACAAATAGCATTATGGCAAAAGTACTATTGCTTAACAAGTGAAAGTGCTAATTTCTTAATGTTTGTGAAACAGCTTTGACCAATGAGAGCTGCTTTTTAAGTTGCTTATTTTCACAATTTTGATTCTATTTATTTATTTTAGACATATTATTATTAAAAATATTTCCTATTAGGTCATTTTTGACCAGGGTATAAATGGAACATCCATCCGTAGGTGTTTAAAAAATAATTTCTTTGTACAGCGATCTATGAAGTAGTGCTAAAAAAAACTTTTGTAGATTATATTTCCGTTTCCCTTGTCTCTCACACTTTTTGGACTTATTTTTTTTATGTATGACTATTGACAAAAATAAATAAAAATACAAACTTCACTTTTCGGGCTGCACAGTGGCGCAGTGGGTAGCACGTTCGCCTCACAGCAAGAAGGTCGCTGGTTCGAGCCTCGGCTGGGTCAGTTGGCGTTTCTGTGTGGAGTTTGCATGTTCTCCCCGTGTTCGCGTGGGTTTCCTCCGGGTGCTCCGGTTTCCCCCCACAAGTCCAAAGACATGCGGTATAGGTGAATTGGGTAAGCTAAATTGTCCGTAGTGTATGTGTGTGAGTGGGTGTGTATGGATGTTTCCCAGTGATGGGTTGCAGCTGGAAGGGCATCCGCTGCGTAAAACATATGTTGGATATGTTGGCTGTTCATTCCGCTGTGGCGACCCCTGATTAATAAAGGGACTAAGCAGAAAAGAAAATGAATGAATGAATGAACTTATAAAAACAAATTTTTAACAAATAAAAAAGAAGAAAAAAGTGGTAACAACATGGTTACAAAAACATGGTAACATTCAAAGAATACATGGTTCTCATTGAGAATATGTTGAAATTATACAATATGGTTTTGTTTTAAAAATGT
Source organism: Danio jaintianensis (assembly GCA_903798115.1). NCBI lineage: Eukaryota > Metazoa > Chordata > Actinopteri > Cypriniformes > Danionidae > Danio > Danio jaintianensis. The sequence continues at coordinate 5,202,566 of CAIGQV010019081.1, read as the reverse complement.
TTATATTTCTAAAATAATGTTGTTGTTTTTCTCAGATTTAAATTGACCCACAATTTACAAATAATATTTATATTTTTAATGCATTACGGAAATTCAAGTAGTAATAGTGGCATGCACAACCTTACCAGAGTTTAAGTCTACATAAAATGTGTGAAGTTAAAGTACATTTTATATTCAAAATTAAAAAATCAATCAGAATCTGAATGAACTTTAGAATGTGCAGTCACTGGATTCAGGGAATTGTCTGGTTTTCCTCTGTTGGCAATGCACCATGATGGCAAAAACATTTTTATCAATTGATGCCTAATAAATGTATCTGCATTTCTAATCCAATCAGAATGAAGTTTAAAGTATCAGTTCTGTGAATAAATTGTCTTACACCTAAAATCTCCAGAAAATATAAGCACAACCAAGAACTCTCATGAAAATTAATATGCTGGAAAAAGAGATTTTAAAGAATGTATGGTCTGACACATGGCACAGACTAAACCTAATAAACATTGTGTTATATAGAAATAGTTATATATAAATAGTTGTTCAATTAATTTTCAGTTCATCATTTCTATAGCGCTTTTTACACTGTAGATTGTGTCAAAGCAGCTTAACATAAACTTTAAAAAGCCATGCTATTTGTTATGTAACCATCACTTTAGTAATTACTTCATGTAAACATTGACTAGTGACCAAATGAGTGCTTTTTATATTGAATCTGCATATATTTCCTGTGAAATAAGTTAACTTTGAAAGCTTATTAGCAGCTTACAGGACACAAAATACCTAGATAGGTAAATAATTACATATGTTTTAAGTCATTTAAAAAAAGCTGTCCCTTAGAAAGATGTGAAAAGATGATTTCCGAAGTTCACCATTTGTGGGCATTTTGGAAATAAACTCATGTTATCAGTGCTACTGATCAAACATGTTTGTATGCGATGACCTTGAGAACAAACTCCACTTAGAAATGGGTAAATAAATTCTGCTTGAGGCTCAGCTGTATCTCTTTGCTCTCAGGGCCCGGGATGCCCAAAGAGCCGAGAGGTGATGCTCAAGGGTGTGTCGGGGAGAGGGAACGCACCTCCCGTCCAGCCAGTAAAAACGCTAAGGACAAAAGCAACAGTGCCGCGCTTTTGGCTTCAAGAGCCAGAGCACACACTGGACAGGAATCAACTGGACGTGGCTCCCGCTGCTCTGAGAAAGACTCTGGTTACTCGGGTGAGTATTGACAGAATAACTGTAACATTCGCCTCCTAATATCCCTTTTCCACCAAGGCAGTTTAAGTGCTTGTTCATAGCCAGAGTCTAGTTCCAAGTCAAGTCAAGTCACATTTAAAACACTGGTGTGCACCAAAGTGCTGTACAAGACCAATAACAAGAATAAAGACAAAAAAACAACATAACACAACTAGAAACTGTAGGTCGAGACTGTACACAATTAAATAACCAACATACAAATTAATCAAATGCCATGGAATGTCTTTAACCCTGATTTAAACACTGAAATGGAAGGGTCTGATCTAATGTCCTGAGGTAGGCTGTTCCAATGTCTAGGATCAGTTACTGAAAAAGCAGGGGTGCCTTTCAGCAGGAGTGCCACAATGTTGGGGGTAAGTTAGGACGATACTAAGGGCCCACATACTTTTTGAGGACCCCCAGAAATCTGCTTTACTATTATTAACAGTATTAGCATGGGACGCAACCTAAAATATTCTTTCTTAGGGCTAAAAATCGCTGACTTTCAGCTTCAGGGGTGCACGATGAATGTACAGAAGTTGTTTGTCAGAGGATCTGAGTGTTCAGGATGATTGTTGGTAACTCAGAAGCTCGGCCAGATAAGAGTCGGTTCTTTGTTTTTTCAACTTCCAAAGACCCAGCTTTGAACCAGAAAAATTGGTTCTTAAGTAGCACCAAAACATTACTGGGCTAGAAGCAGAGGAGGATCTACCAGAGTAGATGGGGTGGCAATACCTTTTCTCTGTGTATCAAATATAAATCAGTTTCCTTGACCAATTGACAGCAGGGGTGTGTCATAGTAAAGACATAAAAATAGAATATATCTTTAATAAATGAAAATAAATCTATTAAAGAAGTCTAAATAAACGAGTTATATGAACTGCTTTTTTTGTTTGTTTCATGTAGCCACAGCCTTCACTCTTCCATGTTGCCAGATCTAGTGATTATAACTGTCAAGTCATTGGATTTGTTTTTTTTAATACTAATACTGACAGCGTAAAGTAATTAGGGGTTAGCGATTCCGTATCCTATTTACAAAATACAAAAATTTTACTTATTTGGTAATTGGTAAATTTTTTGGGGGCTAGCTTTTGTTTGTTTTTTAGTAGTAATATTTGGCAACACTGTATCAATCAGAAGATAAATACAATGACTATCATATGATGTATTTGAGACTGCCAAATGTCATCAGAACAGTAGCAGTATTACCCTTACACAACAGATAGGTAGAACAACACAAATTAAAACAATGGCCAGGGTATAGGCTATTTCAATAAGTTTAGCAAATTAGCACATTTACAATGGAAGTCATGCTGTTACATATAATTTACAAACATTCATTAAACATTTATGCAAATCATGTAGTGCACAAGTTGTCATTCATCCTTCACACACCAAATCCTAGGGAAAAAAACGCCAAAAATATTAGCGTATTGCTGCATGAAACACAAATAAAAGATATTTTAGTTGTAGCCATTAATGTAGCACAATAAAATAATAATAATAAAACAAAAATCTCCAAATCTCATCATTTTCAAACCCTGGCAATGGCCATGCAATTTGGCTTTTGTGGATCTGAAAGCATACAGTATGTTATTATACTAAATTATGATCAACAAATCAAGATACTGAATCACTGTCATACAAGTATGTTGTATTCGGGTTTACAGATACAAATATGACGGTAACACTTTATTTTGATGGTCCATTTGAGTATTAGTAGACTGTCTGCTTAATATCTGTTGATACTGCTCCTTCAACAGACATTTAACTGACTATAAGAAACTTTGCAAGTACATGTCAACTTACACTAACCCTAACCCCAACCTAACAGTCTACTTATAATCTAATGAGAATTAGTTGGCATGTAGAATAAAGTGTGACCATCAAAATAAAGTGTGACCAAAATGACTACTGATTAAGCATACATAACATTTTTGTAGTGTTTCTAGAGGTAGTTGCTTGCTATTTACAACTAAACAGCAAATTTGTTGAAACAGTATATGTTTAGCATTAATTGAATCCACATAAACCATGCAATGATGATTGCTTCAGTGTAGCCACTACTCATAATTTTCCTGCCACCACATAAATAATTTTCTAGATCTGCCCCTGGCTAGAAGTAAGAACCGCTTGCATCAGGGGCAGTGTTAGCATTAATAACACTGCTGATGGCTTGTTTGGTGCTTCCACATTTGCGTTACTGGGAAAGATGGTGGTTCTCAGAAGGCTTGACAGAAGAATCAGCTCCAAACTGACAATAGCACCGGCTCAAACCCAGCAGTGTATTAAGAACAACAATTGTCCCAATGTACAATATATTCAAAAACCACAAAGGAATCCACCCACCAGGTTTCTGTGAATGTACAAAATTCAGATTTTTTTAGTCCTGTTCAATCCATTATATGTACAGCAATTTGTCAATGAATCAGACTCTCTTGGTAGTCAAATGGTGAACAAAGGTTGGAATAACTCCTGCGGTAAACTCAATCCAAAGAGCAAGAAGTGTATTCTGCAGCAGGTATGTTCTGTGGTCAAAGGTGAGAGTAATCCAATAAAAGAGTAGACATCCGCTACCAGTTTTTTTACTCATATAGTCCCTCACTGTAACCTGTCATTTAATGTACTTAGAAGGTCATCAAATATGTTAGGACGGAGACTACAAATAAGTGATCTCTCACACTGGCAGGCCGGCATTAATACAGAAAAAAAAATTAAGGAACGTGTGTATTATTGAACAGTTTGCACAAAATGGCCTTATCACATGTTATAATACCCTCTTGTTTATATATGGCCATCCCACACTATACACACTGTTACATTTGTTTATCCTGTAGAACACAAAAGGAGAACTGTTTTTTCTCATATAGTCTATATAACCTATGCCTTCTTTGTTTGGAAAAAGAGCAGCTTAAATGTTCTAGAAAATATTTCCTTTTTCATGGAAGACAGAAAGTTATATGGGTTTGGATTGAGATGATGAATACAATAAAATAAAAATGACTGAACTTCATTTTTGAGTGAGCATTTTCTTGATCATACACTACAGAAGAACATGAAGAACATGGACACTCAAACAGCACATACCCATATGTGCTTGTTAACCATGTAATTTCATAACCGTAGGTAATAATAGGGAGTTGCTCCTCCTTTGATCATATAATGGCTTGCTACTGTTGGAACATGGTAACTGGGATTTTTGCCTATAGTATTTTTAAGTGGGACTATGTGAACTATGTGTAAATGCCTTGTTTCCACTGAGAGGTATATGGTTCAGTACAGTACAGTTTGGCACAGGTCACCTTGATCATGCTTGTGTTTCCACTGCCAATAGTGCCCTTATTTGGTAGGGATGATGTATTCCATAAAGTTGCCGTGGACATAATTCTTGCTCAAAGAAGAGCATCTTCACATATTGCTTCTTTTGCAAACTCAAGTTCATTATTTCAAATATAGACACACTGCAAGTACATGGAAATACAAAGCTGAAGTGGCACCACTCATACTTTCTACACTTTCGAACCCGACATGTTAACGACCCATAAAACAAAGGACAAACAGCAGATCTGTTCTTGCTTCTTAGCACGTGGCTGTTTGTCACAAGAAAACAACTAGCTTAGTTTGAGCATTGTTCATTACTCTTTGCCGCCATTGTATTATTACTGTGTCATGTTTTGGCTGCATATGTCACTGTATGTGTTGTCGTTACCTTGTTTTCTTGAACATGCTGGTGATGGTTATCTGTAAACCAATAGTGTTCAGCATTGAGTTTAGCTCCACCCTAGGTACTCTTTGTAAAGTGTGCCAAAAAAGTGGTACGGTTCACTATTCTGGTATCTTTGACAGCGGAAACTGAAATAAATACTGTACTGTACTGAATCGTACTGATCATTGGAAACCATTAAAGACAAAGGTGCTCAGTGGGGTTCAGGTTTGGACTGTGGGAGCCATATTTTATGTTCATATTCTTTTTTATATGTATATATAATTTAACTTCTTGAATTTTATGACAGTGCCCTTTTTAACTGAAAGGGTTTGTACAAGAAGGTTTAATGGATGTATTCTTGCTTTTATGTGCATACTAGTAATGTTTGCCACTGAAAGTGCCAGACCTGTTAATTAGTTGTTAACAAAGTAGTGTACTATTTGATGTTAAAGTAACATCAGTGTCAACTTTGTAAGGCTGCAATCCTTCTTCCTTTCTTTTCCCTTTTTTGCCCATTCTTCTGTCTCCTTTTTCTGTTCCTCCCAATGTACTTGCTCCTCCTACTCCTCTATTTCTTTCTCAGACACTGGCTCAGACTCCTTACAGACAGATGCAGATGACCGGCAGAGCAGTGCGAGCGAGCCTCAGATCCGTAAGGGATCCCTACACAGAAGCCATATATTGGTATCTGGGACCCCTGAACTCACCCCTATATTCATTATCAAGGATGTTGTGCTGAAGCAGGTGAGGCAGTCCAGGTGGTAAGAGTAAGAAACTTTGTTCTGAAATGTAGTGAGCTGCTGACGTATGTACCTTTTTTAGTATTGTAAGGCACATCCAAATTGGATCTTGGTTAGCAGTATAGTAATGAAAATTTGGCAACCTATGCATGGCATGGGTAACACTGTTTTTATCATCAATTGATCTGCTGCTAATGCAAATAATTTCCAGTTGGTTAATTATGAGATTTCTATAGAGCCCCACACATGACGCAGGCATAATTTATTCGTTTGTTCCCTTTATTTACTAGAGCATGTGCACAATTGATTAATCTGTTTCCTAATTTAAAGAAATTGTGCAC
>CAIGQV010019081.1:5163733-5196539 GCA_903798115.1 Danio jaintianensis | reverse complement strand
TGTGTGCACAATTTACTAATTCATTTATTGATTCTAGGTAAATTGTGCCCACAGATCAAATTTGGTTATATGTCCTGTACGAGTACGCATTCTCAAAATTCTAATGTATTGTATAGTAATGATGATAGCTATAACTTACAAATCAGCATATCAAGACAGGGCCGCAAAGGAAGCACACACAAGGAAAAGTAGGCAGATACTATAAATACACTGAAGATGAATAAAGCACCAGCATGTGTTACAGGGATGGGCAACTTCAGTCCTGGAGGGCCGGTGTCCTGCAGAGTTTAGCCCCAACCTTAATCAAACACACCTGCCTATAGCTTTCTAGTGATCCTGAAGACACAGATTAGCATGTTCAGATGGTTTTAATTAATGTTGCAGGACACCGACTCTCCAGGACCAAAGTTGTCCATCGCTGACATGTTGGGTAATGATTATTTTGCGTGCACGGTTTACCTAGAACAGGGGGAGGCAAGTTTGCTCCTTGAGAGTCGCATTCCTGCAGAATTTTGCTCCAACCCTAATCAAACACTTCTGAACAAGCTAATTAAGGACTAAAGCCGTGGTCACACTGCACATAGACTTCCATTCATACGCATGCTAATGCGACAGACCGGAAACGCAAGCTCATGCGACAAGTTTCGGAGTTTGCTGCATTGAAAAGTTCAAGCTTGGTGAACTCTGACCTGTGAAATCGCATCACGTGACCAATGAGACCAATCGAAGATCAAAACATGACCTCTCTGTACACAAATTCAAAATATGGACCAATCAATTCAATTCAATTCATGTTTATTTATATAGCGCTTTTCACAATATAGATTGTGTCAAAGCAGCTTAACATAGTTCTAGTAAAGTCCGGATTTCAGAGTTGAAGTTCAGTGTAGTTTAGTTCAGTGTGGTTTAAATTTCACTGCTGAAAGTTCAAACACTGTAGAGCAAATCCATCGAAGCACAGCTCCACAAGTCCCGATCCGAGCAAGCCAGCGGCGACAGTGGCGAGGAAAAAAAAAAACTTCACCAATTGACGAAGTGAAGGGAAAAAAACCTAGAGAGAAACTAGGCTCTGTTGGGCACGACCATTTTTAATTTGGCCAAACTTCCTGTTCAGAGCTGCAGTCTAGGCGCTGGAGGCTGAAGAAGCTGGACGTCCATCGTGGAGAAGCTGCAGGTGTGAGTAGGGCACCGGCGGGCACTCAATCACTTTTTCATTGTCTAATCATCTTGTTTAATCATGCCCCTTTTCGCAGTGCCGTACGACAGAATTTCAAACTCTAGTGTGACTGCGGCATGAGCGTTACTTGACAACTACAAGCAGGTGAGGCTGGATCAAGATTCTGCAGAACTGTGGCTCTCCAGGACAGAACTTGCCTACCCTTGACCTAGAATGAAGGAACAAACTAGTAAATCATGCACATGATTTACTTAAAAAGAGAGAACAAATTAATAAATTGTGGCCTTGTTTTTTTCTCTTGCATGTCATGTGTGGGGCACCACAACTATAACTATAGCAATTAAGGCCAAGGTATACTTCATTTGATGTGTTCCTCCATATCTGATGCAAACTTTAAAATATACTCCAATATACAGTACACCCCATTTCAACATGGATTAAAATATTTCCTACTCTTTTGTATTAAGTAAACAACAGTGCAGCCTACTGTATTTTGGACCAAAGCCAAAGATAAAATTAGCAATCAGATAGCTGGAAAAGTTAAAGAACAAAATGATGCATGGAAATGAAACAAATGGTAAGAGGTATACAATGGTACTGTAGAAGTGAGTGTAGGACTAAACTATGCCATTTATAAAAACTAATCCTTTACTTGCATAAAGCTGTTTTGTACAAGTAGGTATTTTGTCATTCCCTCCCTTTTTTCCTTAAGCCTGGGCAGTCTGGTCAGGACCACATCCTCCCTTCATCTCTGCCGTGGGGTGGAGGTGCTGCAGGCGGTCAAACTCCCACCCATGTCCTTTTGCTGCAACAGCCTGGCATCAATCAGAGCACCCCGTTGCACATCCTCAAACCCCAGCCACAGAGATCTGAAAGCAAGAATGTAAAGAAGAGCAAAAACACTTACCTCCCCATCCTAAACTCCTACCCTCGAATTGCGCCTCACCCTAGTAAGAAAACCACAGAAAAACCTACAACAAATCGGGGAAGTAACACAGAGGAGCACAGCCTGAGTAAGCGAGTATGCACAGAGGAGAAAAGAGAGAAGGTGTCCACAACCACGCAATCGTCCAAGCAACACCTGCACAAACAATCAGAGAACAACTTGCTTTTAAACTCTCATTCCCTCTCACGGTCACTTTCTGCAGGCCATGAGACATCTTCTGATACTCACAAGAACCGGAGCCCATGCCGCCCACCTAGTCCCTCTGCCTCCCTCAGCGTGAGCTCTCCGTCGGTCTCAAGCACTCAGATTCCTTCCCCTCCTTCTTACATTGATCTAATCCCAACCAGAAAAGAGCCCCATAAGCATTGCCCAGGACAGAAAAGTGACTCTGGCAAAGGGTCACACACCTTCAAAGGGACAGCACGGCACCGCCGCTTTCTCAACACAGTGGAGATTCTGAGCCAGTCGGGGCTGCTGGACATCACCTTAAGGACGCAGGATCTGCTACGGCAAAATGCTGCCACAGAGCGAGACATCGCCCAGCTCCGCCAACATGCCCAACTGCTTTTCCAGGCTGCCCAAGCAGGTGTTGATGCACCGGCTGCCTGGGAGAAACTTCAGCAGGTCATGTCTGAGTCTGGGCATTATCCCAGCCTCAAGTGCCTACCCACAGACAGCAGTGATGGAGGGGACAGGTCTCACTCAAAGGTGGAAGTTGAGGCAGCCACAAGTACCAAACCTGATACTCCATTGGTGTACGCATACAGACTTAACGGGACTGAAGAGGTTGCACCCCCATCTCCTCTGCTAGCTCCCATGACAGATGCAGAATGTCAGTCAACAGGTCAATATGATCATCCTAATGATAGCACCAACATTTCTGAGCAAATCAGAGCCCATAGAGGAATTTATAGTCTACCGGATGATCCCATTATGCCTCCAGACAGCTCCACACATGGGAACCTGCTTTAGACTGCTCCCAGAAACCTGCTGAGAGCAGCAAGGGAGACTTCACAACACTTTCTCGAACATCTCAAACAAGTCAGATGTTACGTTATTGTCCTAGGACTGGGTGTTTCCATGGCAACCCAGTGCTATGCTCAAGGACAGCAGCTCAACTGTGCTGTGTGCCATCTCCATGGGTCATGTTTCTACTCATCTTAATTAGCAATCACCCAAAGTGTCTGATGAGACATATGCAGAATTTAACACACATCCTATATACTGCCATTTGTTAGTTTTGTCTCGGACATGGTAAACTGAATCAGCTGTCTTGCCCCATAACGGAATCAACTGTTTCGTTCGCAACACTTTATGCATAGTTGATCACGGAGTAATCAAACATGATGTTATGTTTCCAGACAAATTGACGAGTTTGAAATTTCTGCCACAGTGAGTAGTATGTACTTTTCTTTTTGAATAATAAGTTCACCTTACTATAGCAAAAATGCATTATTTGTGATGAGATCCCCTCTTTGTAAGGGCCTTGTCAATTAAAGAGCATAAAGGATGATGCACATCGATCTGAAAGTCAGAGCTTAAGAACTTTGTGAGAACTGTTGTCGCAGTGCTCTTATTTAGGTCCATGAAGCTTATGCTCTTCTATGCAGTACTCACTTCATTAATCGGCTTGCTTTAAGTCTTCATTTTTGACCATGGACCAAGACACCCATTACTCAAGCCTTTGGATTGGGTTCACGCTGAGATGAACGGTCAAATTTTAATATCTATGTGAGCTGTGTTTTTTTTCCCTTTTAATCACAGATCATGATGATGTCTTGTGAGTTTTCTTGTGTTAATGGTGTTTTGTGTCAGCCTTAATGTATTCTGCAACATCTTTACTTTCCCCCAATTTTATGTACTATTCCAAGCATTTTGGCACATTTTGATACCCTCGACATGACACTAATTTAACTATTATTTGATGTTGTTGTGATGGTATATTTCCTTTTATTTGCTTGCCGAGTATTTTTAAGGAATCAATTGACTTATTCAGTTCACACATACAAAATATTTGGGGTAATGTGATTATGCATTTCAGAGTTTAGTACTTTCTGCTTAGGTTAACAAATTTTCCTTTTAAATCAGTACACAAAATGAAACAAACAAACAAAAAACTTTAGATTTGACCTTTGCCTGATTGTTTTCTAACTTTGAGTTCTTCATGACTATTTTTTGTTTCTTCCACTATCTCCTTAGTTTTCTTTCTATAGATATTGATGGTGCATTTGTACACAACAGTGATCGTAAGTCCAAATAAAGGGCAGTTCAGTAGAGATGTTCTGAGTCATGTGGGTTTGATGGCTAAGTGAAGCAGATCATGAGGTTGTGTATGAAATGAATTGCAGGCATTGACTGACTGACGTGACTGATATTTGTGCTTCCTCATGTAGCAGCATGAGTATATGATGCAATTTTAATGCATCTAAAGAATGTATGTGTGTTCTGACATGAGATCTGTAACATAAGATTAAAGTATGTACGCGTGTATGCTTCCCGGCTTTTTTTTTGCAGTTTGTGCGCACAAGTCAGGATGACTTAAACAGATACATTATTACACAACATGCAGATTGAAATAAAGATTTGATAAAACACCTTTGGTTTGTTGTATATACATTTAAAGCCACAGTAACAAATACACTTGGTTATAATGAGTGGTCTGTTTAATATGAGAACCTGATAATATATGGCCATATATATTTGAACATATATATGTAGATGGCCAATTTCACAATATTTTTAAATATATGTTGCATGTCATATAAATGTAAAAATCCAAATGTGTATGCCATGGTTTGAATATTTCACAATATACCAGATTTGTGGGGAGAAATGTCTGGATTGCATGATTCTACATGAATAGTTCATCCGTGTTTTATGGTCTTAGAGTCATTAAAACTTTGTATGCAACAAATAGATTAATCTGAAAAAGTTAATCTGAAACCCTGTGAGGGCCCGACGAAAGAAAATGAAAATTAACTATATATTTCAACTCAAATGTCCTACAATAACCTACAAAATAACCTACAATTTTATAAAGTTTTACTTTGGGGGATCCCAGTGATGGGTTGCAGCTGGAAGGGCATCTGCTGTGTAAAACATATGCTGGATAAGTTGGCGGTTCATTCCGCTGTGGTGACCCCAGATTAATAAAGGGACTAAGCCGAAAAGAAAATGAATGAATGAATACTTTGGGGGATGGAAAAATAGAGTAAATGTTTTGTTTACGACACCAACCTTCGTATGCAGCTTTACCCCCTTTTTTTTGTCACACAGTTTGAAGTGTTTAGAACGGAAGTCTTGTAAACTGTTTCCTACCTAGACAACCATCAAGGGTCACCATAGTACAGAATTAAATAAATTATTGTTACAAAGACTTATTTACAATGCTCTATTTTAACCTCTTAATTTACTAAAATCGTGTGGGCTTCCAAGCGCTGTTTCATTATTACATAAATGTAAGAAGTCCCCTTCTCTCACTCTAGTGTTCAGAATAAGTTATGTAAACAGAACACAAGAATTTTAACACAGGATTTTTGTTCAGTCCTGCAATGTTCAAGCATAGAAAATGATAAATTACTTAAGCATTTGTCTCAACCTGGTAGGGAAGAAAAGAAATGTATCTGGCTCCCTCAAGCGGCAGTACAAGGAAACAACCACTTCACATCAGCCGCTGAATTTATTCAAGTGGTACTCACTGCAGAGCCACATGGGCAGAGCTGAGCTCCAGCAAGGGGGAGCATGAGCTCTAGCTCCTCCTTGCTGCACTTCTTCTACTAGTGATGTCACTGGGGGTTGGGGTTAGGGGTGGGGTGAGGTAACGCATTAAAACAGCTTATAGGAGGAGGAGCTGGAGCTCAAGCTCCCTCTCGTTGGAGCCCAAGTGGCTCTGCAGCGAGCAGCATCTCAATTTATTTGGTGAATAACAATTTTAACATCTTAATCTACAGAAAACACCTTAAGCTAGAGAAAGGTACATGTTGACAAATGCTCTCTAATCTCAGTAGCAAAGGCAGCGTTTCAGCGTTCAGACGTCAAAAAAGTCATTAAGATATCGATTACCACATACCGGTATATAGCCTAGCTGTTGGTATAATTAAAAATGACCACAGAATCATTCTTATAGGGGAGAGCGGGGACGAAAGTACAATTTTCATAATAAGCTATTTCATTCATTCATTTTCTTTTCGGCTCAGTCCCTTTATTAATCCGGGGTCGCCACAGCGGAATGAACCGCCAATTTACGTTTTACGCAGCGGATGCCCTTCCAGCTGCAACCCATCACTGGGAAACACCTATACACTCTCAATTAGACACATACACTATGGACAATTTAGCTTACCCAATTCACCTATAGCACGTGTCTTTGGACTTGTGGGGGAAACCGGAGCACTGACCCGGAGGAAACCCACACGAACACGGGGAGAACATGCAAACTCCACACAGATGTGCCAGCGACCTTCTTGCTGTGAGTGTGAGGCGACTGCGCCACCGTGACGCCCATAATAAGCTATTTTTAAAAGATAATGTTTTAGATATCTTTTTGCTGTGGTTACTAACTCATACGTGTGGTCTATCAATATCAGGTTGTGTTTTGAACAAATGTAGAACTTCAAAATAATTTCACTTTAAACATAAATTGCAGATTGTTAGCCTACTTTTGACCCCGTCATATGGACTAAAAACAACATGTGCTAGAATTACTGGCTTAATCTTGTTTATTTTAAATATATCTGACTATTATTAGCCTACCTTGTTAATCTTAACCGCAAACATATTTTGTCAATTTTTTTAAAGCAATCCAACAATTCATTCATTTTCTTTTCTGCTTAGTCCCTTTATTAATCTGGGGTCACCACAGCGAAATGAACCGCCAATTTATCCAGCATATGTTTTACGCAGCGGATGCCCTTCTTCTGCAACCCATCACTGGGAAACACCCATACACTCTCAATTAGACACATACAATATGGACAATTTAGCTTACCCAATTCACCTATAGCACGTGTCTTGGGGGAAACCAGAGGAAATCCACACGAACACGGGGAGAACATGCAAACTCCACACAGAAATGCCAACTGACCCAGCCGGGGCTCGAACCAGCGACCTTCTTGCTGTGAGGCGATCGTGCTGAAAATCTGAATCTGAAAATCTGAAAATATTTAGGTTACCATAGTACCGCGCCACATTTGAAGGTTGAATCGTAACGGACACCTGCAGTTCAACGGAATTCAGAGGTAAGCACATTTTTCGATGCTTTACGTTTTATTTATCCCATAATTTAGTTTTACCAACAATTAATCTCAAACCTGGCTTTTGAGTTGTAGTGTTGCGAATTTTGAAGCATTTAATACTTTCCAGTTTGTTTTTTTCGTCTTGTTTGCGCTCCGGTGACGCAGCAGCTTAACTCGCTAACTTTAAATGTTTAACGTTAGTCTAAATCAGTGTTTTTAACTGTTTTAATTGGCAAATTCAACTCGACAAACTCCATTTTATGTCTTGGAATTAGCCTAAAAACCTGGCTCCACATCGCGGCTATGAGAAACGTTATTGGGCGACGTTGAAGCGGTATCTTTTTATACGCAATATATTTAACGTTATTATTACGAAGTGAACTGCTGTCGTTTCACTGTTGTTTGTGTGTTTCTTTTTACTTTTAGATATATATATTTTTTTTAATTTTGCACAGCTTTGAATGGAAAAGGCTTTGCCCATATGTAAGTTTGCTAAGTTACCTTTAACTGTTAAAAAATCTTGATGTTTTGGTTGGTAATATTCTCTTTCTAATTGCATGTGTTAACAAACCATGTTTGTTTATAGATTGGTATGCTATGTTGTGATATTATATTATTGTGATATTATGCTATGTGACAATATTATTGGACAAATATGGATTTAGTTAGAAATGAATGTTTGAATTTCATTTTGTATAATAGCAGATACCAGGTGTAATGGCTTTGAACTTTCTGGGTTTTCTGGAAGCTCCAGTTGAGGGCATCAAGAACATACCGATGACCTCAGCCTGGAGCCCTGGACAGACATTTATTGCAGTTCTGCTACACCACATCAGTGCTTTTGTATGGATGCCTGACTACTACTGTGTTCTCTGAAGGTATTACTGGAGCAAAACAACAGAACCTGTTACAATTCAATTCAATTCATCTTTATTTCTATAGCGCTTTTACAATGTAGATTGTGTCAAAGCAGCTTCACATAGAAGATTATAGTGAATTGAAATGGTGTCAGTTCAGTTTTTAGAGTTTAAGTTCAGTTCAGTTCAGTGTGGTTTAATTTTCACTGCTGAGAGTCCAAACACTGAAGAGCAAATCTATCGATGCGCAGCTCTACAAGTCCCGAACCATGCAAGCCAGTGGCGACAGCGGCGAGGAATGGACTTCACCAATTTGCGAAAGTGAAGGAAAAAAAAACTCGAGAGAAACCAGGCTCAGTTGGGCACGACCATTTCTCCTATGGCCAAACGTCTTGTGCAGAGCTGCAGTCTAGGCGCCGGAGGCTGGTGAACGCTGGACGTCAGCGAAGACTCGTCTGTCACTGGGGTCTCACAGGAATCAGTCTCATGCTCTCCACTCCTCCATGACCACCACAGCAGCTGCTCAGGATACGGCCTGGTCTGGGATTATGGAAACCTTGGGATCATCTCTTCACAGGTCTTGGATTGCATTAGTGGCGCTGCATAGTCTCTGGGGGCCTCGGGATGAGTATCCCCAGGTGGAAATAGAGAATAAAAACATGAGCTCTTTCCATCTGAGTTTTTCCAACCATGGATTGTCGAGTTCAGAGGAGTTTTTGCGGTGTTCAGAGTGTTTTGGAGGAGATTAGGTCGAGTTGTCATTATGGTGTACTGTGTGTAGAATTTTGAGGAAATAAATGAATTTAATCCATTTTGCAATAAGGCTGTAACACTTAAAAAAATGTGGAAAAAGTGAAGCGCTATGAATACTTTCCTGATGCACTGTATACAAATGTCACCATGTCATTAATATCATTAATTTCAAAAATACTACTCCTTTTTGGTTAGCACTGTCGCCTCACAGCAAGAAGGTCGCTGGTTCGAGTCCTGGCTGGGTCAGTTGGCATTTCTGTGTGGAGTTTGCATGTTCTCCCTGTGTTAGCGTGGGTTTCCTCCAGGTGCTCCGGTTTCCCCCACAGTCCAAAGACATGCGCTTTAGGTGAATTGAATAAACTAAATTGGCCGTAGTGTATGTGTGTGCATGTAAGAGTGTATGGATGTTTCCCAGTACTGGGTTGCTGGATACATATGCTGTGGCGACCCCTGATGAATAAAGGGACTAAGTCGAAGCCTGAATACTCCTGTTGGGTCACAAAATGTAACTTTTAGTGTTTTCAAGAAAGAATGTGGTTGTTTACATAATAATTAGCATAGTAACTGTGAGAACTTTACATACTGTGAGAATGCTATGTGGTAAATTGCATATTCACATGTAAAATGTAAGTCATTGTGGCCAGGCACTTGTTTGTTTACAGCAATAATAACAAAAAAGAAAGAATCTTCTACAAGTTCGAACAACTAGATTGTGAGTAAATGAAGTCAGAAGACAAAAAACAGGGTTTTGTTTCACACAAAACAAAATTCTGTTATAATTTACTCTCCCTTCACTTGTTCCAAACCTGTTTGTCTTTCTCTCTCCTGGTGAACACAAAAGAAGATATTCTGAAGAAAGCTGGAAACCTGTAACCATTGACATCTATAGTATCTGTTTCCCTACTATAGAAGTCAATGGTTACAGGTTTTTGGCTTTCTTCAAAATATCTTATTTTATGTTCAACAGAAGAAAGAAACCCACAAAGGTTTGAAACCACATGAGGCTGAGTAAAAAGTGAGTAAATATTCATTTTGGGTGAACTAAGAACCACTACAAATCAATGTTTAATATTTTCAAGCTGAATATCTATAAAGCAGAGTTGTGTTTTACATAATATTTCGTTTTATAGTAAATGTGTAAGGCTACAGTAGAACTGAGAACTGGTAACATATATAACATATAACAGTGTGAACTTGAGAAACGCCTAACGTGTCAGCATTATTAGAAAATAATAATTTAATAACAATGAATTGTAACTTGAAGTACCCAGAGAGAAAGGTTTTGAATTTGCTCAAAACCATAGGTTGGACATCAACATACAGTTATGAATTCAGTTTTTCTGCTATGTAATTAAAATGACTATGTCCAACATTATGTCGAAGGCGGCAGGCTAAAGTAATGCCCATGTTGTTCGTTTTTTTATGTCAAAATTACTGAGACTTGCACTTGGTTAAACTTGTATATAATTTAATAAATACAGAATTCAGTAATCACCATGACTTTAATGAAGGAAAATCTGTCTGAATATGATGTTTCGTCAGATCTCTGCCATTGCTGCGCTGAAATCTGGAATTTGAACATGCGCCAGACGCCATCCAACAGATCTCACGAGCATGCGCACATGCATTTTTTGCTTCAAGGTTTGTTGGCCAAACACAGATATTTCAGATCATTTTAATAAATTGGCTGAGCACAATTTAATGTGTTTGGTGAGTATATATTTTTAATTTTAACTTCAGACTATCAGCTAAAAACAATACAGTGATTTTTTTATTTATTTTGGGCTATTTATTGGGAAGTAATTTGTTGAGCCAATATTTAATTGTCAGTTTCCACAATTTTTCAAAAAGTACATTTTTTTTTACAGTGTAAGAGTCAAAAATATATTGAAGGTAGAATTTAAACGAATGTTTCAACTATGCTCTAAACACATTTTCGCCATGACATGTAAAGTTGTCACATATGTATCCTTCGCCCTGAACATAAACAATGTAACTGCTCAGCTGTAGTTAAGCTGGTAAATGAAGTAAATGAAAAGGTCTGCATCATTTATTTTTCTTGAAAGCAAAGGCTAAATTTCCCCATTATTTTAAACATGTATTTTAAATTCAAAATATGTAATGATTTAAATCCTGATGCTCCAGACTAAAGTCGTCCAACTCTGCAGTGAAAGTTTGGTCTTGTATTTTTACTGCTTGTTTAAAGGAGAGAGGGAGATTTCTGTCAGGACTACGCAAGCTGTGCCAACGCTGTAAAAATACAGACAAAAGGAAACAATATTAGCATTTGACCACATTAACTTTTGTTTGTTGTTGTTGCTTTTTTAATAGCTTGTTTTGCTTAAATTGTTACTTTGCATGAGCTGATTAGCTAGTGTTCAGTGGACATGACTTCAGATGGGCTACATGTACTGTAAATAGTATGAGATAATATGATGAGTGAATGTGTTTTCATCCTCACCTGCTTCAGGCTTCCTTTCTCAGTGCACATTCGGCCTAGTGCCCATCCTGGCACCAGTAGAGTAAAGGACAGAGCCAGTACCCAGCCTAGGGCATATGCCCAGTTTGGGTACACATACCAGCGGTTAAAAGTCAGAGGTTTGTACTTCACTATAGAGTAAACAAAAGAAACCTGGGAATGAACACAGGAGAGGGATGTGAATAAGAACTGGTAAATTACTTGATACAAACCTTTTTATGCTTTTAAAACAGTTTTAAAAATGGTCTGTTTTCTGAAAGTATATCTGTAAGTATATTTTTGTTGCACAACACCATTTACAGTGTTTCTGGGTTTCTTGAAATGATGTATTTTTTTGCGAAACTCTAAACAAAATTCTTTAACTTCTTTATTACACAAACTTCTTATATTCAGGTCCAAATGAAGCCTAATTGCAGAGATTGTGATCTTAATAACTGCAAGTATGTGCCAATTTTCCCACAAGACTCCATTAGAGACACATGATATATTTTGTTGGTCACAGTAAAAAAAAAAAAATTACTGGAACAGAAAAAAAAGAACCTGCATAAATTTGATTCAAAATGGATTGATATAAGAGTTCTGGACAAAAAAAAAAAATCATGTAAAATAAAATATTTTTAAAAAAGTGTTGGGGGGCCTCTAGCATAATCGCCTAGGGCAGATTGTGACTCCTGGCCTAGGGCCTCCAAAGGTCTACAATTAAAACTGATGGTGAATAAGGTGTAAGGTGCTGGTAATTAGTTAAGTAAAATAAATATATTGTTATATAGTTCATATGTTCGGTTTATTCTGGTTCTAAAGTGTGAAAAGTATTGATCTAAAGGTTTGACTCCAACATATAAAAGGTTGCTTACCAAGAATTATATTATGAGAATTAAAATCAGTTAAGAAAAACAGAAGCTGTTTGTAGACATTTTGACCAAGTATCAGCACCAGCAAATCCCAAATTAAAATACAAACCAAGGACACTAAAGGCGTCAAGTATTTCCAGCAAAGTGTGAATATGTAGTTGGGTCGTGACTTGGTCATGTCCTCAATGATGTCAGACATTTTCTCAGCCCCTGTGGTGTTTAGGGAAGAGTTGAACAAATACTATCATTGCAGTTTTGGACATTTTGTTATTCCCTTTTTTTTTTGTAAAAGATTGTACAAGATAGAGTGATAAGGTCATTTTCTGTAGATTGTTTGAAGCTCACCAAAGACCCAAGCGATGGCCAGAGACTCAAACACAGACAGGAACAGAACACAGGCTCCATTACTGGCATAGTAGTCAAACAACTGGAACACATAAATCCCCCCTGCAGAAAGGTGGAATAATTGTTTAAATAATTGTAAAATCTGTTGTAAAATTTCGATGTTTGACGAAATTTCAACTGAAACATGGTTTTAAAATAGCCAGTTGCGTGTTGATTATATCACAACTCTGCCAGTCTGCCAGTGGCTGAGCTAAATCACATCTGACTTGTCTATAACAGCAATGCAATGAGCCACAACTATTAGGGAACAAGATTCATTGACTCCTTTGCTGGACATTTCAGTGAAGCATTGGTTTATCCTTTTTGGCAACTCCCATGCTGATTAGCAACTAATTTGAGGATAAACAGAATATAGATTATCCATTCCCTTTCCATGCCCCATCAGTATATTGGCAGTAGATTGAATCAATTAATTCTGCCATCTTGATCTTTAATGTGGAGCCTCTGATCATTTCCTTCTAGAGTGCTTGGTTTGCCTACTTACTATATGGTGAACTCTTTTCACTACCCTGTTGTTATTCACTTATCAAGCATTAAAGTAGTGTACAGTGGATGCCCTTGTTAACTCAGCAGAAAACTCCAATGTCACTTCTGTTTCTTAGAAACCCTCAAACTACAAATTGGACCAGTTTCTAGTTTGTGAATTACTGTAGCAGGTGGGAAGTGACAGTGTTTCTGGTGGAGCGCTTGAGGATAAGTAAAAGACATTTAAGAATGGAATTGACCCATAAATACTGACTGTTTCCACTTATGCTCAAGAACTCCACCACCAGCACTGCAAATCCATTCAATGTCATCTACATAGTTGACATCCCTAAGAAGCTTTCATCCCTTTGCCCATTTATCAGCATACAATTCAAAATTCTCTTTCCCTGCATATTCTGCATGAATTTGGTAGCCGCTGGGAGTCATTAATGAAGCTGGCACTGGAATAGTGGCACCACTGGATTGAGAGAATACATTAACCTTTACAAATTATCACAAAAAAGTGTTTCCATGGAGTAAGTGCCTCAGTGGGCTCCATTTCTTCAGCAGAATATTTTAGGCTGCAAAATATCATCCAGGGTCGAAAATCACTTAAGCAGATGCTCTAGCTCAGCTTCATTCTCTTGGGAATTTCACTCCATCTTCATGCCTTTTGTCAGTATTAGACCTAGGGCTGGACGATTAATCGAATTGGAATTGCAAACGCAACTGAGTAAAGCTGCAGTTGTCATGCATGACTTCTTGGTGTGATCTGTAGTAAATCTCCTCCAAAGACCAGAGGACACTCTCACTGAAACTCACTAACCTGTTCAAATACACAAGAAGAAACCCAAGAAATCCCCTGAGGAAAATAGTAATTGCTGAATAAACAGAAGAGTTAACTGCTTTCATTGATTCAGCAAGACTAATAAACACATGACTATGGATTAATGTCCAGAAGGATTTATTTCAAACACTCGTCTGTAGTTTTGAGGTTTGTTTGGAGTAAAGTCATATTAGTATATGGTAGTAATTTTTACATGGGGGCAATTTTAACCATGAGGGTACATAGAGGAAACTGTAGTATTTGCTATAGTATTGTATGTGTGTATACCTTCACAGGAAACAATGCATTTTTTTTTCAGAACACTTGGAGACCAACAAAATGTCCCCTCAAGGTCAAAATCTACTTGTATTGCTATGCTTGTGGGGACATTGTAAGGAATACATTGCACACGCATACTCCTCTGACCTCTGTAACCATGATGAGTTGCCCGAAGAAAGAAGTGAGACAGTAGAGTAGGAGGAAAACTTCTTGACGTCCAGCTCTGCGCAGAACCCCAGGAAACAAGTCCATCACTGATGTAATTATACACTCCATTCCAACAAACTTACAATAAACTGCATACAGCAGAAAATGCATCAGAATGCCATTGTAAGTGAAATTGATTATACTCAAAACTTACAGTAAAAGTCTGCAATGGACAAAATGTGTACTGGAAAGATTTTACTGCATTATTAAATTCATTTTCATGACTCATGCCTGAGGTGTGGGTGTGACAGACATTTGATTGTAGAAAATTGACAAGAACATAAAGTTTAATACATATTTAGATCATCTTTTAAGCATTTAATTATATACAGTATTTAAGTTGTTTAACACAATCATTTTTGAACTCCAATGTAAAACCAATCTACATTCTATATGTGTACTAATATTTATTTTTAGGTTTTATATTTTATTCATATGCAACATGCTCCAAATGAACATTTAGATATTTTATCAATATGTGTATGTGTTAGTTTTAGATCACCTGTGAATCTAGCCCCAGAAAAACAATCACGATGAAGAAACAAACAGCCCACAACTGAGGGAAAGGCATCATAGCTACTGCCTGTGGATAAGCAATGAATGCTAGTCCTGGACCTGACAGAGACATAGGGAAATCTGATTTTGAACATTTCACATTCTTAGTCATTATTGTGTCTTAACATATGTGTTATAATACCTCTTGTGCTTTTATGTAGTGTCGCAGTATCTGATTCTGCTACCTCTCCAATCGGGACGCCCTGTTCATGAGCCATAAAGCCCAAGACTGAGAACACAGCAAAACCAGCCACAAAACTGGTGCCACTGTTCAGAAGGCAAAGCCAAAAGCAGTCTCCGATGGACATAGATTATAAAAAACACATAAATACAAGATATTTAAAAAAATAATGTTGTCTATTCATTTATCATTTGATTCTTTCCATAGTAAATACTAACCTGTAGCAGTTGTTGCTGTATTGATTATAGCTGCCAAGAGCAATGAGAATACCACTACATACACTATAGGAGAAGAAGACCTGAGTTCCTGCCTCCATCCAAACCTAAACAAACACACAGAACCCAAATTTGCATATATCAATAGGCTGATGTTGAGCTTCAGAACTTTTTGTTGTAACTTTCAGAAAAATGCAAACATAATTTGGCTCTGTATGATCATATTCACATTCTGTTTTTGCATTTTTTTGGTTATAACGTCTTAGAAGTCGAGGACAGATAAAGAAGTTACCTGTGGGTCAGCAAGGCGGGCTGGTTTAGGGTACAAGTAAAACACAACCCCCTGCAGAGCTCCAGGAAGAGTCAACCCACGAATCAGCAACACAAGCAGCATCACGTAAGGAAATGTGGCTGTGAAATACACCACCTACAAGTGCAATACAACAAATAATAATACTGACACAGAGCAGAAACACTAAATATACACTAAAACATGAATTATTATCCTAAAGACAACAAGTTTATATTTAAAACTAAACAAACAAAAATTTTCCCTAAATTAACCATATTCTCATCAATATTCTTGCACACCTTGCCTGTAGATTTGATTCCTTTCCAGATGCAGAAATAACATATGGTCCACATTGCAATGAGACACAAAACAATCTCCCAATTGATTTTGCCAACCTCCTCAATACCTCCAGAGAGAGACAGAACTCTGCGTCTGTACAGTGTGACAAGAAAGCAAAGTTTGGTACTATTTTCAAGGTCTTTAAATAACCATAAGCTTAGTGCTAATGTGATTTGTAGCAATTTGTGTTTTTTTAACTCCCAGAACTCAATAGCTGCAGGTGTTGTATTCATCCATGTTGTCCTGTTGAGAGGCAGATCTCTTGCAGCAAAATTTACACAAGCGTCTAAAATGAGAAAGAAATAGAAAAAGAGACTTTTTATGGGGGTTGTTTTGTGTTTTTGGTACATTTATTAATGCTTTTAGGATTCTACTTTTATGTCTTGTCTTGTCTACTCCTACTCTTTTATTATAGCACAACTGTGACTCAATACAGGACCATCTAAACTAGTATATAAAAATGGTTAAGTTTGCAACTTTTGTTACTTTTTGCTGGTACATATGGCCTAAGATATTTAACAGTTAAAAAAAAACCCCAGCCACTGACAGCCCTGACAAGCCTGACAGAAGTGACAGTGTAAATGCCCACCCCAGAAAATGATCCACAGAAACATATCATGATTTCTTGATCTGGATCATATTTACTGTTATAATGCTATTTTCAATTATTTACCAGTGTTCCAGGTGTTGTCACAACTGGCCCAAGGCAGTTGGGAGCTGAAAGAGAAGATGAGGTAGAAAAGCGCCCAGGCCAGAATGATGATGTAGCACATACCACTGTACAACAATTTCAGCTGTCCTGCATAGCCAATACCTGACAAAAGCAAAAACACACTCAATGAGAATCAACACTGAAATCAAAAAGTAGCAGCACTAATTTTTGCAAATCGTAGGGTGCGAAAAATGTATTATATAGCTAAGGGGAATTAGCCTGGAACCTAACCAGCATATGGCACTTTAGGCTTACAGTACAGTATATGGATTAAGGTAAATACAGATTTGACAAAGACTGCATTAGAATAAAAAAAAACGTTTTTTAGACAATTATCTATTACTTTTTATATGACAATTTATTATGCCTCTCACCCCCAGCCAATGGACAGAGGTGACGCCAGCATGTAATCGCCCCTTGCTGTGTGAACTGTCCCATAGCCGTCTCTAGCAGGAACAGAGGAACCCCACAGGTCACCACAAACACAAGGTAGGGTATAAGGAACGCCCCTGAGAACACATCAGTTCAACAATATATTATCTAAAGGGGTCCATAATTGTTTTAATAGGTTTATAATTGGGGTTTTTTTAAGTGCTGTGTCTCCTTCCTTGACTTAAACGTAAAATTAAGTGAGAGTGACTCTTGAGAATAATCTAATCATAACCGAGTCTACGGTATACGCAATGTGATTTATTATACGATTTATTATGAAGTGTAAATTGTTTCTATATAATTCAAGCAATTAGATCAGGCTTTAGAATTAACATAGGTACTTAAATGTGGAGGTCAAGGCTGTAGCCACCATTAACATTGACCTTTGATTGTTATTAGGCCAACAAAAATGTTTAAAAGTTCATTTTTTAGGCTGGAGTGTTTCTGTCTTTGTGTCAATGAAAAATGATTGGGAAAGCACACTGCAAAAAATCTAACTTGAAAAAAGTTGAAATTACTTGTTTTTTTTGTTGGTTTGGCAAAAATCTGTAAAAATGTCTGTACAACTACATTTAACACATTTACTTAACCTGAATCCAAATTTTCTTCATTGAATTAAAAAGATTCGTTTTGTGAGCTAAACTTTGCAAGTTCACCCAAAACAGCTTCTGCCAATTTGTTACTTTAAGTTGAGTTAATATCAGACCTCGTCACTTGAAAAAATAAAGCTCGCAGTATTTCTAACCCTAACAACAATGACAAAAATAATAGTAACGCCAATAGTAACACTAATGTCATTATTATTAACAACAACAACAACAACAACATACTACTGCAATAATGCTAACGTAATTTTAAATTATTATTAATTTGTAATTTACAGCTCCAGAAAGAATATGTGAATTTTAATGTAAATTTTCATCTCACATTTACAGAGTTTGCTCAATTCAAATGCCTAAAAAGGTCAAATAATAAATCGAACTTTCAAAACAACTACCCAAATGATAAATCAAACGCTCAAACGATCAAATAATAAATCAAAATGCATTCTCAAATGAGAAATCAAATGTATTTGATATTTAATTTTCATGAACAACTCCTAAAATCCTGTAATAATTAAATGACAAATCAAATGCTCAAACTATAATTCAAATGGAGGAACCTGTTTCTACACACACACAGCTGGAAGCTCACGATGGACTGATTACTAAGACTATAAAGACACCTCATTCACACAGACTCTTTGCGGAGTCTTGTTTTTCCCTGTGAAGCATTACAAAGCATTTTTCCCTGTTTGTCATGTTTCGATCCTTGTCTTGTTTACCATTATTGTTGTTTTGCCTCCTGTCTTGTTTCTAATTCTGTGTTTAATAAATGTTTTGTTAACATTTGTCTCTGTTTTATTTTTTTATTTTTTTCAATTGAACTGTTTGTTTGTTCTGATAATGTGTTATTTCTTAGTACCAATTTCTAATTTCCAGTTTTTTGTTCACTCAACTTCAGACATTTTAGGCCAGTGCAACTAATGTTTTCAAAAGTTGAGTACACGAGAAAAAACAAAAGGAAAAGGATTATGAGTTTTTTTTGTTTACTCAACTTCAGACATTTTAGGTCAGTGCAGCTGATGTTTTCAAAGGTTGAGTGAACAAGAAATAAGAATTATGTTGTTTTTTTTAACTGGCTTAAATTTTTTTTACAGTGCAAAGTCAAATTCAAGTATAAGGGGTTTGCAGTTCACAAGGTGGAGTGTGAATTTCAATACAAAGTGCCTGTCAGTTTAACTCTCAAAAGAGAGGGGAGGTACAGTAGGTTGTTTTACTATGCAAATGTTGTATATTCAAATGTTAATAATATCCAGTGATGCATTGCAAATTACAAAAATAAATGTGAATATGTGCATATATAAAATATTATATGCAAATAGTTTAAAATGATTACATCCCAAAAAGAAGTATAGGGGTTAACTTGGCAAGTTAGGTTAATTAGGCAAGTTAAAGTATAAAAATATTAAGGGGCCTAAAAATATTGAGTTAAAACTGATTGATAAACATTTAAAAACTGCTTTTATTGTGGCCAGACTACAAGAGATATAGGAAATACTATGAAAATGTTAAAAACATAATTTTGGAAATATTTGAAAAAGAATACAAATTTCTCACAAGGGCTATATGTATATATAATAATATATTATTAATAGCAGTACAGATTAATAATTAATCTGTATTTAAGCCATCATACCTCCTCCATTCTTGTAGCAGAGGTAAGGAAACCTCCACACGTTACCCACTCCAACCACATTTCCTGCCACAGCCAGAAGAAACTCTGCTTTGCTTCCCCAGAACCCTCGCTCCTCTATTTCTCCTTTTAGTGTGTTCATTTCTTCACTTCCAGTTTCCACTGATCCTGCTGTCGACTGTAACTGAATAGAAGTGAAGCATGAGTGACATTACCTGAGAGAAAAAGTCAGTATATGAGTGTGAAAATTATAAGCCTGATGGATGATGGGTAAGCTTCAGGTAAAATATGTTGTACTAAATAATTTGTTTTAAGAAAATTTAAATATGTAAAACATAAATTCTCTAGAGGCAGCTTTAAGGTTTACTAAGGTGTAGCCTAACATCACTGATCCTATTTTAGATCTCTCATATTTATGTTATGTTTGGACTCTTATTTTGATAAGTTTGCTACAATTGCCTTTTCCAGTAATGTTTTCCGTGAATATTTAATTATTGATCTGTTTATTCACAGATCAATATCAGATCACATTATTAAAACCTGTATTTATTCACATGTTATGTCTCAATGTTTTGGTTTCCTTGTATCTTCATTGTGGATAAAACTACTGGCAAATGCTGCAGATATTTACCTTTCTCTTCTCTCTTTGCTAACAACTTATGACCGAAGAGCAGTGACAAATATGACCATACAGAATGAATGACAGGAAGTGAATTTAAGGCCCTGTTATAATTCAAATGAAATCTAGTTTAAAACAACGTTCTTTTTGAGTTAATTTCCATAGTTCAGCTCACCAAAGCAAACTTTTGAGGGAGTTCGTTTGGCTCCTAAACACCTTTGGATTACGATTGGTCCATAGTAATTAGGCAATCAGTGGGTGTGTTCTGAAACTCCACCTTCTTTGACATGATTTTTTTCTTCCCAGATTCGTTTCTCATTCCACGAGGGTCAGACAGGACAACAACATCTAAAACAACAACACTAGCCACATGAGTACACTGGAGCAGAGCCTGTCCTCTCTTAAGCGAATTAAGTGGCTGCTTAGGGCCCAGTGGCCTCTAGAGGGCCCCCACACCCCACTTGTGGTCCAAGGCGTTTTTTTTGTTTGTTTTTTGCATTGTGTAAGCATCTTCAGTGACAGTGCTTTTGCACATATAATATGTATATATATTCACTGAAATACTAAAACTATAAATACTGATCCCTTTGGCTTGTTTATTGTCTGATGGTTTCACCATGGTTCTGAGTTTGCGCTCCTACTGTAAATTCCTCCTGTTCCTACACTGACTACCCCTCCCATTTTAAATTTAACAGGCAAACAGTGTGAGAAAATTAACTAAAGCTGTTTGCATAAAACAAATTCTAAATTCCTGACACGTCAAGTCAGAGAACCAGCAGCAAAGCTGTAAAGATACACAGACCCAATGAAACATTAAACTGTAAGACTGATTTAATCTTGATTTATTATGCAGTTTAGCTTTGGTTAAAGAAATACACATCCCTAGGCTTGATTAAATTTCAACGGCTTAATCATCTCTTGCAAAATCATGGGTGAACATGTATAATCTCTTCTTTTCCCAGTACATATTTGGAGAGCCGGGACAGTACCCAGGTTAAGTACACATACAGTACCAGCATTTAAAAGAGGAGGTCTGAACTCCTGACAACAGAATATATAATATTGAACTTAAAATTGTCCACTGTGATATTTCAGTTCTTTTTCATGTTTAAAGCTGGCATGAAGTCGAAATGTACTCTTGCTTGTTATAAACAATGTACACTACCTGACAAAAGTTGATCGTATGGTATCAGAAATGGCTTAAAGGCAAAGGCATCTAGATTACGCTTATTTTACCAAAATAAAATATGATCATTCCTTGATTTTTTATTATTTACTTTGTTTAAAAGTATTTACTATATATTTTGTCTGACTTTGCTTAGACAAAAGTCTTTTAACTTAACAGAAATAATGCACAGTTTAGAGTCATGGTGCAGTGGAAAAAGAATTAATATTGTGTATGACTCCCATGAGCTTGGAGAACTGCATTCATACATCTCTGCAATGACTCAAATAACTTATTAATAAAGTCATTTGGAATGGCAAAGAAAGCGTTCTTGCAGGACTCCCAGAGTTCATCAAGATTCTTTTGATTTATCTTCAATGCCTCCTCCTTCATCTTATCCCATACTCAATAACGTTTATACCTGGTGACGGCTGGCCAACCCTGGAGCACCTTGACCTTCTTTGCTTTCAGGAACTTTGATGTAATTATTTTTCTAACTTCAGGACTGTTTCAATTGGATGTACGTCATGATGGGAAAAATGGACAATCTTAACTTCCATTTCATGCTGACTTTAACATAATAAGGGAATTTCATTCACAGCATTTCTTATATTTCTCTGGAAAAAAACATAACTTCCTTAAGTTTGCCTTGAATAAAATAATTATTAAAAACAAAACAACAACAGAAACCCCAGTGCTTTATTTTTTAAAATTGCGAGGTCCCGGAACAAATCGGGGTAACGGATCCGGCATGTGACCAGAGGAGGGAGAGGTAACGAGCATTCAGTGCAATCAAATTAGTGGGCCAATTTAAGTGAATTATAGCTTGCATTAGTAGCTTATGCATGTAGGCCTACTCTACTTTTTTTATTTTATTCCTTTATGTATAAAACGTTTTCTTCGCTGTAAATCTATTATGCACATTTATCTAAATGTATGCAAAGGATGCCAATTGAAATTCTGTCCATATAAATTATGAACAGAATTGGTGACAAAGGGCAGCCCTGCCAGACTCCAACATGCACTGTAAACAAGTCTGACTTATTGCCGGCAATGCGAACCAAACTCCTACTCTGTACATACAGGGATGAGACAGCCCTTAACAGAGCGCCTCTGACCCCATACTCCCAGCTCCTCCATGAACCGCCACCTTATCGTGGTGGATGGGTTTGAGTGCCTGAGTGATCCTAAGAGCTGTGTTGTCGGGGGCTAATGCCCCTGGTAGGGTCTCCCAAGGCAAAAAGGTCTTAGGTGACAGGTCAGACTAAGTGCGGTTCAAAAACCCCTTATGAGTAAAATAACATAGAGGACCGTGACATCGCCTGGTATGGTGCAGCCGGGAACGGATATCCATACAGCAGTGGATATTAATGTGTATCCTGTCACATTTGCCGTGCAAAAACAGTGCAAAGCTAAACGTGCGCACTGTCTGTGTGTGTGTATGTCCGCTGTATGTGTGTGTGTGTGCGTGTACTTTGTAACGACATTGTGTGCGACTCATCGTTGCAACTCCACAACAAATACATCAAATAATCATTGGGAAAGTTCTTACTGTAATATTTCTCACAAACGTTACGTGAGATCTGCTTCCTTCATGTCTGTTATCTGAGGCAGCCGAGGGCGGAGATTAAGGCACACTGACAGGCACGTGGGAACGGTGGGCGGGGAGGACTAGCATTAAAGGCACAGTCCACAATAACAGCTACAAGATGCTCAAAGCTAAAAATTACAAACTTCTGAAAGGTATAATAAAAAATCTGATGGGTGTTTTGAGCTGAAACTTTACAGACACATTCTGGAGACACAAAAGACTTATATTAAATCTGGAAAAAGGGGTAAACTAGGTGCCCTTTAAAAAATGCAATATCGTTAATTAAATCCTTATTTTTCATGGAGCGAAACAAATCATCCACCCGCACAATTGTGTAAGATGGCACAAACAAAAATATACACTTCATATTTCTTTCTTGAAAAATGTATCTTCTTGAAACTAATTTTGTTTGGTATAATTTATATCTCAATTTTAATGTATTTTTTGTTGGCCAGTTATCTAAAAAATAACCAAAAATAACGAATAACATTTGAGGTGAAGTGCTTCAAAACATCACTTTCGGCGCCAAAACACAAACTGCTTTGTTAAATAAAATAATAATATAAATACAATTATTAATATTCACAGTTTCAGAAAAAAATATATTAAACTCTTCTCACGGTTAATGACAAAATCATCTATTGCGCCAGTCAGTTTCAGTTTAATTCATTTTAATCAAGTAATTTAAATGAGTAGGACAGCTTTTACAATCTATTCACAGCACTGAACATGTGCCCAGATCACTTTGGAAGAAGAACTCTGTCTAAAGGATTAGACAACTCTGAAACTCGTTGAGAATGGAGATGCTCACTGCAGGTCGTGCAATTTTTAAAATGAGAGTCTGCATCTTTGTGTCAGTTTGTCAAGATAAAATTGATTAAAACATTTTAATATTTTAGAAAGTAGTTAAAGTAAGATTTTTTACCCTGTGTAAACTAAACAAAACTATTCAACGCTATACCTTTAAAAATAGGACCATTAACCTTTCTTTTTGTTGTTTACAATAGACCATAACACAGGCATGGATTTTTACTCGGTTTCTCTAGATCGTGCCTTGCTTCTGGGGTCTTTTGCAGTCCTGTGTCCCTTTGAAATCCATGACATCATGTATGGAATTCATGGGGTTAAACTTACATAAGGGTGGTCCAACAAGGCAGAGAAATAAAAGCGAAGATATTGTGGAGATGTGGAGAGATGCTCGGTTTGCACTGCATATTAAGTTCATTTGAGTAAACCCCCTCTCAGACTCTGGACTTGAAATCAGAACTGTGGTAACAGCAGCCAAAAGGTTTTTTATTCCTGCTGGGATTAACCGGCCACCGTTCTCTATATTCTCTTAAAGCCCGGATAGCAGTTCGAGGGCTGTCAGTGCCAAACTGTTGACAAAGAGATTCCGTTTCTTTATCGCCATACATTGCTCCGGCATCCTGAG
This sequence comes from Danio jaintianensis, assembly GCA_903798115.1. Taxonomy (NCBI): domain Eukaryota; kingdom Metazoa; phylum Chordata; class Actinopteri; order Cypriniformes; family Danionidae; genus Danio; species Danio jaintianensis. The sequence continues at coordinate 5,172,292 of CAIGQV010019081.1, read as the reverse complement.
GCCAGTACTCGGGGAAAAAACACTTAATTCTTCAATGAATTTGTTGTACCCTATCCGGTCTCCTTCTGCTCTTCCATATGATAGCATGCGATTTTCTAAGGTTCTCGAAAGACTCATAAAAAACACATTATGGTTCATTCCCTTTTCTTCTCTTCACCCTAAATGCAGAGGAACACCCTGGAAGATGCTGTCATTTACAGCATTTTGACTTATTTGGCTGTGACGCCCAGGTCTCTCGGACATTGCCTCAAACACCCTTGCCTCCCGACAAATAGCTCTATAAGCTGCTATAATTGTACAGTCTTGCTTTCGGAGCTCCAACAACAGCTCAGACAGTTCTTGAAGTGCATCGTACATGAGGTCGAGATTTTGAACGAAACTGTATGAGGACAAACACTTAGCTAGGCCATTGTAGCTTGCATGGGTAATGCTGTCACGGGATGAATCTTCTGCAGCCTGACAGAAATGATGCAGGATAATTTTTCCATACAGCTTCAACAGATCTAAAACTCGACGCAACCCATCTGTTGTCCAACACCCGGCCAATTCTGCTCAAGTCAATGTCTAATTCGTCAGCACATTTTTTGAGCTCAATTCGGTTTTTGTTTGATGTGCTGTACAGTGTGTAGAGTTTATCCATGAAAATTTTGAAGGGATTTATTTCAGAGGTTTGGAGGACATTGATACCTCAATTTGAGCTTTCACATAAAAAGCATTAGGTCTATTTCCCCATAAAACATGAAAACAAAAAGTGTGTGTGTAACCAGGTTATTTTTATTTTTGTGGTTTTATTTCTGAGCAAAAATGTCCATAATTATTTACAACGATCTACAGAAGACACACACTAAAATGTCACACAGTTTAATAAGAGTTTATATTGCAAGAAAAAAATCTTGACAGGCATATTTAGAACAAAAGTCATTTAAAAGTGCAGCCCCAAAACTCTAATTAATTGTATTCTTAAGTTATTTATACGTTGTCATTATCCTTCAAACCTCTAGGTGTAAGCCATTTGTATGCAAATATTTAACAATTAGAAACTGTATATTATGTTGAATGATGAAAAATTACCCATGCTATGACATTTTTAATAGTTATTTGAAACATTTAGGTATTCCCTTTAATTGCGATAATATACTTCATTTATATATAAATACTAACATGACATTCATTATGTTTCAGAAACATTTTGTACCCTCATGCAATGCTTTATATTGTGCTGCTCCTGACTAAGTCTTCAATCTCTGCAGTTTGTTCCTGTATTTGTTTAAAGGAGAGCGTGAGGTTTGTGTCAGGACTACACAAGTGGCCCCAACGCTGTCAAAAAATACAGACAAGTGAAAACAACATTAGAATTTTAGGCACATTTACTTTTGGTTCATCTTGTTCACCTCTTGAAGCATCATGGGTAAACAGGTTCAGCCTCACCTGTTTCAGGGTTCCTTTACCAGTACACATTCGGCCCAGCGCCCATCCAGGAACCAGCAGAATGGAGGACAGAGCCAGTAACCAGCCTAGTGCATATGCCCAGTCTGGGTACACATACCAGCGGTTAAAAGTCAGAGGTGTGTACTTCACCATAGAATAAACAAAAGACATCTGGAAATAAAAAAGAAGAAAAGTGTTACAAATACAGGCTCTACATTTATATTTATGCATTTAATAGACATTTTATACAAATAAAATGAAATGCATTTACAGCATATTTTGGATAAAATGTTACCCCTATATGTTTTATTGGTCAGGAGTGTAAAATTAGCATGGACATGGAGGTGACGTGTTCCCACCAACATCCACCAACTATTGAAATGTCGCCACCAATAATTTAATTAACTTAAAAAAATTGCACTGTCAACATTAACTTAGGCAAAAAGGGTTAAATACTCTTTTTACAGTCTATGGTTAAATCACGTTTTTTATTTGAGTCCTACCGCCCCCAAACACATGTGAACATTGTAATTGCTGTGCCTTTCCTTGTTGTAATGTGAGATAGATACGTTCAGATGTAACAGCAGCAAAATGCAGGGGGATTTTCACTGTGCAAGAATAGGGTGTGTGATATGGTTGACACACGCAAGTGAGAATGGCGGCAGCAAAAAAAGAAGGTGGACATAAGGAGCTTTTATCAAAGAAAAGTATAAATCACATAAACTCAAGTTCGCTATTGAGTCCATCATAATAATGCTAATGTTGTTTTCTATGCTAGGGTTCATATATCCCAACTAATGTCAAGAGAAAACCTACGCCCATGTTATTGGTTCAAGCATGGTAATTTTTGTTGAGAATAAAATCCATGATGTTGTTTTTATTAACATTCTTTACTATTTGAATGACTACTTGAATGTAACGGTCCATTTTATGATCAAGCATAAACATCTGTGAAATCCAGCTATAGATACAAACCAGGGACACAAGAGGAGTCAAGTATTTCCAGCACAGCATAAACCAATAGTTGGGTTGAGACTTTGTCATGTCCTTGATTATGTCAAACATTTTCTCAGCCCCTGTGTCAGAAAAAAAAAAAAGTAAAAACTGTCATTGCAGTCTCTTAACATTTTGTATTATTGTATCTATTGTGATTTCTGTATTCTTTTAGTTATATAGTCTGCAAATCATTTTTTATAGCTTGTTTGACTCTAACCGAAGATCCAACCGATGGCCAGAGACTCAAACACAGACAGGAACAGAAGACAGGCTCCATTGCAGGCATAGTTATCAAACAGCTGGAATACATACATCCCACCCTGCAGAACACAGTGCAAAAAATTACAACTAGAGGTAGTGGAAGATTGCTCTATTAACTACATTCTAGACAATAGTTAAATTTGTGTATCGAGTTCTTTAAAAGAGCTTCATAATATGTGTTTTTCAGGATGTGGTAGTTCCACGGTTCTTGAAGACAGGCATGACTGCTGTGTTTCAACCTGAGCTTTGAGCATCAGGCTGCATTAATCAGGGCTACCAGACCCTAAAAAACTTTCCCCAAAAAAACACTGTAATTTGAATTGCACTCATGTTAGTCTATCTGTCCTTATCCTAAGGTTCCCATATTCCTGGATCTGGCCTGTATCCAGAGCAGATGGTTGGTGAACTCAACACAGCCAACCCTCACAGGAAACCTGTGGTAAAATTTGAATGTGAAAAGATTGAGATTATAAGCATTTTGAATTATGAGGACACAAGGCATGTCCTCATAAACCACCTCAATAGCCCCTTTCACACAGTGATACCGGAAAATTTCCGGAACGACTTTACCGATACATTTAAAAAAGAGCTGCTCACACAGGCAAGGACGTACCGGAATTTTTCTGGAAAAGACCATTCACACATCCATCCCAATATACTTGTAAATTCTGACACCATTATCCACAAATGACCTCTAAAAGGCTGTGCTTGTATTTGTAAACATAAAAGGGGTCAGGCTTTTGTTGATGGTTTCTCTTTTATTTAAAACTTTAGCATTCATGCAGCTGCTTTTGTCCCAGACACATCCAAAGCACTAAATGCAGCAAAAAACAGCTTTGTTTACACATTTGACTACATTACAAATTTTGTGGATGGATAAGTATTGTGAACAATTTCGATGAAAACATATAGAGGAACACTTTCGCATGTTGAGATGTACATATGTTTGTGTGCTAGCTCTCACCAAGGCACTCCTTCACATACACGAGCGTCACACAGCTGAATGCAGAGCTTGCAGGTAAACTCACAATGGTTTATCATAAGCATTTTATTGATAGTTTTTTCCACAGTTGGCATTAAGAAAGAACATAGAAACATTATCTGACTAAAACTAGCAACTAAAGGTGTCTGGAAAAGTATTTTATTTTCATAAACAGCACAGATGTGAATGCGTCTGAATGTTCTAATTGGTCGGAGTAGACGTCTCACCTCAGCGCGTTCTAAACATGTATGCGGTTATACCTGCAATTTTCCTTCTGCATTCACACAGAGCAGCATTCTGGGAAATTACCAGTAATGTTACAACTTTTCTTTCTGGAAAATTGGCAAAAAAAAATTAACCGGTATTTTCAAAAAGGCCATGTTCACACATGATCTCTTTTTAGAAAATTGCTGATAATTTTCCGGAAAGGTCTGTATTTATGAAAGGGGCTAATGTTGTAATACCTACTGCCCTGACCTCTGTTACCATGATGAGCTGCCCGAAGAAACAAGTGAGACAGAGGATCAGGACAAAAAGTTCCCGACGTCCAGCTCTGCGCAGCACCCCGGGGAACAAGTCCATGACTGATGTAATCACACACTCTATTCCGACAAACTTTGAAGAATACAGAAGAAAATTCATTACAAATCTTAGAACTCATGATAAAACTAGCACATGCTATAAAAAAGTTATTAAAATTTTCTTTAATCTGTTAACTTTATGCTATAATCATTTAGAATAAAGTGTTAAGGCTGACACATTTTGTGATAGGAGTTTGAGAGACTGATATCTAGGTTTTATTTTATTTCGTAGATTACTAAGATTATTGAGTATTTTTAAAGTGGAACTCAAACATTTCTATAAAAGTTAAATCCTCATTCAAGACAAATCATGAAGAGCTAAAAGATATATTAATAGCAATCTATAAATTGTGAATAGTTGTTAATGTGTTGTAATGTATTAATTCCATAACATACAGTATTAAATAGTATAAATTCAAAACATTGATAAACAATTGATAAATTGTTTAGGTCTTTGTGAGTTATACATTAACTCATGATTATCTGTGTATTAGCAAAGTCCCTTTAAGGCAAGTCATTACACTCAACAGCCATCTTTGAAATACCTCTAAGGCAGTATGCTCGGCCATTCTGTCTGAATGGGCAAACATCAAACTCTCCAAAATTGTTAGCCAAGCTTACAATTACATTACATATTTGGAATCACCAATAAAATTAAATAACAACTGTCTCATAAGTTTCTTTTCTAAACGTTCGAATCAAACAAAATTGGCATTTTTTTAGGTTGCCCAAGCTAATGCGCATACGCACTCAAAGGGAACGAGATCACGACACCAACCTCATTTATGGCCGTTCTACACATTATCATCCTCTGGATAATGTTTCATCAGATCGCAATAGTTTTCTGAAGTGAAGCCACGGTCACACCCCCATAGACTTCCATTCATATGCACCTGAATGCGACAGAACGAAAACGCAAGCTCGTGCAACAAGTTTCACATTTCAGTGCGTTGCAAAGTTCAAGCTAAGTAAACTCTGACCTGTAAAATCGCATCACGTGACTGGATTAGACCAATCGAAGATCTAAACATGACCTCTCTGGACAGAAATGTAAAATATGAACCAATCGCTCGCTTTTTTAAATGTCTAATGATCTTGTTTAATCCCGCCCCTTTTCGCAGCGCCGTACGACAGAATTTTGCATGCTCAAACTCTAGTGTGACCGCAGCATAATTCCCAACTTGGTCTTGATGGCGAATCTCCTCCAGAAATGACAGCGACTCTTTGTTTACGCGTTCGTTTAATACAGATTACAAAACCATAAAACTTTTGTTTTCAAGTATAGTTGGTTCGTTTAAAAGTACAGATTTCAAGCTATATTTTAATATATTTCTTATGTCTGTGAAGCAAGTAAGGAGTTTTTAAAATCTCCATATGTGTTAATCCATATTGGTCTACCATATTCCATATTGCTCACCTGTGTGTCTAAGCCAAGCAAAATAATCATGATGAAGAAAAAGACAGCCCACAACTGAGGAAAAGGCATCATAGCTACTGCCTGTGGATAAGCAATGAATGCTAGTCCTGGACCTGAGAGAGATAGAGGGAGATCTGATTTTAAACATTTCACATTTATAGTAATTACATTTGTCTTCGTATGTTATAAAATGTCCTGTGTTTTTAGGAAATAGTGCAGTACCTGATTCTGCTACTTCTTCAATAGGGACGCCCTGCACATGTGCCATGAAGCCCAAGACTGAGAACACAGCAAAACCAGCCACAAAACTGGTGCCACTGTTCAGAAGGCAAAGCCAAAAGCAGTCTCTGATGGACATAGATTATAAAAAGCATAATTGCAACAGATTCTGCAATTAATTTGATCTTTCCATGACATCAGTACTAACCTGTAGCAGTTGTTGCTGTATTGATTATAGCTGCCAAGTGCAATGAGAATACCACTACATAGACTATAGGAGAAGAAGACCTGAGTTCCTGCCTCCATCCAAACCTAAACAAACACACAATTTAGAATTTATTAAAAATTTGTCTGAAAGCTTTAAGTTTCGAATGTCATTACTAAAAAAAAAAAAAAAAAAAAAAACTTTAGCAATCAGAATCTATAGCTTTTGCACAAAGTACTGTAGTTATGCTTAAAACGGTTATTGTGGGGGTGACACGGTGGCTCAGTGGTTAGCACTGTCACCTCACAGCAAGAATGTCACTGGTTCGAGTCCCGGCTGGGCCAGTTGGTATTTCTGTGTGGAGTTTGCATGTTCTCCCCATGTCTGCGTGGGTTTCCTCCGGGTGCTTCGGTTTCCTCCACAGTCCAAAGAAATGCAGTATACAGGTGAATTGAATTAGCTAAAATTGTCCATAGTGTATGAGTGTTTGTAGGAATGAGAGAGTGTAGAGGTATTTCCCATTACTGAGTTGCGGCTGGAAGGGCATCTGCTGAGTAAAACATATGCCAGAGTAGTTGGCGGTTCATTCCGCTGTGGTGACCCCTGATCAGGGACTAAGCCGAAGGAAAATGAATGAATGAATGAATTTTCTTATATGGACTAAAAAAGTTGGACAAAACGCAATAATACAATTCTAAGCTCAAGGTGTCTGTTATTATGGCTACACTGTAAACTTGACACAACACAGAATCCTTTTCTGAATGTTTTCAATAATTAATTAGCTGTAAAGTGCACTTTTACTGCTGTGAAACTGACATCCTATGGCATCCTGCTCTTCATCAGTATCCAAAACACAGACAGTATTCAAATATTGTTTGAGGCTCCAATAAAGTCAAATATTTACTCCTTTAAAAAACAACCTTAAACAACAACAAAAAAATTGCACATGTAAAATTAACTGTCTGAAAAGATATTGTATCTTTAATGTGTCAAAGACACATGTTTTTTAAATAAAGAACGAATAAATTGATATCTAATGGCTAACGAGATTATGATGGAACGATCTAGAATCCTACTCTGCCTGTCAAAATGATGGACAATGAGAAAGTCTACAGAACTTTTGGTTTCAAATGACTTGTTGTTTATTTGGTTATAAGGTATTTTGAAGGTAGAGGACAGATGTGAAATTACCTGTGGGTCAGCAAGACGGGCCGGTTCAGGGTACAAGTAAAAAACAACCCCCTGCAGAGCTCCAGGAAGAGTCAACCCACGAATCAGCAACACAAGCAGCATCACATAAGGAAATGTAGCTGTGAAATACACCACCTACGTACAAGTCAAATACAACAAATAATGATACTGACACTGAGAGCAGAATTTATATATATATATATATACACACACATATACAACAGTTCTGTCTGGTTCTTGAATCTGATTGGCTGATAGCAGTGTGATATTCTGCCAGTAACAGCACTCGACCCGCAGAGGACACTCTACAGTTTGACATATATTACTGCTGTTGGACAACATAATGTACTTTTGAGGCTTTTTAGTTGTTTAGATTGCAACTATGCAGTTTATTTATAAGGATAGTACCTATTTTAAAATATTTATAATTTCTGAAAGACAGCGCGTCTGCGGCCATTAGCCTGCCATACTGAGTAGACCAAAGACGGTTGACGTTGTCTATCCACAGGATGGCGACAGGACCGCATAATAAGCCCTTAGAAGATTAAAACAGCGTAATTTCTAACTACAGCTGATCAAATCATTATTAAACTGGCAAGTGATATTCTAAGTCGATCTCTCTCTTTTTATGTTGTAGTGCTGTATTTATACCATATAATTGTAGTGTATTGAGTGTGAGATGGGACTCGCATATCAGGAATGTGTGTTGTGTTGGCAGAAAGAAGGAAGAAATGCCCGCATGTGTTTAGCATTTTTCCTTATCGCAAACACAAGAGCAATCTGGTAGTGATTGCGCTGCTTTTTTCGGGGTTAATTATTCTGATATCCCGATTGCAACATAGAAATTCTGTAGACTGTAATAATGTAGGGAGATATCTCTGCAGATGGATGGCATTTCATGTCATTTCATGTTCAGCCTTATAATCTAAAAATGTCAGCAAAATCACGTTTTGTCCTCACTTTAGACATTACGCTAGAGAATCATTTAAATACTAGCTCTAAAGTGAAGTTGGTTAATTAGTAACGGCTTTTGCTGACGTCAGCTGCAGATGTGAATGAATGGCGGAAGAAAGTAGTTCCTCATACAAAAGTTTTTTAGACTCCGTGTTTGATTTTCTTTTTTAAATACACGATTGTGCCGTCAAACTGTTGTATAAACGCAATATCACACTCGTAGCGGTGCGATATGGCTGTATATCAGCACTGGTGGGACACTAAGGCACGCCTCCCACCAGTGCTGATATACAGCCATATCGCACTGCTACTCGTGTGATATTGC
>CAIGQV010019081.1:5110484-5130769 GCA_903798115.1 Danio jaintianensis | reverse complement strand
GTTCATATCACGTGCTCCTCTCGAAATTAGTTTGTGAAACTTCACTTAATGAAGCAAAGTAGGAATTACTGGTCCCTTTGTCAACGATTGTTTAACTCTTGATTTTTGAAGCCACTAGTGAACAAAAACAGTGCTGTTTTAAAAGTCCAAATCATTTAGACAGAAATGAAGTAGAAGAAATGTGACAAATCTTTAAGCTTTAATACTTAATAATACTTCTGTTTCATTGATTGTATTTAACAAGCATATCATTGTGGAAAATCAGGTCAAAAGTTAGATTGTATACAGTTGCTGGTTTGCAATGGCAGAACTCCACTATTTACAGCAAGGCAGGGTCTCAAAACTATTTTGCTTAGGGCCCCCAGGTGTACAGGGCTGGCCCTGGACTGGAGACCGGAGAGTTAAGCAGCAGATCTGGTACAGATGTATCTGCACCTGTATGATCGCTTGTGGAGAGATTTTAAAGAGTTGGAGGGTGTCACACACTGGAAGAGAAGCCCACCTCATGACAAATCTTTTCTATAAGTTTGCGAACACCGGTGGTGCCATTTGGTGTCTGTCCACAGCAAATAAAAAACTATGTAAAGATGTGACACCCCGCAGTGGTGCCTCTTATGGAGAAGGCTGTTTGCTAGATGTTTATGAAAATGTTCTTCTCTCACAGCCACCATCGTTGTGTTTAAGAATGAGTCACATGCACACTCCTTATATGTAAGTATGTATTTACAGAAAACACACATGCTGCCTCAGAAACACATGGAATATTTTTGGTGTATTTTAAGGCTACACACGGGCAGCGTGACACTTTTACAACCTCACCTACTGTGGTGCGTGGGTGTTGGAAGGTTAAAAAAAACAATACACCGTTGCTCAGCCTTTTCAAAGTTCTTTTTGGCCTTAAAAAGTAGAACAAAAAATAAATTTGTTTGAAGTATATAGGGGCCTTTAGACCCTGAAGCTGCACTCACTCCCACCACAGACCCTGAGCCACACTAGTTAAGCAATCCTGGTACCCCTGTCCCTTGGCTCCATTGCTTTCTGATTCCTCTGCTCCAGTGCGGTCGGTCAGTCCTCCACCACATCCCTTTGGCTAAAACGGGCCTCCATCCCGTTTGGCTTGTTTATTGTCTGTTAGTTTCACCGTGGTTCTCTGAGTTTACGCTCTTACTGTAAGCTCCTCCTGTTCCTACACTGACTCCCCCTCCATTTTTAAATTTAACATGCTAACAGTGTGAGAAAATGAACTAAAGCCCTTTGCATAAAACAAATTCTAAAGTCCCTGACATGTCAAATCAGAGAACCACCAGTGAAGCTCCGGTGGATTCATCATTTGCCAATGCTGTAAACATACACAGACCCAATAAAACATTAAACTGTTAGACTGATTAAATCTTGATTTGTTATACATTTTAGCTTTGGTTACAGAAATACACATCCCTTGGCTTTATTAAATCTCAACGGCTTGTTCACCTATTGAAATATCATGTGTGAATATGTTTATTCTCTACTTTTCCCAGTACATATTTGGAGAGCTGGGCCAGTACACATACAGTATCAGCGTTTAAAGGAGAAGTCTGAACTTTTACTATATGCTTAAAAATGAACAGAGATATAAGTCAAGTCTTAAGAACTTTATCACAGCATTTCTTATATTTCTTATATATATATCTTTTTTTTTCTCTGGAAAAAAAGAATAACTTCTTTAAATTTGCCTTGAATAAAATAATTATTAAAAACAAAACAAACAACAGAAACCCACTAAGGTCAATATTATTAGCACCATTAAGAAATTGCTACGGAACAATCCACTGTTTCAAAATGTACCTAATTTACATATTTATTCATCTAAGTCTTTAAACTTCCTTGCAAAACAAGTAGTAGCCTATATATAGTCAACAAAATGTCTAAAGTGGTTTACTGTATCAAAATAAAGTGTTACCAAAATGTTGTAAACTCACATCTTAAAGTGTTATAATTTTTATTATTCCTTACAGAATCATTTCAGAATTATACAGTGTTTTTTTTTATTAGTCTTCCTATATTTCATAACAGATTTCAGACAGATTTTAAAGAGAGATTTCACAACATTTTAATTTGATTCAAACATTGGTACCTTAGTCTGAGCTTTTAATTTTTGATGTTGAAAATTTAAAGCTGCATTTCAACACAATATACAATCTATACAGTATAAAAAGTATTAGGTATATGGGAAGTCCCCATAAAACATGAAAACTAAATGTGTGTGTATCCAGGTTAAAAACCAAAAGATGTCTGGCTCCCTCAGGTGGATATCTAAAAACACAAGCACTTCATACCAGTTATACTGTATGTTGTCAAAAAATAATAATAAAAAGCAACTGCATATTGATCAGAGACAAAAAGACTTTTCAAGCATCAAAACAATAAAAATGTACAGTAAATTTTTTTTCTGTAGATTAGAATGCATCCTGTTTATTATTATTATTTCTGAGCAAAAATATCTATCATAATTATTTACCATGATCTACAGAAGACGCCCACTAAAATGGCACTGAATTTAACAAGAGTTTATATAGCAAAAAAATCTTGACAGGCATATTTAGAACAAAAATCATTTAAAATGCAGCCCCAAAATTGTAATTAAATGTATCCTTTAATTATTTATACTTTGTCATTATCCTTCAACCCATTAGGTGTAATCCATTTGTATAGAAATATTTAACAATTAGAAAATGTATATTGTGCTGAATGACGGTGATTACCATGCTATGACATTTTTAATAGTTATTTGAAAGATTTAAGTATTCCCTTTAATTGCATCAATATGCTTCATTCATTCATTCATTCATTTTCTTTTCGGCTTAGTCCCTTTATTAATCTGGGGTCGCCACAGCGGGATGAACCGCCAACTTATCCAGCATATGTTTTGATATCCAGCAAATGCCAGCTGACCCAGCCGAGGCTCGAACCAGCGACCTTTTTGCTGTGAGGCGAATGTGCTACCCACTGCGCCACCACGTCACCTCAATATGCTTCACATATATATATATATATAGGGTTGCATGGTGGCTCAGTGGTTAGCACTGTAAAGAAGGTCGCTGGTTCGAGTCCTGGCTGGGTCAGTTGGCATTTCTGTGTGGAGTTTGCATGTTCTCCCTGTGTTTGCGTGGGTTTCCTTCGGGTGCTATGGTTTCCCCCACAGTCCAAAGACGTGCTATAAGTGAATTGGATGAACTAAATTGGCCGTAGCAGCGCGGTGGCGCAGTGGGTAGTGCTGTCGCCTCACAGCAAGGTCAGCTCGGCTGGGTCAGTTGGCATTTGTGTGTGGAGTTTGCATGTTCTCCCTGTGTTGGCGTGGGTTTCCTCAGGGTGCTTTGATTTCCCCCACAAGTCCAAAGACATGCTATATAGGTGAATTAGGTAAGCTAAATTGTTCATAGTGTATGTGTGTGAATGAGAGTGTATGGGTGTTTTCCAGTGATGGGTTGCAGCTGGAAGGGCATCTGCTGCGTAAAACATATGCTGGATAAGTTGGCGGTTCATTCTGCTGTGGTGACCCCTGATTAATAAAGGGACTAAGCCGAAAAGAAAATAAATGAATGAAATTGGCCGTAGTGTATGAGTGTGTGTGTGAATGTGAGAGTGTTTGGGTGTTTCCCAGTACTGGGTTGTGGCTGGAAGGGCATCCGCTGTGCAAAACATATGATGGAATAGTTGGCGGTTTGTACCCCCATGCGATGCTTTATATTGTGCTGCTCTTGACTAAGTCTTCCATCTCTGCAGTTTTCTCCTGTATTTGTTTAAAAGAGAGAGGGAGATTTGTCTCAGGACTACACAAGTGGCGCCAACGCTGTCAAAAAATACAGACAAGTGAAAAAACATTAGCATTTTAGGCACATTTACTTTTGGTTATTATATATATACATAATAAAATTAAATATAAAAATTGCTTCTTTTTTTTGCTTGATTGGGTTAAACAATTGATTTGAAAAATTTTCCAGATTTTAGATTTTGCAAAATGTGTAAACCTGATGGATGGATCAATGTGTTTTGAGACTTTAGCTTTGGTAAAAAAAAAGTAAACATCTCTCGCCTTGATTAAATCTCACTGGCTTGTTCACCTCTTGAAGAATCATGGGTAAACATGTTTAGTCTTACCTGTTTCAGGCTTCCTTTACCAGCACACATTCGGCCCAGTGCCCATCCAGGCACCAGCAGAATGGAGGATAGAGCCAGTAACCAGCCTAGTGCATATGCCCAGTCTGGGTACACATACCAGTGGTTAAAAGTCAGAGGTGTGTACTTCACCATAGAATAAACAAGAGACATCTGGAAATAAACAGAGGAAAAAGTGTGGTGAAGAAAAAAAAGGTAAAAAAAAACATGAGTATTTTGTTACAAATAGTTTACAGATATTGTCGGTTTTAGTAACATTCTTTATTGTTTGAATGACCACTTGAATGTAATGGTCCATTTTATAATCAAGCATAAACATCTGTGAAATCCAAATATAGATACAAACCAGGGACACAAGAGGAGTCAAGTATTTCCAGCACAGCATGTACCAATAGTTGGGTTGAGACTTTGTCATGTCCTTGATTATGTCAAACATTTTCTCAGCCCCTGTATCAGGAAAGAATTGAGCAAAAACTGTCATTGCAGCCTCTTAACATTTTGTATTATTGTATTCATTGCGATTTTTGTATTCTTTTAGTTATATAGTCTGTAAATATTTTTTTGGAGCTTGTTTGACTCTCACCAAAGATCCAACCGATGGCCAGAGACTCAAACACAGACAGGAACAGAAGACAGGCTCCATTACAGGCGTAGTTATCAAACAGCTGGAATACATACATCCCACCCTGGAGGTCACAATACAAAAATACAACTAGATATACTGGAAGATTACTCTGATATTAACTTGGTTCTAGACAATAGTCACATTTGTGTGTTGAGTTGTTTTAAAGATGTTTAATAATATGTGTTTTTCAGGATGTGGTAGTTCCATGGTCCTTGAAGACAGGCATGACTGCTGTGTTTCAACCTGGGCTTTGAGCATCCTCTAAATAAAGGATTGTTAGGCTGCATTAATCAGGGCAAACAGCATACCTGTCAACATTGGGATGTGAAAATAAAGGATACCCCCCTGATGAATAACAAAACAAATTATTAACAAAATAAATTAAATTGTACTGCACATCTGTAGATATTAACAGTTTATTCGGTTGCCAGATAAAAAGAATGTTTATTGTTTATTTCTGTAGCAGAAAATGCATATGTATGCCAGGTTAAACTGTTATTCCCAAATTGTAATGGAACATCTGCTATGTTAACTAAATTGGGCATTAACAGTTTTGCTCCAAGTTTCTATTAATATCTAATCCTGGTGCTAACTGACATAAGCAATGTCACGAACACAGTTGGGCAAGTTAATTCCAAAATGTAATACATTATGTATTACTAGTTACTGTCATTTGTTTTTGTAATTAGTAACATAACAATATTAATGTTTCAGTGATATAAAGCATTACACTACATTTATATTACTTTGACCAAATTAACCACAAAAGTATGACTATTTTTCAAACATACATTTAGCTAATAATTATAATTATTCAGTGAGATTTTTGTTTGCACAAGGAGTCTGACAACAGTCAGTGCTACACAGAGAGATCTGATCATACAATAAAAAAAAACGAAAAAAAAAAAAACATGTCCCACCAATGATGATATACAGCTACATCGCACTGCTACGAGTGTGATATTGTGTTTATACAACAGTTCGACGGCATAATCGTGTATATAAAAAAGAAAATCAAACACAGAGAGTCTCAAAACCCTTTTGTAAGAGGAACTACTTTCTTCTGCCATTCCTTTATATCTGCAGCTGACATCAGAACAGCAGAAACCGTTGCTCATTCACTAACGTCCATTTAGAGCTAGTATTTGAATGATTCTCTAGCGTAATGTCTAAAGTGGTGACAAAACAGGTGATTTTGCTCACATTTTAAGATTATAAGTCTGAATGGCATGAAATGCCATCAGTCTACAGAGATTTCCCAGTATTTCTCTGTTGCAATCGGGAGATCACAATATTACTATGGTATAAATACAGCACTACAACATACAAAAGAGAGAGATCAACTTAGAAAGTTATTTACCTGTTTAATAATGATTTGATCATCTGTAGTTTGAAATTACACTGTTTTTCTCTTAGGGCTTATTATGCGGTCTCTGTCGCCATCTTGTGGATGAACATTGTCAACCGTCTTTGCTCAAAGACAGGCTAATGGCCGTCAACGCACTGTCTCTCAGAAATTATAAATATTTAAAATAGGCTGCATAGTTGCAATCTAAACAACTACATTCTCGACTAAAAAAAGCCTCAAAAGTACATTATATTGTCCAACAGCAGCAATATTTGTCAAACTGTAGAGTGTCGTCTGCTTGTCACTGTATGTGGGCAGAGTAATACACAAGGGTGAAGGGTTAAGAGGCGGGACGAGTGCTGTTATTAGCAGAATGATATGATTTAAAATGTAGCAAAGTACAATACTTGAGGCAAAACATGCTTAAATAAATGTAAAATTACAGATTTTAAACAGTACTCTAAAAAGTACAAATTCACAACTCAATTACAGTAACATGAGTAAATGTAATTTGTTACTTTTCACCCCTGTTATTTGTTTTCTTCACTGTTACTCGCCTGTGTGTCGTGCTGTATTTTCACTTGGGTTTTTGTTGGTATTGGTAGTTTTTGAGGACTCTCCATAGACGTAATGTATTTTATACAGTAAAAACACAGGAAACCTGTGCCAAATTTGAATGTGAAAAGACCCTGTTAAGTATGATTATTAGCATTTTGTATTACGAGGACACAAGGCATGTCCTCATAAACCACCTCAATGTTGTAATACCTATAGGTCATACTCATGTCATTATAAAAATGTCTGTCCTTGTAAACCTCCAAAACCAGAACGAACACACAGAGAGACACACACACACACACTCACTGCTCTGACCTCTGTAACCATGATGAGTTGTCCAAAGAAACAAGTAAGACAGAGGAGCAGGACAAAACGTTCTCGACGTCCAGCTCTGCGAAGCACCTCGGGGAACAAGTCCATCACTGATGTAACAACACACTCTATTGAAACAAACTTTGAAGGATACAACAGAAAATGAATTCAAAATGTTAGAACTCATGATAAAAAGTCAACTAGTACATGCTATAAAAAGTGATTGTAATTTGCTATAATCTGATAACTTTATTCTATAATCATTTAGAATATAGTGTTAAGGCTGACACATTTTGTGATAGGAGTTTGAGAGCCATATATCTAGGTTTATTTAAATTTATTCCGCAGCTGAGGTTTAAGATTACTGAGTATTTTTAAAATGGAACTCAAACATTTCTTTAAAAGTTAAATCCTCATTCAAGACAAATGTATAACTCATGAAGAGCTGAAACATATATTAATCATTTAGCAATCTATAAATTTTTAATAGTTGTTAATGTGTTGTAATGTATTAATTCCCTACTAACATATACAGTAGTATTAACTAATAGTATAAATTCATGTCTTGGTTACCACAATAGGTTGATTAGCTAATGATTTGCTAAGATATCATTATGTTATGACTTGTTGAGGCTCAGACCGGACAAACTAACTACTCACAGTATACAGTTGTGGCCAAATGTTTTGAGAATTACATAAATATTGGAAATTGGAAAAGTTGCTGCTTAAGTTTTTATAATAGCAATTTGCATATACTCCAGAATGTTATGAAGAGTGATCAGATGAGTTGCATAGTCCTTCTTTGCCATGAAAATTAACTTAATCCTGAAAAAACTCCTAAAGAGGATTCAGCTGGAGTGCCACCAGTGCAGAGCTTGCTCAGGAATGGCAACAGGCAGGTGTGAGCACATCTGCACGCACAGTGAGGCAAAGACTTTTGGAAGATGGCCTGGTGTCAAGAAGGGCAGCAAAGAAGCCACTTCTCTCCAAAAAAAACCCCATCAGGGACAGATTGATCTTCTGCAAAAAGTATGGCGAATGGACTGCTGAGGACTGGGGCAAAGTCATATTCTCCAATGAAGCCCCTTTCCGATTGTTTGGGGCATCTGGAAAAAGGCTTGTCCGGAGAGGAAAAGGTGAGCACTACCATCAGTCCTGTGTCATGCCAACAGTAAAGCATCCTGAGACCATTCATGTGTGGGGTTGCTTCTCATCCAAGGGAGTGGGCTCACTCACAATTTTGCCCAAAAACACAGCCATGAATAAAGAATGGTACCAAAACACCCTCCAACAGCACCTTCTTCCAACAATCCAACAACAGTTTGGTGAAGAACAATGCATTTTCCAGCATGATGGAGCACCGTGTCATAAGGCAAAAGTGATATCTAAGTGGCTCGGGGACCAAATGTTGAAATTTTGGGTCTATGGCCTGGAAACTCTCCTTATCTTAATCCCGTTGACAACTTGTGGTCAATCCTCAAGAGGCGGGTGGACAAACAAAAACCCACTAATTCTGACAAACTCCAAGAAGTGATTATGAAAGAATGGGTTGCTATCAGTCAGGATTTGGCCCAGAAGTTGATTGAAAGCATGCCCAGTCAAATTGCAGAGGTCCTGAAAAAGAAGGGCCAACACTGCAAATACTGACTCTTTGCATAAATGTCATGTAATTGTCGATAAAAGCCTTTGAAACGTATGAAGTGCTTGTAATTATATTTCAGTACATCACAGAAACAACTGAAACAAAGATCTAAAAGCAGTTTAGCAAAAAAATTTGTGAAAACTAATATTTGTGTCATTCTCAAAACTTTTGGCCACAACTGTATAATCAATTAGTTAACAGTCCTGTGCCTAAACACATATCATAATGATACCTTCCAATCTTTAGCTAATAATTAACTAAAGCAGACAACAGGAAGTTGAAGTACACAACTTTGACTATTGTGGTAATTAACATATAAATTTACATCATTAGGTAATATGATATGTTATCAGGGAAATTATACATCATGATGACTCATTTAACTAATAACAGATGATTGATTGCTTAATGCATGAATAATATAGAATGCTCATTGGTTTCTCATGCAGTATTAATTGATAAATTGTTTTGGGCTTTGTGAGTTAATTATTAACTCATGTTTATCCGTCCATTAGTTAAGGATTATTTAATGCACATTATGTCAGGGTTCTGTCTTATTTTTGTTTAATTCCTAGCTTTGTGACTCTTTCATTTTTCATACTCTTTCGTTTATTTTGTTTTCTTGAGTGCACGGTTTTGAGTTATCTCAAGCTGTGTGCTCATGTCTGCTATTTGTCGTGTGTGTGGGGCATGGCATTTGGATTCTGGCACTTCGGATGCTCATGCTCCATGTCTGTTTGTTTGTTTGGTATTTTGCTTTTGTCTGACATTCTTGTTTATGTCTTTGTATGTGGTTTGTATTGTGTTATTGGCTGTGTGCTTTTGTTTTGTGTTAGCACATGTGTTAAGCTGCGGTCACACTGCACTTTTCTCCCCATAGACTTCCATTCATACGCACGCGAATGCGACAGACCAGAAATGCAAGCTTGTGTGACAAGTTTCGCAGTTCGCTGCATTGCAAAGTTCAAGCTTGGTGAAAATCGCATCACATGACTGCATGAGACCAATCAGAGATCAAAACATGACCTCTCTGGACAGAAATGTAAAATATGAACCAATCGCTCGCTTTTTTAAATGTCTAATCATCTTGTTTAATCCTGCCCCTTTTCGCAGAGCCGTATGACAGAATTTTGCATGCTCAAACTCTAGTGTGACCGCAGCATTAGGCCATGTGTTCACTTGTCTATTAGTCAGACCCTTCCCATCTTGTTACCTGTTCATTTTGTTAATTTGCCTCACCTGTCCTCCTCGTGTTGGTCTTTGTCTGCTCCTCTATTTATTCTCCCAGTGTGCTTTTGTCTCATGCATGTTATGTGTTGTTTGACTCCTGTCTGTTTTTCTGGCCGGTTTGGTTATATTTTTTACTTGACTGTAATGACTGTAATTTAATGACTGATTACCCTACGATGGGTTTTTTGTTTATTCCAACCCTGTTCTTAATTACTAAAGTTTATTTTTATTGCTGATCTGCATCTGGGTTCTGCCCTCACACCTGACACATTACTACACCTGTATAGGAAAATGTTACCAGAAATTGTACAAAACATTTGAGGGTGATTAAAATAAGCCTTTGTGGTGAACTATCCCTTTAAAAGCTTATTGTATTGCTCTTTAGTGTGATTACAATTTAAGTATTTAACAGTTATATTTTGGCTTACACATAGATAGAAGAGACATTTGAACATAATCATATAAAAGTGTAATTCAGTTTTATAAACTCCAATTTTTTAATACACATCCAAATGCTTTAAACGAACATAGATGAGGTAAGTTTTAGCTCACCTGTGTGTCTAGGCCTAGCAAAATAATCATGATGAAGAAACAAACAGCCCACAACTGAGGGAAAGGCATCATAGCTACTGCCTGTGGATAAGCAATGAAAGCTAATCCTGGACCTGAGAGAGACAGAGTGAGATCTGATTGTGAACATTTCACATTCGTAGTCATTAGGTTTGTTTTCGTATGTTATAAAACCTCCTGTGTTTTTATGAAATGTACCTGATTCTGCTACTTCTTCAATGGGGACGCCCTGCACATGAGCCATGAAGCCCAAGACTGAGAACACAGCAAAACCAGCCACAAAACTGGTGCCACTGTTCAGAAGGCAAAGCCAAAAGCAGTCTCTGATGGACATAGATTATAAAAAGCATAATTGCAACAGATTCTGCAGTTAGTTTGATTTTTCGATGACATCAATACTAACCTGTAGCAGTTGTTGCTGTATTGATTATAGCTGCCAAGTGCAATGAGAACGCCACCACACACACTATAGGAGAAGAAGACCTGAGTTCCTGCCTCCATCCAAACCTAAACAGAAACACAATTTAGAATTTATTAATAATTTGTTTCAAAGCTTTCAATGTTTCAAATGTCATTACTAAAAAAATACTTCTGCAATCAGAATCTATAGCTGTTGTACAAAGTAGTTATGTTTAAAACAGTTGCTGTGTTAACCAAAAATGTTCTGTCAATGACATTTTTATTTAGCAGTAATGGACAAAATATGATGGCTGATTTGCCCTCACAGTAGTTGTATTTTATGCATTTATGTAGTTATGTTCTTATATGGACAAAAAGTAGTTCAGTTAGACAAAGTGCAATAATACAACTCTAAGCTCAAGGTGTCTGTTATTATGGCTACACTGTAAACTTGACACAACACAGAACCCTTTTCTGAACGTTTTCAATAATGAATTAGCAGTAAAGTGCATTTTTACTTCTGTGAAAGTGACATCCTATGGCATCCTGCTCTTCATCAGTATCCAAAAAACACACAATGTTTAAATAATGTGTGAAGTTCCAATCAGGCCAAAGATTTTCAACCTTTAAAACAACTTTAAACAACAAAAACTTTTCA
Organism: Danio jaintianensis; assembly: GCA_903798115.1. Classification (NCBI taxonomy): domain Eukaryota; kingdom Metazoa; phylum Chordata; class Actinopteri; order Cypriniformes; family Danionidae; genus Danio; species Danio jaintianensis. The sequence continues at coordinate 5,119,272 of CAIGQV010019081.1, read as the reverse complement.
CAGAAGCGTGGCAGGTGAAATTACTATGATCTGTTGTTCTATACTAATGCTAAGCTATACTGCTATTTGCACATGTTAAATGAACTGCCTAAAAAGATATTGTATCTTTAATGAGTCAAAGACAGTTGTTGATTCAAATTGAAATTAATTATAACTTAACATTATAATATTATTGATTTATGGTTGATAAATTAAACCAAAACTAACATTTCTGAAGTGTTTCATTCATATTTTAGTCTCATTGTATTTTGATAGATTTTCTTTTTCATATTTTGTTGTTTTAGTGCTTTTGTCTGGTGACACTTCGAAACAATCAAAAAACATTTGTCTGCCTCCTATGCTTTTGAACAGATATTCTCTGTTCATCAGTTCTTTCCAAATAAATGATCTATAGAAAACTCCTGATTAGCTCATAATCGAAAATGAAAATATGAACTAAAAAAAGTTATTAAATGTCTTATTACAATTTTAAATGAAGAATAAATAGTAATAGAAGACAATAAAAAAGTGTAACTCTACATTTGGTTTCAAATGACTTCATGTTTGTTTGGTTATAATGTATCTTGGAGGTAGAGGATCGACAGATGGTGGAGTTACCTGTGGGTCAGCAAGGCGGGCTGGTTCAGGGTACAAGTAAAACACAACCCCCTGCAGAGCTCCAGGAAGAGTCAACCCACGAATCAGCAACACAAGCAGCATCACATAAGGAAATGTAGCTGTGAAATACACCACCTACATACAAGTGAAATGCAACACAACAAATAATGATACTGACACTGAGAGCAGAAAAAAAAGAATGTATATATATGAGCAATATCACACAAGTAGCAGTGCGATGTGGCTGTATATCGGCACTGGTGGGAGGTGTGCGTCGCACTGCTACGAGTGTGATATTACGTTTATACAACAGTTCGACGCATAATCGTGTATATAAAAAGCAAATCAAACACGGAGAGCCTCAAAATCTTTATAAGAGGAACTACTTTCTTCCGCCATTCATTCACATCTGCAGCTGACGTCAAATCGTTGCTAATTCACCAACGTCATTTTAGAGCTAGTATGTAAATGAGTCTCTAGCGTAATATCTAAAGTGATGACAAAACAGTTGATTTGCTGACATTTTAAGATTATAAGGCTGAACGGCATGAAATACCATCAGTCTACAGAGATTTCCCAGTATTTCTCTGTTGCAATTGGGAGATCACAATAATTAACCCCGAAAAAGCCAAAGCAACGCAGTCACTACCAGATTACTGTTGTGTTTGTGATAAGGAAAAATGCTAAACACATGCGAGCATTTCTTCTTTCTTTCTGTTTACTGAACTAGTCTGCAGTAGCGAAAAAAGACTCATTAGACATTAAAATACTCCACAAGATGCAGTGAAATCAAGTATTTATTCTGAAGTGGTGTTTTTGAATTAGCAACGGAGGCGTTCCCTTGGCTATAAACATGGTCAACTTCAGATCAATCCGTTGAGGAAGGAAGTAGTTCCTCATTCAAAAGTGTGCTATTAAAATTTTTTTACACACTTGTGGAATCGAGCTGTTGTATAAACATAATATCATGAGTAGCATTGCAATATGGCTGTATAACAGCACAGCGGTAATTAGGCCAAATCACAGCAATGCTGATACACAACCATATCGCATAGTTACTGGTTTGATATTACGATAATAATTACAATAATTCGAGATTGTAAAATGTATTCATATAAATATATTAAAGCAGGAATTTGTTTTGAAAATAGTATGTGTACATTTAAATCTAAATTTTTTTAAAAGTTTGTAAGACATTTTTTTTTAAAATTATATTTCATATGAAAATTATATTTACATATCTATAAATACAAATATTAGTTTAAACTATTTTCTCTTAATTAATATTCTTGCACACCTTGCCTGTAGATTTGACTCCCTTCCAGATGCAGAAATAACATACGATCCACATTACCATGAGACACAAAACAATCTCCCAGTTGATCTTGCCGATCTCCTCAATACCTCCAGAGAGAGACAGAACTCTGCGTCTGTAAGGTGTGACAGTAAAGAGAGTAATGGTTGGCTATTTTGCTATTTCCCCCAAAGATTTAGAGTTTTTATATGGCATTTAGATTTGTTCTTTGTATTGTATTGTGTTTATGTACTCCCAAAACTCAGTAGCTGCAGGTGTTGAATTAATCAGTGTTGTTCGATTGAAAGTAAGATTTCTTGCAGCAAGATTTACACAGTTGTCTAAAAAAAAAAAGAGAGAGAGAGAGAGAGAGAGAGAGAGAGAGAGAGAGAGAGAGAGAGAGAGAGAGAGAGAGAGAATGTTTAATTTTAGAATGTTTAATACAGTGATTCTTAAAAAATATTTACCCACTGGGTCCAAGACAACATCTCACACACAAAAAACTATTAGCATTTACTAAAATAGTGCTGAAATTCTGAATTGCATAGATCGATTAATAGAGCATTGTGTTATAGTGGCACAACAATCAAGGTGAACTAACACTTTAATTACAGACGACATACACAAGTCTATGCAAACCAATTAAATATAATGTAGTATTAGCAGTTAGTACTGGGAATTTATGATGCTTAGACAATTACAGTTACTACATTTAAACAGTATTATGCTACTACGGAATACATTTTGTACAAAATTTCACCAAATTGCTCAGCTTCCAGCAACATATAATTATTATAATTAAGTTGAGACAGTTACTAATTCATATCTCATTCTTATGTTTTAATACGATTTGGTCACAGCCCCCGAAACAGCTACAGTATATTTAAGGGTAGAGCTGGTGGCACACCTCCTTTTGAAAGATGGTACAATTTAGCCAAATTACGTATCAATACATAAAATAATTACATTTACTATTGAGATTGGACTTGCATGCCAGTTCACAGTGTTTAATTGCAAATTGCAATAAAAAGTTGATATATTAATAATGCAACATAAATATATTAGCTACACAAATCTTCAACCGTATTACTGATTTGATACTTTTCTGTGTGTGTGTGAATGCATTACAGTAAACTCCTCAAATATACCTGACTTGATATAAAAAAGATAAATTTTTTTTTACATGAAATCCCATAATATTATGTGCTTTGACAGGAAAAAGCAAGAAAACCTTATTATGTTTTTATATGGATTATTATATGGATATATGAAAATAAATAGCCACCTCACAATTATAGACACAAACACAATGTTTTGCTAATTTCCACTTCTTCTTTTTTTTTTTGCTTGTGTACATTCATTGCATTTCCCCCATTTTTTTCTCCAAATGTAGAAATTTTTAACTGATTTGGGCTAATTAGATTAGTAAATCTGTTAAATTAAATGGAAATAAAAACAGTAAGTCTGGAGGTTATTTATTTGTACTTGTGGGCCAGTGGTTTAACTGTATATTCAGCTTTATACAATAATATGTACAACAATATGATCACCTGTGTTCCAGATGTTGCTACAACTGGCCCACGGCAGTTGGGAGCTGAAAGAGGAGATGAAGTAGAAAAGCGCCCAGGCCAGAATGATGGAAAAATACATGCAGCTGTACAGCACTGTGAGCTGTCCTGCATAGCCAATACCTAATAAAAAATAAACGGACACAGTATCTAGATAGAATCAACATTGAAATTAAAAGGTTATTAGTCAACACTCATTGTGTCAGGACAAATGCAAATTTGGGAACTTGAAATATTAACTTTATTACATATTTAAAAAAATATACAGCCAGGGGAGAAGCTAGTGGAGCTAACGAGCCGTATGACACCCCATTATATGCATAAAGGCAAATAAATTTTTTTGCAATGAAAAAAAGTTTTAGGTTTGCCAAAAGCAAAGTTTGCATGAAGACAAAAATGTCATAAAATGTTCATAAATCATATTAATCCTTTACAAAGTATTATATATATTCATAAATAATTAAATTAACATTTTTATGACTCTGACCCTCAGCCAGCGGACAGAGGCGATGCCAGCATGTAATGCCCCCTTCATGTGTGAACTGCCCCATAGCCGTCTCCAGCAGGAACAGAGGAACCCCACAGGTCACCACAAACACCAGGTAGGGTATCAGGAACACCCCTGAGAACACACCAGTTCAAATGGAGATAAATAAAGTTACAGCATTAACAATAGGGGCTCTATTTTTAATGAGCTAAGCACAATGTCTAAAGTGCATGGCACAAAAGCATTAAGGGCTTGTCCGAGTTCACTTTTGCTATTTTGAGGATAGAAAAAATATGCTCTGTATGCCAGCGCATAGTCTAAAAGGGTTGTGCTTATTCTCTTAATGAGTTAGGGCTGATTTATACTTGACGTGTCCTCTAGTTCACTTGAGAGCACGCGGCGACTGTGACGTCATCACGGTGTTTGCGGAGGTTCGCTTTGGATGCGCACGACATGATTTCGGCTGGCGGAGCTCACACATTTTTGAGACTCGAGCTAATAGTTCACACAGTTTCATTTGAGTTGAATATGAACAACTTTTTAGAGATTTTGTCTGAAACAGGTATGCCTGTACCAGGATCGTAGCAACTGGGGGGACGGGGATGTCCCCCTCACTTTTAGAGACAGACCATTTAGAAAAAGGTGATTAATAATTATATGAACGTAAACTTTTGGATCTAATACTGCTGTCCCCCCACTTTTAAAATGTCCTCTACGCCCCTGGCCTGTACAGACATCTTTATGATCCATCCATGCGTGATTATAGGGATAACCAGATGGCCAATAATTCTTGGCTAGAAATTGCAATAGCAGTGGAAAAGGAAGAACGTTTTTGTTAAAATATTTAGAAAACTTGAGGGATACATTTGTTAAAACCAAAAAGAGAGGCCATGGCAAAAATGTAGACCCAGATGGTTTTAACACACAATCACAGAATATGTTTTTCCACCATTCATAGGTTTTACACTGATGTGTATATTACAATTTAGAATTTAAAACAATTTAATAGTTCCAAAACTAAAATAAAGTAACAAATTATTTCTTTGATAACTGAAAAAGAATATTTGAACCTATCGGTTTACGATATATACTGATGCCCTGTTTTTTAGGGCTTTACTGGTGATAATGGTCAGGAATGTTGGACCATTATTGCCTTTTTAGCATATAAGTAGAGGACACAAACTAGCCAGACAGTAATGTGTGAATTGTGGAGTGGGCTAAATAAAAAAAGCTGTAAAAAAAACTTTTTTTTGCTTTTATTCTTTCTAGGGGTGTGACGAGATGCCTACTCCACGAGACGAGACGAGATTTTTACACTACTTTTAAGAAATCCTCAATGATGAAATATATTAATGGAAAATAGTCTTTTATTCAACTGAAGAAAAAAAAACACAAATCACAAAACTATTTAGGTGTGTGTTTTTTTTTTTTAAATCAACTTGTAATGAATGTTATTTTACTTCTATTTTAATGAATTATACGCAGTAAAGGACATGCAAACACTGCTAAATATTTTGCTAATTGCCTATGTGAATGGAAAATAATCTTTTTATATATAATTTTAAATATTAGCAAAATATTTGTCAATATATGAATGGAAAATAGATTTTTATTGAACTAGAAAAAAAAATCACAAAATAGAAAAAACTATTTAGGTGCTTTTTAAAAACATTGTAATGAATGGTATTTTATTTCTATTTAAATGAATTCTATGTCGTAAAGGACATGCAAACACTGCTAAATATTTAGCTATAAACTCTACTGACCGGCTTCTCCCCTGTACAATTTCACATGAGAAATCAAACTTCTTTCCACACACTGAACTTAAAAAAAAATATATGTAATGTTTTGTATTTCATTTTTAATTTAATATATCAGTTTCACTTTCATTTAGCAAGATTTCATTTATGTCCCCGTCAGTCACTCAATCTGAGCTACTGGATGCGATCATGCTAATATGAAGTATGGACTGATAGGAGAGAGTTGTTTTAATGGAGTTTGATACCGCACGCCAATGAAAAAAAAAGAAAAAAATTTAGCTTTTCCCAGACAGCATAAACATGTGTTCCGTGATGATGATGTGACGATCAGTCTTCAGGAGTTCATTCAGTGAGTGTGTGTGTTTGTTTACGCGTGCTTAGAGATGTGTGTATCTGCGGTGCTTTACTGACTCGCTAGGTGTGTATGTCCTGTTGCAAAATGCGGCTAAAAGTCCTTCAAGGTGTTAATAGTTTGACTACAGCGTTTACATATCTGCACTTCAATATTGCGACTAAAATAGGAATACTCCACGTCTTAATTGTATTTGTGTTTACGACGATTATCACTTTCAGCATATCTGAAGTGCTATTCCATTGCATGGATACGAACCATAATATGTGAGGCTGCAGTTGTAGCCTATGTTGGACGCAGCACCCGCTGAACTCCGGTGAAAAAAGCGGTTACATCACACCCGCCCGCCCAACAGTGACAAGCGCAACTCTGAGGCCAGCCTGGGTTGCCAGGTGTGTGCAAAGCACTTGATTTGCAGATCAAATCCAATCCTGCCTCCAATCTTCAATGCTAATTTCACCCTCACGCTCCATCATAACATCACAACTCAGGAGACAACTTTTCACCTCGACGAGAAATCAGTCATACGAGATCTTGTCACACCCCTAATTCTTTCCATAATAAAAAATATATATATTTGTAGAGCAACCCATGTTCTGTTGTCATTAATATTTTAATAAACTTTAATAGGTAGAACTGTCTGAGATATGAACAAAAGCAAGTGATGCATCTAAGTTTGATTTAAAAAAAATCTTGAATGGTTATAAAAATCTTTATAATCATTAAAATAATTTATAAAAATAATAAAAATAATTAGTTTAAAAATCTTGAATGATATTAATGATATGACATAGTTCTGGAAACTTTCTACTTGTTTATCCGTCTGATTTTACCGGTCGGTGTCTTTTGACCGCCCCCTGTCATTTTAAAGAATATCACAACGAATAAAAGCCTCGTTTGTTTCGTGAGGTGCGCTCGCACTCAGCAGAAGTCTGCGATGTGGCGCCAGACGAAAGTATAAATCAGCCTTTATGGGTCTGTTTTGAGCATAACGTGCATTAAACCAATCAGAAACTGATTAAAATAGGCTAAGCTACTGTTTAATTTTTGGTCAACTAACAATAAGACATTACTCGTGAATATTTTACTTTTATTTATGTGGCTGCTTAACGGAATTCATTTCACATCAAATGATATTTGTTCTTCTTGTTTATTTTGTAGATAATTGACTGACAAAAATATATAGAAATTAAGATACAAATTATACCAAACAAAATTCGTTCCAAAAAGACAATTTTTTTCAATCAATAAATAAATATGATTTATAAAAATAAACTTTAAAAATACAACAGTTTCCCTTGCTAGAAAGCAAATGGGTGTGCTTTGATGGTTTTGTTAACACTGGAACTACCTGAATTCTAACTAGAATGGCCATATCAGTCATCTTTTGTGTTTTGTAATTTTAATAAAATAACAACGTTAGAAATAGATATAATTCATACATTTAGGGAAAAGTCAGGGTATTGACATGTGGGTTTTATTTTAACAATTATAACAGTTAAATTACGGAATAATAAAAAAAATGGTCAAAATAACCACCTGAGTATAGTGTTAAAGAGTGAATTATTGAAGTGAAACATGTTTTGTGTATGGAATGTAATGGATTATAGTATTTTTATTGGTCATTAAATCAAATCTACAACTATCTATTTGTTCTGTTAATGATCGGTTTTCCTTCAAGGAAATTACAGAAATGAACAACCTTAAATTTTGGGCGGCGCCCATCATTTCTAAACTTGTTTTTTATTAAAACAAATATAAATATGCATATAATAAATACTACTAATAATAACATTAAACAAATGCAAATATTAACAGAGCAGAATTTCAAAGCCTCCCCAAGCAGAAGACATGGGAGGAGGTAGTGGTTTTTATATTTATGTAGTAAATAATAATATTTTAACATTTTAATACTTAAATTTTTGTCATATGTAAAGATATTTGTATATTGTTGTACATCTTGTGTGTATTATGCAATGTGTAGTACGTATTTTGGTAACTAATGCACTCTTTAAATTAAACAAAACTCTGCGCCATTGACTTTAGACCAGCTTTTTGTTGGTCAATGGCGTTGTCTATTTCAGTTGCCTCAAAATAGCATTGCAGGAACAATGTGCCTTAACATACCTCCTTTTCAGACCAGCATGCCCATAAGTCCATAAAGTGGCGCAAATGGATTTGCTATTTAAACAACGTGGTGCAAAATAGTAACAAATCATGTGCACAGCACTGTATTGCGCTGGGTATATGATAGGGGCCAAGGTGTTACAGCATTACACTTGTGCTGTAACTAATCATGGAGTCCAGCCAATTAACTCAGTAATGTGTTCTAAATTAGGGTGACAAAATGCTGAGCGGTGGGTACCCAGTACCAGGAATAAAAAACAAATAGGTACAAGCTCACAGACTATTGACTATTGTGAAAGATGGTTGCGTCCATTGTACACTAAAAGTCTTTTAAATAACTATTTTCTACGGACAAAATCAGGCACTTTACTGAAAATAAACAGCCACCTCGCAAATGTTATAATCCTTAGATGAGGACACAATGATCTTCAGCAACTCAGAACTGACATTTAGAAACCATTTGTAATTACTGTACAGTATGAAATCTGTATTTAGGCTATATCATACCTCCTCCATTTCTGTAGCAGAGGTAAGGAAACCTCCACACGTTACCCAGTCCAACCACATTTCCTGCCACAGCCAGAAGAAACTCTACTTTTCTAC
>CAIGQV010019081.1:5086382-5110084 GCA_903798115.1 Danio jaintianensis | reverse complement strand
TCCAACCACATTTCCTGCCACAGCCAGAAGAAACTCTACTTTTCTACCCCAGAACCCTCGCTCTTCTATTTCTCCTTTGATTGGGTTCATTTCTTCTCTCCAACACTTCCAGTTTCCAATGATCCTTCTGTCTGTGGTAACTGTATAATGGTGGAGGATGACAGATATAATTTGAAAAACCAAACAGTCATGGGTGAGTAACATAGAAAGTGTTAATTGTTCATTATGATGGTCGCCCTCTGGTAGAATATGTATCTAAATTTCGAGAACACCTAAATATGTAAAAGGTACAGCCTCTGGGATAAATTCATGGACTACTCTAGTTGCTGCAGTTTTAAAGTTTTACTGAGGTGTAATATTACTGAACATTGTGTCACATTTCCCACGTGTTCTTTTTATTATTTTTAGGATTTTATTCCGATTAATACTTCCAGTATCCACACCCAGTAATGTATTGTTTTATTTAGTATATTTTTCAATTATTCATCACACCAGAACACACAAGTTCTGGTGTACTTGCACACAAGAACAATTAAGAAAGCCAGTATAAAAGAATATAAAAGTGCAGCTTGATCGAGTTGAATCAGCATATCCTGGCTAAGTCTGTTGCAGGTTTGCTGATCCAGAATGAGAACATATCGCTATGTCAAGCACGTTCTAGATAGCCAGTTGGACACGTCAGGTAAGGTTCAAAGGGAACAGTGTACTTTATAACTTAACAAACTTAACAATAAAATGAAAACATGATATAAGCAACTGCCTATTTTCATTTTGATATTAACATCTTAACAGACACCAAAAATGTTAAGTCATCATGATGCTACATGACCGCCATCTTCATTGTATGCATATTTATAACAAAATGGAGCCTAACATAACCTTTCATTTTCATTGAAAAATATGAAACTTATCCAGTTTCATTTGCTGAATATCAGTTTTAATAATCAATAATGACCATTATATAATAACGTACAATAAGTTTATATAATATAGGAAATAAAGGCAAGCAATCAGTCAAATATGCAGAATCAGTGTACATGGTTACATAAATTTATTAATTTATCTTTGCGCTCAGCCAAAACACATTACCTGAGAATAAGTAATAGATTTAAAACACTAAAGAGGCATTAGATAGAGACAAGATGAATTAAATATCACCTTTAACAACTATAGTGAGATAAGGTCCAGCAGTATATCCTTGATGAACTGTCTGACGTGCGCTGCTCTCACCTGGGGAGGTGTGCTCAAAGCCTGCAGCGCATGCCAGAGTATGTGTATGGTCACGTGATGTGCGTTTTCAGTGGCATAGTGTGGACGGAGATCTATTCAGAAATGTTAGGTGAAATGCCAGTGTAGACGTGGATCGTTTTCGTTCTAAAACACCATTTTAAAACTAAAAGTATTAGTATTAGTGTAAACGGGACCTAAATATAAACAGGCCCAGTGCAGGCTAGCCCAGGTATGGCACAGAGCTGCAGGCTCACTGCAGGCTCTCACACTGTGAGTTTCTCACACTAGCGGACAGTCCACATTAATCCCATGAAGGCCTAGAGTGTGCTATCCCATTTGGGCCCAGAGCAGGCTAAGCACAGAGCCCTTGAAAGTTTGATTAATGGCTAAACATTGACAGCCCACACATAGCCCCCAGGAATCCCACACTGGTCCTGGACAGACAGTCCCCACAAGTTTAAAAATTAAAGATTTGAAATGTTTTTTTGCACAAAGCAAAGAAATGTGAACAAGGCAATGTGTACAATGTGTTCCTGGTGACCCCAATCGACCTGCACACAATGAATTCACTGCAATGATCTGTATTATGCTAAAGAGGTGATTTATTGCCGAGTCATGATTCCAAACATGCTTACAGATATTTTCAGTCCAAAAAGTTTATGCAATAACAATACATTATTTAGTTTCCCCCCATTATTTCAAATATGTATATTCAAAGTATATAATGGTTTAGTTTGTGCTGCTCCTGACTTTGGGTTTGATCCTGTATTTCAGCTTGTTTCTTAAAGGACAGAGGGAGATTTGTGTTAGAACTACACAAGTGGCGCCAACGCTGTAAAAATGTTTAACTTGTAACTGATTAAAGGATACCTGAAGCACAGTTACAGTGCGTAAGCGACTTCATTTATTTATTCATTTTCTTTTTGGCTCAATAATTAATAAACTATTTAAATTAACATTTTAACATTGGCTCATTCTGAAAACGTAACCCTATATACATTTCTGGAGATTGCAAATTATATAGCCAGAGCTATGTACGGCTGCATTTCATCTTTAAAATGAACGCTATGGGGTGGTATGACGCCGTTCCTTCTCTCGCTTACCATCTGTTTCCGCTGTTACCAGTTTGTCCAGTACCTCGACATGTACGTCGGTGGACATGTACGTTCATTTTCCTTCGGCTTAGTCCCTTTATTCATCAGGGGTCACCACATGGCCTAGCGCCCATCCAGGCACCAGCAGAATGGAGGACAGAGCCAGTAACCAGCCTAGTGCATATGCCCAGTCCGGATATACCAGTTGTTATAAGTCAGAGGTATGTACTTCACCATAGAATAAACAAAAAAGCCCTGAGAATGAACAGAGGAGAAAGATGATGTGGAGAAAGAATGGGTTTTTTTAAAACAGTATTAAATAAATGTCTGTTGTAGCTGAATTAAAGAAAGTATGTAACAGTGTAAGTATATTTTTGGATGAAGGCAGGAACTCAGGTCTTGTTCTCCCATAGTGTATGTACTATATAGTGGTATTCTCATTGCACTTGAAAGCTATAATCAATACAACAACAACTGCTACATGTTAGTATTTATCATGGAAAGGATGAAAGTATAAATAATGCACAAATTAATTCTGTAATATGTTTTTATATTATTGTTGTCCATCAGAGACTGCTTCTGGCTTTGCCTTCTGAACAGTGGCACCAGTCTTGTGACTGGTTTGCCAGTGTTCTCAGTCTTGGGCTTGACTCATGTGCAGGGCGACCCTTTTGGAGAGGTAGCAGAATCAGGTACTCCATCATTTCATAGGTTGGGTCTTTGGTGAGTTTCAAACAAACTACAGAAAATTACTTCAACACTCTATGTTTTGCAAAAAAAAAGTAATGACAGTATTTTTTAATTATTCTCTACAGGAGCTGAGAGAATGTCTGACGTCATTGATGACATGACAAAGTCTCGACCGTACTTTGCTGGAAATACTTGACACCTTGGTAACACTTTATACTAACTATACACTTTGAGTCATTTATTAAGCATTAGCAAATATTTAATTCATTATTTGTTAAGCATTAACTCTACATTAATAGATGTTAGTAAGCAGTTTATAAATACTGCTACAAATGCTGTATTCTTGACTTACAAGCGCATGTATAATGTGCTTAATGATTGCATTTTCATATTTGTTAATGATTAATTTTTCATTACTAAACTAAGTATTGCATTATTTACAAACCAGTTATTTAATAATAGTTGGTGTTTTTTTTTTAAGATCATTCAGAATGAGTAAGTCAATGATTAATAAACTATTCAAATTAACATTTGTATATCTTATTATTCAGGCACAACATATTAGGTATTCTGTATGTTAATAAATGCTTTATTAACTCAACTTCATGCAGTTTTGTGACCTAATCTAAAGTGAGGAATATTTATGCTTTATAAATCCCTTATAAATGACGCAATGTGAACTTAAGGTTTATAATGAAGTGTTTCTGTATAATTCAAGCTTTAGAATGAACATATTTACTTAAATGTGGAGGTCAAGGCTGTAACCACCATTAACATTGATCTTTGATTGTTATTAGGGTAATAAAAAGGTTTAAAAGTAAAACATTTTAGGCTTGAGGGAAATATTTTTATGTATCTCTTGATTTTCCTTCCATATTAATATTATTAATATTTATTATTTTCCCTTAACATACATTTGGGTGTACTATTTATTTTGGGTCTATTATTTATTTCGTAATCTTCAAATATTTTGTTAAAATAGCTCTAGTTATGGCTTTGTACTGAAGATATATGCACTGTATATGAGTAAAATAACTAGTAAAATAATACTATCATTACTATCAATCACTATTTTGTAATCACTATTTTTGAGGGCTAATAATGGGGTATATGAACAAGGACATTTAATTTTTAGTCAGCCAGCTCAAGCGCTTCTGGTGATCATCCCATTACAAAATCGCCACGTTTAAAATCTGTCCACTGTAACTGTATAGAAGAAGAGGACGCATAACTTTATCTGGGAAAAAAATTCAGTGTGTGAGCCTGAAATTGATAAGCCTGATGTATGGGTGAGCTTCAAGTAAAATATGTTGTACTAAGTCATTTGTTTCAAGAAAATTTAAATATGTAGAACATAAATCATCTGGAGGCAGTTCATTCCTCTGTGGCGACCCCTGATAAAAGAATGGAGCAAGCTGAGAAAAATGTATGAGTGAGTAAATCATCTGGAAGACATGCACACACCTGTTACTGACATTTAACAGCTTTAAAGTTTTTCCTAAGGTGTAACATTACTTACCCTATGTAAGATCTCTTATATTTATGTTCTTATGACTCTTACTTTGATCAAGTTTGCTACCAGTGCCTTTTACTGTGATATTTAATTATTGATCTGTTTTAGTCTTTTGTTTTATTCAAAAGTTATTTCTCAATGTTTTGGTTTCCTTCTTCATTGTGCATAAAACTACTTGCAAATACTGCCGATATTTGCCTTTCTCTTCTCTCTTTGCCGACAACTTATGGCAGATGACCAGAATGACAAATATTAATCTAATGTATGACCATACAGAGTGAATGAGGGGAAGTGAATTTAAGGCCTCAATATGCTTCAAATGAAATAAAAGATGAAATGAAATGACATAATTTCAAGCAAAATCTGTCTGAAGCAAAGTTCATTTTGAATTCATTTTGGTAGTTCAAAACAGCTCACCAAAGCAAATGGGGATTATGAAATCAGTGAGTGTGTTCTGAAACTCCACCTTTTTTGACATGTGATTTCTTCCCGATTCGTTTCTCATTCCACAAGGGTCAAACAGTAGAACAACATCTAAAACAACAAAACTAGACACATGAATACACTGGAGCAGAGCCTGTCCTTCCTATAACAGGGTTCATACACATTTTTACTACTAAAATTCCATGACTTTTCCATGATTTTTCCAAGACTTTCAAGTAAATTTTAATGACCTAATGTTTCATGCAATGTCTACATATACATGGTAAAAGAAAAACAGTGCATATTTAAATTTATTACAGCATATCGTAAAACACACAACAATCTATTTAGTTTCAATTTATATTTATATCTATGTAAAATTGATTTAGATAATGCTTACACCACACTAATAATGTGAGAGTATGTGATTGGCCATGGACAGAAACGAAGAAAAGACAACTAACCTATATTAAAGAATACAGATATCTGTTTTCCATGACTTTTCCAAAACTTTGTGGGCTTTTCTGTTTTTCAAAAACTTTTCCAGGCCTGAAAAATGCCATGTCAAAATTCCATGACTTTTCCAGGTTTTCCATGACCGTATGAACCCTGCTATAAGCAAATTAAGTGGCTGCTTTGGGCCATGTGGTCTCTAGGGGGCCTCACACCCTACTAGTGATCCGAGGCATCTGTTTGCTGAAATCATTTTTATTTGCATTGTGTAAAGCATCTTCATTGACAGTGCTATTGCTCATAATATTTATATATATATATTTTATGAACTATTAAATAATTTTCCATTAAAAAGTCTAAACGTCACGTGATCAACAGGAAGCTCACAGCATCTAATTTCTCATATGCGTTCTGTTTTCACAAGTTCGTTCTTCCAAGCAGGTAACCTGGCAAGACCGCCAGTGACCACATGAACACAAGTCCATTTACTGCGCAGATACAGCCATGGCTTTTCCTTATTATCTGCCCTTTCCCTGATTTATTTTGGAAATTAGACTGCGAAAAAGAAACAAATTAATTTTTCAGGCACAAAAAAAAGGAGGGGAAAAGAATAAGATGAGAAGAGAAGCACAAGATCATATTAAACATCACTTTTAAGGGGGAATGTTGATGTTAAAGACATATTCTAGTAACATACTTATTGAAAATAATCAATTACAGATTAATAAACATTGTCTACTCTGAAATATTTTAATCTATTTACAGATAAAATTTGAACTTAGTTTTAAGCTTAAACTTAGTCTAAATTGCATTTTTGAGCTGCTTTAACTAAAAGTATCTTGCACTGGTATATTTTGTCTCAAGATGCACACTGGCAATATTATCCCCTGTAGCATGTTTATAAAAGTTATGTCATTCATTAATTTTCTTTTCGGCTTAGTCCCTTTATTAATCTGGGGTCGCAACAGCGGAATGAACCGCCAACTTATCCAGCATTTGTTTTACCAGCGGATGCCCTTCCAGCTGCAACCCATTACTGGGAAACATCCATACACACTCATTCACACACATACACTACGGACAATTTAGCCTACCCAATTCACCTATACCACATGTCTTTGGACTGTGGGGGAAATCGGAGCACCCGGAGGAAACCCACGCGATCAAGGGGAGAACATGCAAACTCCACACAGAAATGCCAACTGACCCAGCCGAGGCTCGAACCAGCGACCTTCTTGCTGTGAGGTGATCATGCTACCCATTGCCAAAGTGGATAAATTTCAGCTCAGCAACTCCACCTCATTGTCAGTCCATTTAAAAAACTCTGTGCTTTTCCTCCACATTTTGCCGCAACGTTTCAAAGAGCCGGAAAGAAAATAAACGTCAAGCGGAAATGACGCGTGTCAAAGCATCTTACGTTTCACGCATGCACGGTACAGGGTGAAGGCGGTTTTAGTCATTTCAGTGTGGATGACATAGTTTTGGAAAACGAATGAAAACGACAGTGTGGACGTGAAGCGTTTTTAGATGAAAACTCCGTTTTTTCGAATATATCCGGATTAGTATAGACATGGCCTTTGATTATCCTCTTTAGATATTGTTGACAACAGTATATATAGTTGAAGATAAAAGTCCACTGTAATATTTCAGTTCTTTTTCAAATATTTCCCATGTCACATTTAAAGTGGGCATGAAATTAAAACGTACTCTTCATATTTTTATATGTATATAGACCATTTTGAGGGATGTAAACAATAACAATGGTCCTAATGTATTTCCTGTATTACATTTTGAATTTCCATAGCTTCCAAGAATCCAAAAAGGTCCACATATTGATGAATAATGTTATGGCTGCCGTTTTAATATTTTGATATGATTAAATTGCCTTTTGTTACTGTTATGAAATAGTTTGGTAACAAGCAGGAAATGTTTACGGGCCAGTGACATCGCCATATTGAAATGGTCTATATTAATGCTGGGCGGCACGGTGGCTCAGCGGTTAGCACTGCCACCTCACAGCAAGAAGGTTGCTGGTTCGAGTCCGGGACTTGGACTGTAGGGGAAACCTGAGCACCCAGAGGAAACCCACGTGAACGTAAACTCCACAGAGAAATGCCAACTGACCTTCTTGCTATGAAGCGACAGTGCTAACCACGGAGCCACCATGCCGCCCAAGGGAATTTTATCACAGCATTTCTTATATTATCTTTTTAATCTCTGGAAAAAAACATAACTTCTTTATATTTGCCTTGAATAAAATAATTATTACCACAACAAATATTATTAGCACCATTAGGAAATTGTCAGTTTGAGGAACAAACCACTGTTGTTCAACGACTCTTTAGTCTTTAAACTGCACGATGCAAAGGATTAGTACCTTGCAAAACAACTAGTAGCCTATATATAGTCAACAAAATGTCTAAAATGGAATACTGTAGCAAAAATAAAGTGTTACCAAAACTCACATTTTAAACAGTATTATTCCTGTACTATTCCTGACGGAATCATGTCAGAACAATACAGTGGTTTTTATTAGTCTTCCTATATTCCACAACAGATTTCAGACAGATTTTAAAGGACATTGGTCCCTTAATTTGAGCTTTCAACTTTTGATGTTGAAAATCACTAGTTCTATGTGTCATGAACCAGATTTGATCCTTGTTAAGTCTTTCCCCTCTATGCCCTGCTCTCAGCTGTTAGTCCTTGTAATCAGCACGAGCGCTGATCACTAGACACCTGTTCTTGCTTTACTCTTATTGGCGTCCTTATATCTCCCTTCCCTTGCATACCCTCACTTGTCAGTTTATTATTGCTTTGTGCATTACCCTATGTCTACTTGGCTCAGACCTACCTGTATATCCAGTCCAGTCCTGTCTTGTCATGTTCATCGTTGTGTGTGCAATTTGGCTGAACCAATTTGGCTGTGCTTTCATCTGTCACTTTGCCCAGACCGTCAGCGCCTGGAAGTCAGAGGTTCTCCGTATTGCAGTGGTGGGCTGACGGATTCCTCCAACCTTCTCCTCTCTCTGGGCCCAGTGGGTGGCCTTTTTGAGTTTCTCTTTAAAGAAGATCCAGTTCTGTGTTTGACCCTTCTGTCCCTTTTGAACGACAGACTGCCTTATTTGACTTTTTGATTCAATAAATTCTGTTAACCCGCCAATTTTTGTCCTACGTTCTGTCCTTAACAGAATAAACTGACCAACTGACATGGATTTGGCCGAGGGAAGCCCCATACGGTCCACGGACGAGCACTAGGGCGCGATGCTCGGTCGCCACGAAGAGGAGCTTTCTGCCGCCAAATACACTGTAGAGAGTCTTTCAGCGCAGGTAACGGAACTCACCCACCAGCTGCATAGGTTCCGTCCATGGGCTCCAACAATAAATTCTGTTAACCCGCCAATTTTTTTGTCCTACGTTCTGTCCTTAACACTATGTCCCCATAAAAACAAAATGTGTGTGTGTGTGTGTGTAACCAGGTTAAAAACCAAAATATATCTGGCTTCCTCAGGTGGATATGTAAAAACACAAGCTCTTCACACCAGTCATACAGTATGTTGTCAAAAAATAATAACAAAAAAGCAACTGCATATTGATCAGAGACAAAAAGCATCAAAACAATAAAATTGTAATACAGTATTTTTTGCTGTAGATTTGAATGCATCCTGTTTATTATTATTATTTCTGAGCAAAAATATCTATGATAATTATTGACCATGATCTATAGAAGGCTCCCACTAAAATGTCACTGAGTTTAACAAAAGTTTACCCAACAAATCTTGACAGGCATATTTAGAACAAAAGTCATTTAAAAGTGCAGCCCCAAAACACTAATTAATTGTATTCTTAAATTATTTATTTGTTGTCATAAACCTTCAAACCACTAGGTGTAATCCATTTGTATGCAAATATTTAACAATTAGAAACTGTATATTATGATGAAAAATTACCCTTGTCATGACTTTTTTTAATAGTTATTTGAAACATTTAAGTATTCACTTTAATTGCATTAATATTCATCATATATAAATACTAACATGACATTCATTATGTTTTAGAAACCTTTTGTACCCCCATGTAATGCTTTATATTGTGCTGCCCCTGACTAAGTCTTCCATCTCTGCAGTTTGTTCCTGCATTTGTTTCAAGTAGAGCAGGATTTTTTCGTCAGGACTACACAAGTGACACCAACGCTGTCAAAAAATACAGACAAGTGAAAACAACATTAGAATTTTAGGTTATTATATACACAACCCTAAATCAGAAAAATTTGGGACAGTATGGAAAAACGCAAATAAAAAATAAGTGATTTCTAAATTTACTTTGATTTGTATTTCATTGCAGACAATACAACGGCACATTATTTAATGTGTTCCTCATGATTGTTTTTTAAATAAACACGTATTCCAATTTTGGTTCTTGCAACACATTTCAAAAAAAGTTGGAACAGTAAAGCATTTACCACTTTGTAATGTTGCCATTCCTTTTCACAACATTTAAAAGACGTTTAGGGACTGAAGACACCAAGTGATGAAGTGTTTCAGGTGTAATTTTCTTCCCATTCTTCCTGCAAACAAGTCTTAAGGTGAAAAACATTACAGGGTCTTCGTTGTTGCATTTTGCGCTTCAAAATGCATCACATTCTCTATTGGAGACAGGTTGGGACTGCAGGCAGGCCAGTGAAGTATCTGTTTTCTCTTCCTCCGCAACCAGGACTTTGTTATGTGTGCAGAATGTGGTTTTGCATTGTCTTGCTGAAATATGCATGGGCATCCCCGGAAAAGAAGGGAGCATATTGTGCTCCAAAATCTCTATGTACTTTTCAGCATTTATGGTGCCTTCACAGAAGTGCAAGTTACCCTTGCCAAGGACACTGACACAACCCCATATCATGACAAAGCCTGGCTTTTGGACTTGTTGCTGGTAACAGTCTGGATGATCCTTTTCTTCTTTGGTCCAGAGCACAAGGCGTCCATTTCTCCCAATAATACCTAGAATCTACACGTTTCCACTGTGTGATGGTCCATCCCAGATGCCTTCGAGCCAAGAGAAATCGAACACTTCTGAACACTGTTAATATAGGACTTGCTTTTGGCACAGTACAGTTTTATCTGGCATTTGTGGATGTAACTATGTATTGTGGTACTTGACAAAGGTTTGCCAAAGTAGTCCTGAGCCTATGTAGTAATATCGCTTATAGGTGAATGAGGATTCTTGATGCAGTGCCACCTGAGGGATCGGAGATCATGGTTACAAGCTTAGACTTGTGCCCTTGTCCTTTACACACTGAAATTCCTCCAGATTCCTTGAATTTTTTTTTATTATGTTATGCACTGATGGGGAAATATCCCAATGTCTTCCTATCTTTCTTTAAAGAACATTGTTTTTAAACATTTCAATAATTTTTTTCATGTATTTGTTGGCAAACTGGCCATCCTTGGCCCATCTTTACTCCTAAAGGACTAGACCTTTCTTGGATGCTGCTTTTGTACCAAATCATAATTACAATCATCGGTTGACATCACCTGCCTCAAATCACATCATTATTTAACCAATTTTCGTGATTACTAGCCCTAAATTGCTCCTGTTCCAATTTTTTAAAAATGTTTTGCAAGAACCAAAATTGGAGTATGTGTTTATTTGGAAATAAAAACAATAAAAATCATGGGGAACACATTAAATAATGTTTGTTGTATTGTCTGCAATGAAATACAAGTCAAAGTAAATTTACAAATCACTACTTTCTTTTTTTATTTGTATTTTCCATACTGTGCCAACTTTTTCTGATTTGGGGTTGTAACAAATGTGACCAATAAGACACATAATTATTTTGCTTTATTTAACAAAAAAAAAAAAAAATGCACAACTCATCCATCCCATCCAGCAAGAGCAATTGTCAGTGTGTAATTTGCTCCCAAAGGTATTTACGACATGGAAAGGAATGTGCTGTTCTGCTGGACAGAGACATGGTCAAGCTCCTATACAACCCAACTTAATGCTTATGCTTCTTTTTATGTAATGTTTTATTCCCTCTCTATGGCCGCAGTTACACTGCAGATCTTGATGGTCAATTCCGATTTTGTGACTGTATCCGATTTTTGATGACCCGCTTACATAATTTTTAAAAATTGACTCGTATCCGGTTGTCTGCATTTACACTGCACACAATGACAAGGAAAAAAGAGCAGGCACTGACTGACAGCTGATAATAAATGAGTGCCCTTTTCTCCATTCCTGTACTTAATCTGTTCACAGGGTTTCATTTATTTTTTTTTACATACATCGTTTATGAAAGAAAAGATTGATTGATTGCTTGGTTGGGTTAAATAATTCATTTGCTAAATTTCCCAGACTTTAGATTTTGCCAAATATGTAAACCTGATGGATTGATGAATGTGTTTTGTGACTGAAATACTCTTAGTTTGTTGAGAAGTTTAGCTTTGGTTAAAAAAGTAAACATCTCTTGCTTTGATTAAATCTCACTGGGTTGTTCACTTCTTGATGCATTATGGGTAAGCATGTTCAGTCTCACCTGTTTCAGGCTTCCTTTACCAGCACACATTCGGCCCAGCGCCCATCCAGGCATCAGCAGAATGGTGGACAGAGCCAGTAACCAGCCTAGTGCGTATGCCCAGTCTGGGTACACATACCAGCGGTTAAATGTCAGAGGTGTGTACCTCACTATATAATAAACAAAAGACATCTGGAAATAAACAGAGGAAAAAGTTTAACAAATATGAGTTCTACATTTATTTTTATGCATTTAGTAGACATTTTATTCAAATAAATTTAAATGCATTTACAGTATATTTTAGATAAAGTGTTACTCATATATTTTTTTTATTAGTCAGGGGCTTAGAATTAGCATGGAATGAGGAGACGTGTCCCCAACAATATCCACCGACTACTGAAATGTCCCCACCAATAATTTAATTCACTTAAAAAAGCACTGTCAACATTAACCTAGACATGCAGAAAGTGTTAAATCATTTTTTTTACAGTCTATGGTTAAACCACGTTTTTTACTTGAGTCCTACCGCCCCCAAACACGTATGAACATTGCAATTGGCTGTGCCTTTCCCTGTTGTCATGTGAGAAAGCTATGTTCAGATGTAACAGTGGCAAAACTGCAGGGGAATTTTCATTGTGCAAGAATAGGGTGTGTGATGTGGTTGACACACACAAGTGAGGATGGTGGCAGCAAGAAACAAAAACTAAAAAAAGAAAGAAGGTGGACATAAGGAACAGTTTAAGAAAAGTGTAAGTCAAATAAACTCAAGTTCGCTGCTGAATGAGTCCATCATAATAAAGGGTAATGTTATTGCTAGTGTTTTTTCTATGCTAGGGTTCATAGATCCCCACCAAGAGCAAGAGTCAAGAGCAAACCTACGCCCTTGTTATGGTGATTTTTGTTGAGAATAAAACCCATGATATTGTTAACATTAACATTCTTTAAAATTTGAATGACTACATGAAGGTTATGGTCCATTTATGATCAAGCATAAACATCTGTGAAATCCAGCTATATAGATACAAACCAGAGACACAAGAGGAGTCAAGTATTTCCAGCACAGCATGAACCAATAGTTGGGTTGTGACTTTGTCATGTCCTTGATTATGTCAAACATTTTCTCAGCCCCTGTGTCAGGAAAGAATTGAAAAGTAAGTCATTGCAGTCTCTTAACATTTTGTATTCTTGTATTTTGTATACTGTGTATACTGTGATTTTTGAACTCTTTTAGTTATATTGTCTGTAAATTATTCTTTGTAGCTTGTTTGACTCTCACCAAAAATCCAACCGATGGCCAGAGACTCAAACACAGACAAGAACAGAGGACAGGCTCCATTACAGGCATAGTTAAAAATTACAACTAGATACAGAGGAAGTTCAGTCTGATTTTGACTATGTTGTAGACAGTAGTCACATTTGTGTGTTGAGTTGTTTAAAAGATGCTTTATAATATGCATTTTTCAGGATGTGGTAATTCGATGGTTCTTAAAGATGGGCATGACTGCTGTGTTTCAACCTGGGCTTTGAGCATCCCCTAAATAAAGGATTAGGCTGCGTTAATCAGGGTTACCAGACCCCAGAACACTTTCCAAAAAGACACTGCAATTTGAACTGCATCTACACTCATATTAGTCTGTCTGTCCTTATGCAGAGGTTCACATAATCTTGGATCTGGCCTGTATCCAGAGCAGATAGTTGGTGCACTAATGATGAACTCAACACAGCCCCAGCAATATATCCTAGTTCTGGAATACTGGTAATGACGGAGAGGGGTACATATCTAAAAAGATGCTGGATTCCTCAAGACAACATCTGCTTGCCTTTTTCCAGAGAAAATATCATGACCTTTTTTTTTTTCATGTGGATGTAGTCAGCATATGATGATCAACTCTCCTCTCACTGCACTATCAACGACCTGTTACCATTTATTTAATCATCAAGGACTCCATTAAAGGGGACCTATTATGCAAAAATCATTTTTATAAGAGGTTTAAACATAGTTGTGTGGCAACAGTCTGTGAATATAACCAGTTTCTAATGGCAAACATTTATTCATTTTATTTTTTTTATAACCACACTTCATGAAACAGTCTGCAGAGACACTTTGATTGACATTCTGCCTTTGTACGTGTTGTAACATCTGAGGTTGTAGGTGAAAAATGTTAATTACTCCCCTGAAAGGATCTGGGTCCGGTCTACATGACATTCATGATACTCAGCGCCAAGAAGTCTGGAAATAAAAATCCCTGGAAGATGACATCTTATCTACCAAGATGCTTAACAGGCCCCTCTTGCCCCATCCCTTTGTGGTCTTCAAAGAACATTGCAGATGGAAAGGGAGGGAAACCCTCTTTTTCTTAGCAAACAAACACACAAACACTCTCAATACTGAAATGGACTTTTAGAAACTCAAAATTCACTCCAAATTGTGTTTGTAATCTTTATATTTTCCTCCCTTAATCCTTACATTTAATTGGCCCTTTTCATCATCCAATTTGGGCTGCAAACTTGAGCACGACACAAGAACTTCCAAAGGATCTCCATTTTCCACACACATCAGGAAGTTCGTACAGCACGAGAGAGTAATGCAAGTATTTCTTCATTTAAGCTGTGCCCCTTTTTAAGGTGTTTTATGATCCTTGGTGATTCTAGTTGCGGTTAAACTGGGAGAAAATGGTCATTCTTTACCTAAATTCTATATTTCCTTGCTTTACTCTGTTTTATGTATTGTACGTTTTTGTTCGTTATTCGTTAGTCATTAAATAATTTTATACCATGTTGGACTGTCTTTGTTTGCCTTACAGAAACGGTCACTTTAACGGTAAAATATCTTCTTTTTGCTACCAGCTTTATTAAAGTTATTAAAACTTCTAAAATTATTTTCTTACTTCACAAGTATTATTCCCTTTTTAAAATAAATAGATACTTAAATGAGTCCCCTCAGTAAAGTGGATAAATTCATTGTTATATTTATTCTGCTACATTTAACAGTAAGTATAAACTAAATATTCATAATTAAATAATAACTTGTAATTATTAATTATTAATATACAGTTGAAGTCAGAATTATTAGCCCCCCTAATTATTAGGGGCTAATAATTTTGACCTTAAAATGTTTTTTAAAAAACTGCTTTTATTCTAGCCGAATTAAAACAAATAAGACTTTCTCCAGAAGAAAAAATATTATCAGACATACTGTGAAAATGGCGTCACGGTGGCGCAGTGGGTAGCACGTTCGCCTCACAGCAAGAAGGTCGCTGGTTCGAGCCTCGGCTGGGTCAGTTGGCGTTTCTGTGTGGAGTTTGCATGTTCTCCCCGTGTTCGCGTGGGTTTTCTCCGGGTGCTCCGGTTTCCCCCACAAGCCCAAAAACATGTGGTATAGGTGAATTGGGTAGGCTAAAATTGTCCGCTGTGTATGTGTGTGAATGAGTGTGTATGGATGTTTCCCAGTGATGGGTTGCAGCTGGAAGGGCATCCGCTGCGTAAAACATATGCTGGATAAGTTGGCGGTTCATTCCGCTGTGGCGACCCCTGATTAATAAAGGGACTAAGCCGAAAAGAAAATGAATGAATACTGTGAAAATGTCCTTGCTCTGTTAAACATCATTTGGGAAATATTTAAAAAAGAAAACAAATTTAAATGGAGGCTAATAATTCTGACTTTAACTGTACATAAACCTTAGCTAATTTTGTTACAGTGTCATCAGAGAGGGAAAGCCCCTCCCATTAGTGAAGATCTCTCCCTGATTAGCATAGGAAGTTAATCTTGTTTTTGAACCTGCCACTATACTGACACATTGCCCTTTATAACTTCGCTTTAAAATTTCAAAGCTCATTTGAATTTAAAGCAACAGTCACCAAAATGGCACAATTAGGATCAAAGTTTAAAAAGGGGCAATTTGTAAGAGTTACAAAACATTATTTGTTTGGTATTTTGAGCTGAAACTTTGCATACACACTCTAGAGACATTAGATAATTATTTTACATCTTGTAAAAAGGGGCATTATAGATCCCCTTTAATACTCACCTCTCTCATAGCCTCATTGTCTAGTCTTGACAACTGATACTTGACCCTTGATACTTTTCGCTTATTACCACCTTTCCTCCTGTGTTCTTAGATTATCTCTACACTTTCCATCTGCATTAGCTACCAGACTTCCACCTGCTTGCTGTTGTTTGTTTTCTTCACTGTTTCTCACCTGTGTGTCATGTATTATTTTCACTCTGGTTTGTGTTGGTATTGCTGGTTTATGAGGACTCTCCATAGATGTAATGTATTTTGTTCATATGGCCCTACCCCACCCCTAAACCCAACCCTCACGGGAAACCTGTGGCAAAATTTGAATGTAAAACGACTCTGTAAAGTATGATTTTGAATAATTTAGATTTACGAGGACACAAGGCATGTCCGTAAAAACCACCTCAATGTTGTAATACTCATGCATTATACACATTTCTGTAAACCACCAAAACCAAAATACACACACACATACACTTCTCTGACCTCTGTAACCATGATGAGTTGTCCAAAGAAACAAATAAGACAGAGGAGCAGGACAAAAAGTTCTTGACGACCAGCTCTGCGCAGCATCCGGGGGAACAAGTCCATCACTGATGTAATCACACACTCCATTGCAACAAACTTTGAAGGATACAGCAGAAAAAACATTCAAAATGTTAGAACTCATGATAAAAAGTCAACTAGCACATGCTATAAAAAGCAATTTGTATAATTTATCATTTAATCATTTAGCATAGTGTTAAGGCTGACAGATTTTGTGATAGGAGTTGGAGAGAAAGATATCTAGGTTTATTTTGTTTTATTCCGCATTTGAGGTCTAAGATTACTGAGTATTTTTAAAGTGGAACTCAAACATTTCTATATAAGATAAATTCTAAATAAATTCTGTTTCTTTAAGACAAATTAATTTAGAGTTGCCTCTCAATCACTTATGAATTACTTTAAATATTTATTATTAAAGTTATGGTTCACCCAAAAAGTCTGTCATCATTTACTCATGCTCCACCTGTTCCAAACCGGTTTGATTTCCTTTATTTGGTTAAACAGATAGAAGATATTTTGAGGTTTAGTTTTTTCTACTATGGATGTAAAATGCTTCCAGTTTCCAGCATTCTTCAAAATATCATCTTTTGAGTTCAGCCGGAAGAAAAATGGGTAACACTTTACGACACTGGTGCACTAATATGCATTAAATAATTCTTATTAACTAATGCACAGATAATGATGAGTTAATGTATAACTTATGAAGAGCTAAAACATATATTAATGATTTAGCAATCTATAAATTGTTAATAGTTGTTAATGTGTCGTAATAATTCCCTAATAACTAATAAGGTTTTTCCCTAATAACATATAGTATTAACTAATAGTATAAATTCATGTGTTTGTTACCACAGTAGGTCGATTAGCTATTGATTTGCTAAGATATCATTATGTTATGACTTGTTGAGGCTCAAACAGGACAAACTAACTACTTACAGTATATAACCAATTAGTTAGCCTGAGCACATATTATAATGATACCTTCAAATCTTTAGCTAATAATTAACTAAAGCAGACAACTGGAAGTTGAAGTATATAACCTTTTCTATTGTGTCAATTAACATATGAATTTACATCATTAGTTAATATGATATGTTATCATGGAAATGATACATTATGACTTATTTAACTAATAACAATTCATTGATTGCTTAATGCAATAATCATATAGAATGTTCATTGGTCTCTCATGTAGTAATAATTGAGAAATTGTTTAGGTCTTCATGAGTTATACAATAACTCATAATTATCTGTGCGTTAGTTAAGGATTATTTAATGCACATTACTGCACCTGTATAGTAAAGTGTTACCGGGAAATGATACAAAACATGTAATGGGTGATTAAAATGATTCTTTGGGGTGAACTATCGCTTTAAATGTTTTTTGTATTACTCTGTAGTGTGATTACAATGTAAGTGCATATTTAACAGTTATATTTTGGTTTGCATATAGATAGAAGAGACATTTGAACATAATCATATAAAAGTGTAATTTACTTTTATAAACTCCAATTTAATACACATGCAAGTGCTTTAAACGAACATAGATGAGGTTTTCTTTTCTTTTTTTAATCTCTGTATGTGTTTTAGCTCACCTGTGAATCTAGGCCTAGCAAAATAATCATGATGAAGAAACAAACAGCCCACAACTGAGGGAAAGGCATCATAGCTACTGCCTGTGGATAAGCTATGAATGCTAGTCCTGGACCTGACAGAGACAGAGTGAGATCTGATTTTGAACATTTCACATTTATAGTCATTACGTTTGTCTTCATATGTTAAAAAACCTCCCATCTTTTTATGAAATAGTAATAATAATAGTAATAATAGTAGTAATAATACCTGATTCTGCTACTTCTTCAATGGGGACGCCCTGCACATGAGCCATGAAGCCCAACACTGAGAACACAGCAAAACCAGCCACAAAACTGGTGCCACTGTTCAGAAGGCAAAGCCAAAAGCAGTCTCTAATGGACATAGATTATAAAAAGCATAATTGCAACAGATTCTGCAGTTAATTTGATTTTTCGACGACATCAGTACTAACCTGTAGCAGTTGTTGCTGTATTGATTATAGCTGCCAAGTGCAATGAGAACGCCACCACACACACTATAGGAGAAGAAGACCTGAGTTCCTGCCTCCATCCAAACCTAAACAAACACACAATTTAGAATTTATTAATAATTCGTTTCAAAGCTTTCAATGTTTCAAATGTCATTACTAAAAATATACTTCTGCAATCAGAATTTATAGCTGTTGTACAAAGTAGTTATGTTTAAAACAGATGTGTTAACCAAAAATCTTCTGTCAATGACATTTTTATTTAGTAGTGATGGGAAAAAATATGATGGCTGATTTGCACTCACAGTAGTTCATTCATTCATTCATTTTTATTTTCGGCTTAGTCCCTTTATTAATCTGGGGTCGCCACAGTGGATTGAACCACCAACTTATCCAGCACATGTTTTACGCAGCGGATGCCCTTCCAGCTGCAACCCATCACTGGGAAACACACACTCTCATTCACACACATACACTATGGACAATTTAGCTTTCCCAATTCACCTATAGCGCATGTCTTTGGACTTGTGGGGGAAACTGGAGCACCAGGAGGAAACCCAGACGACCACGGGGAGAACATGCAAACTCCACACAGAAATGCCAACTGACCCAGCCGAGGCTCGCACCAGCGACCTTCTTGCTGTGAGGCGATTGTGCTACCCACTGCGCCACCGTGACGCCCCTCACAGTAGTTGTATTTTATGCATTTATGTAGTTATGTTCTTATATGACAAAAAGTAAAGTTGGATAAAGCGCAATAATACAATTCTAAGCTCAAAGTGTCTAAGCTTATTATGGCTACACTGTAAACCTGACACAACACAGAACCCTTTTCTAAATGTTTTCAATACTGAATTAGGTTTTACTGGTGTGAAAGTGACCCGAAACATTTCTGAAGTGTTTTGTTCATATTTTAGTCTTATTGTATTTTGTAATATTGCTTAGTTCATATTTTGCCATTCAAACACAGTTGTTTCAGTGTTTTTGTCTGGTGACACTTCGAAACAAACAAAAAAACATTCATTTGCTTTGTGTGGTTTTAAACAGATATTCCCTTTTCATCAATTCAATTTAAATCTATTCTAGCGAAAACTCATCCTGATTTTATCTCATAATCAAAAATGAAAATGTGAACTGAAAACGTCCTGGTTAGGTCTGTAACCCACGTTCCCCGAATAGTGTGTCTGGAACCAGACATATGGGAGTACGTCAGACGACCTATCACTCTGAAAAATAAGAAAACAGGCCAATGAGTGGCAAAATGAATTGGCAGAGCTCAGCTCCCCAGCTGACAGGGATTAGCCATTAGTGCTATATAAGATGCCAGCTGAGAATCGAGCACTCAGGTGCTGTGGCAGTGGAGACACACGAAGTTTGCCAAGCATAGCGTGAGCGCACAAGCATCACCAAGAGCGCAACCTTCCAACGTCCCCTAGACCCTTAAATTACCATTACATGGGAATAATTTGAAATTTAGATTGGGGGTCTTAAAGTGCTTTTACCTAGCTAATATAAACTAGGGATTTTAGAATTATGACAGTATGTTGGGAAGTGTGCCGGTCCCCAAAGGGGGAGGATGCCGCGGAGACCACCTGCTAACCAAGAGGGGAGACTTGATGGCAATAAGAACAAATGGACTAGCCTTATGGAGGGGGAGTGCTACATATTATAAGCTGGTTAGCGGGTATTGAAGACACGGGTCAGGGGGAACACTCTGTGGCTGAAATAGGCATATGGGATCACCATCGGGGACCGCGCATAGCTGGCACCGAACCTCAGCATGTGGGTAGACCAGACATCACACCAGACATCACACTGAGCCAGGCACCCGGCTCCTCCGTTGAGTTGGGTGCTGGGGGCCTCAGCGGAATTCTCTAGGGTTCGCCATGTGGGGAAACTTACTAGCAGAATAGAAAAAGTGCACGTATCTCTGGTTTCGCCGTGGCGCAGCAAGCGTTTTTGACACAGAGCTTAATTTCCTCCCGATTGACCGGTGTACCCAGTAATTGGGAGGAAACAGGCTCCACTCGAGGATTATAAAATCTCGCGAATGTGTTAGGTGTCGCCCAGCCCGCAGTTCTACATAATCTGATAAGAGGCGCTGCGTACTCACTCAAAAGGAGTGCTTCTTCTGGGGAATTCGTCAGGGAGGGCCATCACAAGGAGTGTGAGTCCGGAAACTCGGGTCCGGTTGGGCCAAGGAGGTGCAACGAGCGAGACCCGCTCCTCGTCTCCCCGACCTTGCACAGAGTCTGTGCGCGCAGGCTTACTGGGGAAAAACACATATTGCATAAACCCCGGGCCAGCTGAGAGCCAGCACATTTGTGCAGAGCAGGGAAAGAAGCTGGTGAAGGGCCCCTCGGGAGAAGCGACAGGATGACCTGGGCTTCTCTGAAGCGTGCCTATAACAGCTGGACTGTGCCGGGGTCTCCGCTCGCCATGCCCATCTGGGGACCCGATCGCGAAGCCAGCGCTGAAGTGGTCTCATATGAACAATTGAGCGCCGTGATAGCGGCTACAAATGTCATATGCCCCAGGAGCCTCTGAAAAACTTCAGTGAGACCACTATAACTGCCGAATTAAACGGACAGGGCAGCACTAGCCCGGCGCTAAAAACGCACCGTGATGGAGACCGGGTCCAGCTCCAACCCGAGATGAGAGAAGCTCTGCCCGGGGGAAGCTTGCTCATTCTCGGTTGACCCGAAACCCCAACAGGCCGAGGTGCCGGAGCACCAGGTTCCTATGCATAATTTACTATTTCAAAGATCTGAAAAAAATAACCCAGTCAATGAATAATCAAAAATGCTGATGCGCGTGCGCCGAAGAGGCACAGGGCATCCTCCACGCATGGAACAGGGAGAGCCCGAAGGGGAGGACCATTTACTGCCATGCTCGGCCCCCGTCTCACACTGGTAAAAACATGGTTATAAGGAGGGAGAGAGCGAGACATGGAGCGAGTGTCCTTCAGGTCTATAGCTGCAACCAATCCCACGGACGGGCGCACTGGGGGATGCATTTCTGCATGAGCATCTTGATCGGCATCCTGAACAGATGACAGATCAAAATGCGCAGATAGGATTGGTATAATCCACCGCTCTCTGGGTACGGTGAAGTGGAGGCGTAAACCTACTCTTCATCTTGGCTGGAGGGACCGGCTCGATTGTATCCTTCGCCAGGAGGATAACAATCTTCTAACGCGAGACAGGGGTGGCATAGCAATGACCGCTTAAATACACACCCGTGAACTCTGGAGGCCAACAGTGAATTGAAACGCATAGCCGAGTCTGACCGTCCATGTGAGCTACTACACCCGGCTGAGCAGCGCTAACCAGGCTGACAGAGTCCGAACGAGCAGCATCACCAGAACGATCGCTGACATACCCATGGAGGGACAGCTTCGGGATGGGGAGTGCTCACCCCAGGAAGCGGAGCATCCTGAGGAAGAACTGAAAATAAGAGATTGACTCTTACCTTCCTCCCAGGATCCCGCGGAGAGGCTGGAGGTGCGAGAAAGGAGCTCATCCTCTGGCGCCCTCAGAGCCTGTGGCGAAGTGCACCAAAGCTGAGAGCTGGAAGGCAGCGCGTCCCATGCTGGCAGCAATTGGGCTTCCACACCCAGAGGGAGAAAAAGCCGCTCTTTTCGGATCATTACATTAATTCGCGAGGGAGCCCCGGCCCTCCACCGTGGAAAGAACGGTTCTCCTCCTCTCCAAGTGGCCCGCCTCAGGTTCGCTTCGTGGTCCGATTACCGGACTTTACGTTTGACGTTTTGGAGCCGCGGGAAGAGCGCTCTCGGTGAGGAACAGCCAGCGCGGATGGGTCCGGTGGGGGAGCAGTCTTCCGAGCCCACCAAGAGATGACCTGCTCCATCGCGCACAGCTGATTTCTCACCACCGAGGACTCCTGGGTAAAGTCCCTGACAGTGTCGCCGAGTAGGCTTGCCTGGGATATGGGCATGCCAAGAAAGTGTACTTTGTCGGCGCATCGCATATCTGCCAGGGTAAGCCAAGGGTGGCATTTCCGGACCACTGTGTGGCCATCGTCCTCCTCAGGGCACGGGCGGATGACTTGAAGGTCATGAGAGCATAGTCAACCACCGTGCGGTGCTTACGCATAAGCCTGGAGAAGAACCGCCGCTGTGCAGCACAGCCAGGTGGCGTGGTGCAGGGCAGAAGAGGCATGGCCCGCAGCAGTGTGGGCTCTGGCCATGAGAGACACAGATAGCCCACCCACCTTGGACGGGGCCTCAGCTTACCCCTCCAGGTGACGGCGCCCACCACTTGAGGAATAGCTTCGTACCCACTGGCAGCCTCACCATTAGGGGAGGTGAAGGTGGAAGCGCACGAGGACCGGGTGGAGAAAAGCGCCCTCTATGCCATCGTGCGCTCGCTGTGCACCCCTGGAAAGAAGGGGACAGGAGCTGGAAGATTCATCTGAATCATTGAAATCAGGTTGGCAGATAGAGTGTCTTCAGTCTCGTGAGAGGCTCTGAAAGCTAAATTCTAGTGCTCGCTTCTCAGCTGGCAGCTTATATAGCACTAATGGCTAATCACTGTCAGCTGTGGAGCTGAGCTTTGCCAATTCATTTTGGCATTCATTGGCCCGTTTTTTTATTCTTCAGAGTGATAGGTTGTCTGACGTACTCCCATATGTCTGGTTTCAGACACACGTTGGAGTTCCCATATGAAGGGGAACAAAAGTTATTAAATGTCTTATTACAATTTTAAATGAAGAATGAATAAATTGATATCTAATGGGTAATAAGATTATGATAGAATGATCTACAACCCTGCCTGTGAAAACGACGGACAGTAAAAAAGTCTAACGCAACTTTTGGTTTCAGATGACTTGTTGTTCATGTGGTTATACGGTATCTTGGAGGCAGGGCTGGAATGGGACAAAAAACAGCCCTGGACATCATCTAGAGTAGCTCACCATTACATTCTTTAAAAAAAATCATTCTGTATGATTTATAAACTTATAAGCATGAGGCATGAGGACCTCAATTTAGGCCCCACAGTCACACAAGCCCCCATGAATTGGTGTATATTCAAGTTTCAGGCCCCACTAGATAAAAACAAGCTCGAAGACACACACACACACACGCACACACACGCGCACACACACACACACACACACACACACACACACACACACACACACAC
>CAIGQV010019081.1:5051265-5064271 GCA_903798115.1 Danio jaintianensis | reverse complement strand
AGAAGAATCTCCCAGTTGATCTTACCGACCTCCTCAATACCTCCAGAGAGAGACAGAACTCTGCATCTGTACAGTGTGTCAAGAAAGAAAGATTAGTTATTTTATTTTTTTCAAACATTTTAAGATTTTATATAACATTTAGCTTATTGTTAATTGTATTGTTAAAGTTATTTGTATTATTTACTCCCAGAACTCAATAGCTGCAGGTGTTGTATTAATCAGTGCTGTCCGGTTAAAAGTCAGATTTCTTTCAGCAAGATTTACACAACCATCTAAAACAGAGAGAGAGAGAGAGAGAGAGAGAGAGAAAAAGAGAGAGAGAGAGAGAGAGAGACACAAATACATAGATAACACAAATAGATAAACACAAATACATAGATAACACAAACAGATAAACACAAATACATAGATACTAAAGACAACAGGTACATAAACATGCACAATCTATACACAAGTACACAATAAAAATATTTTTAATTTATAATATCATACAGTATTAAAACCACTCTCTTCGTTGGGTTGACAAAAAGAAAAATTGGGCCACCCTCAAACTTTAATATAGTGAGTGTCTTACACCGTTTTAATATTACATATTAGAGAATTAATAATAATAATAATCAACAAGAATAATAAAAATATTTAATTTCTTATTGTAATTGGGCATTGAACATAAGTGTGTGTATATGCCTAGAATGCCTATTCATAAATTCGGTACCAGTACCATGAAAGCGGCACCATGCTCTCCAACACCATAGCTGTCTCTAGCAAGAACAGAGACACCCCACAGGTCACCACAAATGCAGGGTATCAGAAACACTCCTGAAACATACCTGTTCAACCACACATTATATAAAAGGGTCCATAAATTGGTTTAACAGACAATTGTGTGCTGTGTCTCTTTCTTAGATGAAAACGTATAGATTCTGTGAATGTACGAAATTTAGAAATTCACATTATAATTTTTTTTTGTAATTTTGCTTTGGTACTATAACAAATTATGAAACGTTTGGATTACATTTCTCATCAAAATGTGTTTTTGTCATTTTCAATGTCATCTTGTTTTTAAGGGGGACCCGGATGTATTTATTAAATAAAGCATCTTGTAGCTATCCAAAACTATACACACTTTTAAAAAACATCTCTCTCAGCTCACTTTGACTAATCAGAAAAAAAAATAAAATAAAACACTTTTTCACACAGGGCTATGCATTTTTGCATTTTGTTTTTCCTTAATAATAAAAACCTTCAACTTAAAACTGCATGATGTGTTTACTTGTTTTATCATTTACTAATATTACATTTTTTTGATGATCTGATCTGAAACATTAAAGTGAGACAAAAAAGCAAACAAAACAAAACAAGAAATCGGTAAGGGCACTGTGTATATATATATAATTTAATACTGTGTTTATTTATGTTAATAAATAATTATTATTTACCTGTGTTCCAGGTGTTGTCACAGCTGGCCCATGGCAGTTGTGAGCTGAAAGAGAAGATGAGGTAGAAAAGCGCCCAAGCCAGAATGATGATGTAATACATACAGCCGTACACCATTTTTAGCTGTCCTGCATAGCCAATACCTGACAAAAGCAAACACACTTGATAGGAGAATCAACATTGAAATCAGGAAATAAATAAATTACAGCATAAAGTATTTTATCAACACTAACTGTTGGAGAACAAATGCAAATATAAGAGTTTGAAATATTAAATGTATTATATATTTACATATTATACAGCTAAGGGGAAGCTGCTGGGGACCTAACCAACCTTACGGGACTCCAATATATTGATAAAGGTATATTTAGGTTTGCCAAACACAGTCTGCATTAAGAAATAAAATAAAAGTTTTAAAAGATTAATGATTAAATCATTTGTTCATTTATCTTTTTTTTATTGCCTTACCCCCAGCTAGTGGACAGATGTGATGCCAGCATGTAATGGCCCCTTGCTGTGTGAACTGTCCCATAACCGTCTCTAGCAGGAACAGAGGTACCCCACAGGTCACCACAAATACCAGGTAGGGTATCAGGAACGCCCCTGAGAACACACCAGTTCAACAATGCATTATTTAATGGGTCCATAATTGGTTTTGATAAAGATTTATGTGCAGTGACTGGAGATCTGGAGCTGTCTCAAATGATAGAAAATCTGGATTGAAGCATTATCTCACTCATCAAAGGTTTTTTATAATAATGTGTTATTTTTTTTGCAGCACTAATAACTGTAGTCAGTATTTAATGCATGAATGCAATGACAAGAGTTTTTTTTGTATGCACTGACTGGATGAGTGACTCTAGTTTCATGAATGATCTCATCAAGTGTAACATAGACACAAAATAAATATAAGATTTATTATAAAGAGTAGATCAGAGGTCACCAACGTTTTTAAGCTGACCTTGACCAAGTTGACATAAAAAAAAGCAGAGATTACATTTACAACTTTAATTTAGCATTTTTGAACTATGTGAAATGTTCTGGTTTAACCTGCTTTAATACTTTTAATAGATGCAACCAAGAAAAACACACCACCACTACCACAACACTGTAGCACTTGCAATGAACAGATCATATTCATTCATTCATTTTCTTTTCGGATTAGTCCCTTTATTAATCAGGGGTTGCACACAGCAGAATGAACCGCCAACTTATCCAACATATGTTTTACGCAGCGGATGCCCTTCCAGCTGCAACACAGTACTGGGAAACATCCATACACTCTCATTCACACATATACACTACGGACAATTTAGCTTACCTAATTCACCTATAGTGCACATCTTTGGACTGTGGGGGAAACCAGAGCTCCCAGAGGAAACCCACGCGAACATGGGGAGTACATGCAAACTCCACACAGAAATTCCAACTGACCCAGCTGAGGCTCAAACTAGCGACCTTCTTGCTGTGAGGCGACAGCGCAACCCATTGCACCACCGTGCCGCCGAACAGATCATATGATATATCAAAATGATTTTCAACAATACTTCTGCGGGTACAACATTAGCATTTAACAAATTAGCTGTGATACAATTCAACAAAGGATTAAGGTTAAAGTCAGCACAAAATAGAAGTTAAGTTTGTCCTTTTTCCACTGTCCTATAATGTACATCCGATAGAAATGATTTCTGAAATGAGAAAAAAAATGTAGGGCGGTGCATAATTTCGTCCTTTGGGAACCGATTGGATCTTTGTAAGATGGGTGTTGCTAACAAATGTGAAAGTTTGTTTGAATGCCAGTTTGTACTCAGTTGTGGAGGATTACTTACTGGCCACCAGAATCACCATCTGATGTTTTAAGATGCCCACTGATGAAGAGATATAGGAACAAAATTTTACAGATGGAATTGTATCATATTTGTTCGAACCACTGCCTTTCACGAAAGCAGGGCAGAAACCACACACACATTGATTGCACTGCCCTAAAGACATCCCATGTGACCAGAAGTGAAGAAAAGTCATTTTGAGGTAGGAGTGAAGGCTATGGTCTTTGATTTAAGATTATGAGGGCAAATGCATTTGTGCACAGATACATTGTTTATAACAAGCACTACTATATACACATAAAAATAAGAAAAGTACATTTTGATTCCATGCCGACTTTAATAAGAAGAAAACGTATAATAAAAAAGCATAATAAACATACAATTGTAACATAACCGCTAACTGCTGTTAAAGTTTTTCATCCTGCTAAAAAAAAAGTCATCTTCGAATTCTTGATGGAAATGGCAAGTTTTAACTTACTTTCGTGGAACTCTGCCATTCTGAAAACAGTTTTTATACTTTGTGGGCTGTCATCACTATGGAGAGCCATATTAACGTTTGTGAAAACATTAGAGCTGTAGCCACCATAAACAAGGGGTACAAAACCATGAATGGAATCGCAGAATAGATAAATATGCCTTAATCCAGGGGTCTCAAACTCAAATTGGCCGGGGCCATATCAGTGACTGACAATTCATAGGAGGGCCGCTTTAACTTTCAAGCACAACAAAAAAGTGGAAACCTGATGTAATTGATGCACTCAGACATTCTTCCCCTGAGTATATGCAGTCAAAGTTCCTTCTTTCTGTTTCTTATTGTACATATTGAAAGGGTAGTTTAAATTGCTATGAAAATACTACAATTTAATAATAGGCATAATAATAATTATTAATATTCTGTCCCAATCAATTGTTGCTTAACCAATAATTTAACAGATAGCGCAATAACAGCGGAAAGCAGATTGAGTAACTTATATATATATATATATATAAGTATATATATACCACTTTAAAATGTTCAATTCAGCCAGCAGTCAAATTTTATTAATGCACATTTTTTATACAAATTTTTATATGCATATGAGGAAAATCTATTAAATAAGACCATTTGCATCGATAGCAAAATGATCATATTTACACCACCATCATAACATGTAAGCCATGGAGATGTGTTTGTACAACACAATACAGGTGGTATAAAGCTAATTATAATAAAATGACCCTTGAATATTTAAAAAAATAGAAAAATAGCATATGTTTTACGCAGCGGATGCCCTTCCAGCTGCAACGCATCACTGGGAAACATTCATACACACTCATTCACACACATACACTACGGACAATTTTAGCTTACCCAATTCACCTATACCACATGTCTTTGGACTTGTGGGGGAAACCGGAGCACCCGGAGGAAACCCACGCGAACACGGGGAGAACATGCAAACTCCACACAGAAATGCCAACTGTCCCAGCCGAGGCTCGAACCAGCGACCTTCTTGCTGTGAGGCGAACGTGCTCCCCACTGCGCCACCGCGTCGCCCAATGACAAATGTCTTATTTGAAAATAGTCTATTTCTATTTATGTGTCGTCAAAGACAGAGTGCAAGCATATGTGTCTAACATAATTAATAATTTAATCATTTCGTTTTGAAGTTTTTGAATAGAATAGAATAGAATAGAATTATGAATAGTTATATTCTGATGTGATCACTGTCTTTTGCATTGGGGACCAGGACCAATTTAAAGTTTATTCTAAAGTCTAAAGTCCATTACCCCAAGTCTATATAAAATGTAGCATTTACCAACAGTAGGTCTACACAATATAATATCAATATAATTTTATGGAGAAATAATAATAACATCAATATTAAACTAAAGGGACTAAGCCGAAAAGAAAATGAATGAACGAATGAATATTAAACTAAGTTTTTTAGCATACAACATCAAGATAACATTGAATGTGTTCAGTATCGAGATACATATCAAATCGTGACTTGAGTGCATCGTTACACTCCTGATACAGTATAGATTGTAGGAATAGGGAGCAGG
Source organism: Danio jaintianensis (assembly GCA_903798115.1). Lineage (NCBI taxonomy): Eukaryota > Metazoa > Chordata > Actinopteri > Cypriniformes > Danionidae > Danio > Danio jaintianensis. The sequence goes on along the minus strand of CAIGQV010019081.1, from coordinate 5,058,962 downwards.
AATTGTTTCTGACAAGGGAGCTGGGGGTAATGATAGAAGCAACAACGGCCACGTTACTGTCACGGTTGCTGGTGCCTATAACAGGCTTTATTAAAGGCACCAAAAATCGATGCATTGAACTTGGAATTAGGGATGCTCATGCTTTCCCGCCACTCATTAACCGAATATTAACCATTAACCGATCAGATCAACCGCCTTAGATTGCTTTTATCGAATCAAAAATCGTACAAAAGAAAAATCAAATGAAAGTATGTGTATGCTGTCTTTTTGATTGGGTGGGCTCAGCCCACCCCTGCCCATGCCTAGAGCTGGCCCTGTTTTGATATATCATATGATCATATGGTTTGGATTGATTTCTCACTCAGAGTTTGTTTACAAGCCGGCCGATCACAAAAGTATTTGGTACAGATCACAATGGAATTCCTGTGTTCACATATGACCAAACAAACCCTGCTGTAAAGGAGAAAAGCCAGGTTTGAAAGCACCCTACATTTATTCTGTGATCCTGTTTTGATATCTCTCCCATCACCAACAAAAAACAGATATGTTCAACATTGTGTTCAACAACGATTGTGCAGTGCCACTTGATCAGATCCAAAACCTGTGAAGAGATGATGCCAACTATCCGAGGACTTCGAGGACAACACATACATTATTTCACATGTCATGGACATTACCTATACAGTATTTTATATAACTGCAGGTTAACTATGTTTATATATTAGTTTAACAGATAAAGGTTTTAGAAATGAGTTATTAGTTAATTAAAGTTATTGGGAATTAATAAAGTTATAGTATCTAATAACCTTGATCAAACCTTTTCAAATTTAGATTGTAATGCAATAATGTACACCTTTTGTAAAGCTGCTTAGAAAGAATAAGTATTGTGAAAAGCGCTATACAAAAAAACTTAAATTGATTTGAATATGTTCAACAGTGTGCATAATGAAATCTGCATTAACATTTTGTCATACCTCCTCCATTCCTGTAGCAGAGGTAAGGAAACCTCCACACGTTACCCAGTCCAACCACAGTTCCTACCACAGCCAGAAGAAACTCTGCTTTTCTGGCCCAGAACCCTCTCTCCTCGATTCGTCCTTTAATTGAGTTCATTTCTTCACTTCCAGTTTCTACTGATCCTGCTGTCTGCTGCAACTGTATAGAAGTAGAGGATAAATTACATATTCTGTAAAAGAAAAGAAAAAAAGTCAGTGGGTGAGCCTAAAATGGATAAGCCTTATGGTTGGGTGAGCCTTAGGTGAAACATGTAATACTAAGTAATTTATTTAAATATGTAAAACACATCCATGCACACAGTCAACTGCACTTACCAGCATTTAATAGTTTTAAGGTTTTACTAAGGTCTAACATCACTGTACCTGTGTGAGATTTCTCATATTTTTATGTTCTGTTTTGGACTCTTATTTTGATATAGTTTTGCTCCCATTGCCTTTTTTTTTTTTTTGCTTACATATGTAGTATTGCTTTATGGCAGTATTTATGGTAACGCTTTAGATTACAACGCACAAAGTACTGCGTTAGTACAGGGAAATAACGGCGTACTTTTCTGTAAGTATAGTATAATGAACGTATGTGTAGGTATAAGGGAACAAACTATAATGCTTGGGTAATAAGGGGGTAACAACTAGATATGCAACACGCAAAATACTGCATAAGTATATTGAATTTACGGTGTGCTTTTCGGTTAGTATTGTATACATATAAAGAATGTATGCAAGGGTGGTGACAACCTTATGCAACCTGCAAACACCTGCGTTAAGTACATTAATAATAGTACCCTTATTCTGTGCCTGGGTTTTATAATATGAGGTGTTTGGTGAAATTATGATACCTTATTGTATACTGTATGTATTTTAAATCTGCAATTCAATATAACAAGGTGTATGGTAGTTTATGGGGAAAAGGAATGATTTTGATATAAACAGTTTTATGCAAAAGTTTGGCCACCCCTGATAATTTTCATAATTTCAAGTCATAGCCTGCTGGCCTTTCAAATCAGCAATTTCATTTGGATATATTTTATACCCTAGGGAAAAAGCAACATTTCAGTTCTGACATAACCCTTATTTTAATCTACAGATGCAATGCAATTTAAGTCATAACAAAAAGAGACAGGTGCAAAGATTTGGGCACCCAAACAGAATAATGACATCAATCTTTTGTAGAGTCACCTTTTGCTGAAATAACAGCTTGTATACACTTCTTATACTCAAGGATAAGTTCCTGAATTCTTGCTGAAGGCATTTTGGGCCATTCTTCCTGTTCAGTCAGGTTTGATAGGTGCCGAGCATGAACGGCCCTTTTCAAATCAATCCATAGATTTTCAATAATGTTCAAGTCTGGGGACTGGGATGGCCATTCTATAACATTGTATCATGTCTGACCATGAATTCCTTGGTAGATCTGGAACTGTGCTTTGGGTCATTGTCCTGCTGAAACATCCAACCCTGCCGTAACTTCAGCCTCTTGACTGATTCCTTAACTTCAGAATCTGCTGATACTGGGTGAAATTCATGCAACCTTCAGCTCTGACAAGGTTTCCAGTACCTGTGCTTGCCACACATCCTCACAGCATGATGGAGCCCCCACAATATTTTACAGTAGGGAGCATGTTCTTCTCCTGGAATGCTGTGTTCTTTTTCTGCCATGCAAAGCGCCTATGCTTGTGGCATCTGTCCACAGTATATTTTTCCAAAATGATTCAGGTTTGTCAAGATGAGCCTTAGCATACCTCAAATGACTCTTCTTGTTGGCAGAATGCAGAAAAGTCTTCTTATGCATCACCTTCCATTGAACTGTTCTTTGTGAAGAGTGTGCTGGACTGTGGAACGATGTACAATGACATTATTAGCAGCAAGATGTTCCTGGAGCTTTTTGGAGGTAGGGTGTGGTTTGTCTGTGACCATTCTAACCATTCTTTGCCTTTGATTTTCAGATATTTTTCTTGGTCTACCACATCTTTCCTTCACAAGAACTGTTCCTGTGGCCTTCAATTTTCTTACTATATTTCTGACTGTAGAGATAGAGACTTTAAACCTTTGGGATTATTTGCATCCTTCTCCAAATTCATGTTGGTGAATTATCCTAGTTTTTAGGTCATTAGGAAGTTCTTTTGAGGTTCCCATGCTGCTACTTTCAAGTTCACAATAAGGAGAAGCACAACTAGCAATCAGCTATCTTAAATATCCTTTTTCATGATTGGTTGCACCTGTGTTAGGATTATCAAGGTTCACTGAGTCACTCAAATCAATTTTGTGTTGTAATCAATCAGCATTAAGTGACTACAGGTTTTGAAATCCACACAAAAGAGAGGGTCCCCAAACTTTTGCATAGCCTATTTTTCAGTTTCAATTTAATTTCACACATCTCAATACTAAGTATTTTTGTCTGAAAAACATGACATTATCTAGCTTTCTCTAGAAATCGAATGGCATTTCACTGAGCACATAATTATGCAGCCAGAGAGGGTTGCCCAAATTTTTGCATAAAACTATATATATATATATATATTTATATATATCAAATCAATTAAAACTGCTGCTGTAGTTTTCCCTGTTCTTACTGTTCAAATATACAATTGTGTGTTGAAGTCCAGCTTCTTCCCTCCTTGCTCTGTGTAGTTACAGGGTAAATACAGTATTTGCGGGTTGTAAATTAAAGTGGTAGATTGTTCCCTCCTCATCCCGTGTAGTTAGAGGGTAAATACAGCATTAGTTCCCTCTTTGTTTCCTGTAGTTACAGGTTACAGGGTAACTCTTGAAGGTAGTGAAATGAATATACAAACATACAATATATTTCTTTACTTTATAACCTTTATTTTACAAAATAGGGATTTTTGATATACCTCACCTTTATGTTTGAGGTATTAAACAGTTAGATAGTTCAACCGAAAATCTAAATTCTGTCAATATTTTTTTCACCCTAATGTTGTTACAAATGGGTAGGACTTTCATTCATCTTCAGAGCATGAACAGAGATGCTTGTAATCTGAGAAATTTCTGTTCCTCCTGTTACAAACATTGTAAACCCTCTATGGAAGGCCAGATAGTTCAAATATATGTCTACACTATGTTTGTACTTTGTACTTTTTGCACTCTCTGTACTGGAAGCTCCTATCACAAATCCAAATTCCTTGTGTGTGCAAGCAGAATTGGCAATAAAGCTCTTTCTGATTCTGATGATTGGCTAACATCATTGCATATATGAAACAATATTATTATTTTGTAATTGTGCACTTTTGCTGTACCTAATCATGGAGAATGTTTGAAAAAGTGTGATTATAGCAGGCCCAGCTCCAGCTTTCAGGTGGGCCAAAAAGTATATATATATATATATACTGTATATATACAGACTTGACAGTGACTTGCTTCACCCAAGCAACAACTTGACTTGACTTGACTTGGCTTGAATTAAGCAGTGACTTGACTTGCTTGAACCTCACAAATATTGACTTCACTTGCTTGGAAAGCTTCTGTCTAAATTTTAAATACATGATTAAGCTCTAAAGTCAGAATCAGACACTTTGTTGAGATTAAAAACATCCATTACAATTCTTGCAGAGATAATGTTGTTGTTTTTTTTGTTTGTTTTAATAAATAAAAACATTAAAAATTCACATGTTTTTACTGAAATCTATATTTATGCTATATCATACCTCCTCCATTCCTGTAGCAGAGGTAAGGAAACCTCCACATGTTACCCAGTCCAACCACACTTCCTGCCACAGCCAGAAGAAACTCTACTTTTCTTCCCCAGTATCCTCTCTCCTCTATTTGTCCTTTTATTGTGTTCATTGTTTTCTCTTAATCTCTTCCAGCTCACACTGATCCTAGTGTCAGATGTAACACTGCAAAAGTCAAGGATGAAAGGCATAATTTGAATAACAAAAGTCAGTGGGTGAGTCTAAAACTGACAAAGTTTATTCTTCATTATTATGGTCAGCCTCAGGTTGAATATGTAATAATAAGTAATTAATTTCTGGAACATTCTAATATGTAAAAGGTTCAGCCTCTGGAATACATTCATACTGTCTCCTCCCCCTTGTCAGCCTGTTAGGCCTTGTGTATTTAACCCTCCTGTCGTGTTCACATCCCGTCCCTTACTTTAGTGTTCCTGGTCAAAATTGACCGGTCTGTTTTTGAACTGCTCTTAAATTAGCACAAAAAATATTCACCACCAAATTTTTATTCAACATTCTTTTGCTGTGAACAATGTCTCAAAGTAGTGTTTAACATGAATTTATAGAATTAGACATAAAATAACTGCAGTGAAAATAAAAATAGGCACTGAAAATTTATTACAAAATAAACAATAGATAACAGAAATCAAAATACTTTGTTTCATTACCAAAAGACAGCTCACTAAAATAATTATCACAGGGTCTGACCAAAGAAATTGAAATTTTAGTACATCTGAATGATTTATCAACCAGCAAAGCACATACAAAAAGGTACTGAGTGCTCGAATTTTCATTCAGTCCTTCAATTGGACTATATTAGTGTACTAATGTAGGGAATGTGACTGAGGGTATAAACGGTGAGTGTGGACACAGAACTAGCACTAGTTATACTTTGGTCATTTTGAGTGAGATGCTAATGGTCTAATCCAATAAAATAATTAATGCTAAGCTAAGCTAAAAGTGCTCCTGCTAGACCCAGAGATGGGCTGATCGGAGATTGGCTGAAAGAAAGAAAGAAAGAAAAAGAAAGAAAGAAAGGAACACACATACACAGATGGGTTCACATAACAGACACATAACAGAACTGTCTAGTCTGTATGAAGATATGATACATTGTTTCATCATTTAGTTGGTTCACGTGGGAGGATTCAACGCTATCTCACGACAGTTCATAACTTTTTAATTCAGTGGCTAATTCGAATCTCATTCATACAATTTAGTACGATTTGCTTATTCCCCATTGCCGGATGGGTTTAGTGGTGGGGTTGGATGCCACACCTCCTTTTTAAAATCTTACATTTTTGTACGACTTATCTCGTACGAATTGGCCACTAAACTGACAAAACGTAAAATAGTTACGTTTCCTCGTGAGATCAGGCTGGAGGATCGGCACAAAAGCAAGGAAAAGAGAAGTGTACCTGCAAAAGACATTGTTCAGTCTGAAATGTGTGAGTGAGTGAGTGAGTGAGTGAGTGAGTGAGTGAGTGAGTGAGTTGTGGTGGTGTGTATGGGGATGTTTTCTGTCTGATGGATGATTATAGTCTGGATACCCATTCATTTCCTATGGCAGTCACTTTTGACCAGGAACACCACAGATGTAACAAGGTTGATTAAAACACTCAAAATTCAATGAAAGAGGTGATCATCACTTATATATGTTCAAGTGCATAGTGTGGAGGATATCATAAGGCCTTGAGGCAATCAGATGTAAAACACAATATTTATGAGTTGTAAATCGGTCAGATTTGACCCGAACATGACAGGAAGGTTAAGCATCTTTGTTTTGCTTGTTGTTTGTCAATTGTTGAAAGTGTTTTTGGTGTATATATATTCTTGGTATTTGTTTTCTAAAGTATTTAATAAATGTTTTTGGTAGCATATTTTTGATATAAATTTTTTCCTCCATTGCCACTTTTAGTGTTTACATCCTGTGTTGTATTATTTTACTTTTTAATTATTCATCACATCAGTTTCTAGTGTAGTTATTTAAGACCAAAAGAACCCCACTTTGACCTCTTCATATGGACAATACAATCAAGCTATAATAAAATACAGACATCTGGTTCTAAGCCTGCTATTATTTTCATTTTCTTTCTCCCGACATCGTTCCCTTAACCATTCTTCCCTCCACTCAGCATGATCATATACAATATTCTATGTCAATGCAAGTGATTGCCAGTTCTATGTCAATGCTAGTATCATTTGAAAAATCTTGGTGTGACTGGTACAACATTCACATTCCCACAGAAGAAGATCCACTGCTGAATCCAATCCCATCCAAATTACCTCATGTTCTGCCATAGTGTGGGAACTCACCAGGTCTAACATTCTATCCAAATTCCAATTGCTTTTTTGTTTCTCCAGCTGGAGAGTGCCAGTCTTGATCTGGGCACATAAGAAAATGTTAAGAAGCTACAGGGTGATTCTGTAGAGCAGGGGTCACCACACTCATTCCCTGAGGGCTGGTGTCATTCACAGGTGATCTCTAACCAAACTAATTAAACAACTAACCTGAACAAGATAATGAAGGACTGTATCCCAAACCCCTTATATAACCTTTAATAGTGCATTGTTTGAGAGAGCAGCCATTTGTAGTGGTGTCTGAAACCATGGATGTACTGAAGTGCACTCAATCAATCTGACATTTTACCAAAATAATAAGTGTATATGGGTGAATGAGGGTATATGAATGGATGATCAATATGGATGATTTTGGATACAGCCAAAGTCTTACTAGGTATAGTTGAAACTTCCATTCAGGTGTGTTAAAGGGATAGTTCACCAAAAACTGAAAGATCTGTCATCATTTACTCACCCTTCACTTGTTCCAAACCTGTTTTAATTTCTTAATTTTTTTTCTGTTGAACACAAATGAAGATATTTTGAAAAATGCTGGAAACCTGTAACCACTGACTTCCATAGCATTTGTTTTGAGAGATTGCTACAGATTTTTAATTAATATATATATCTATATATATATATAAATTAATATATATTA
>CAIGQV010019081.1:4998090-5021265 GCA_903798115.1 Danio jaintianensis | reverse complement strand
CATATACTCCAGAATGTTATGAAGAGTGATCAGATGAATTGCATAGTTCTTCTTTGCCATGAAAATTAACTTAATCCTAAAAAAAAATTTCCACTGCATTTCATTGCTGTCATTAAAGGACCTGCTGAGATCATTTTAGTAATCGTCTTGTTAATTGAGGTGAGAATGTTGACAAGCACAAGGCTGGAGATCATTATGTCAGGCTGATTGGGTTAGAATGGCAGACTTGACATGTTAAAAGGAGGGTGATGCTTGAAATCATTATTCTTCCATTGTTAGGCATGGTGACCTGAAAAGAAACGTGTGCAGCCATCATCTGCATGCACAGTGAGGCGAAGACTTTTTGAAGATGGCCTGGTGTCAAGAAGGGCAGCAAAGAAGCCACTTCTCTCCAAAAAAACATCAGGGACAGATTGATCTTCTGCAAAAAGTATGGAGAATGGACTGCTGAGGACTGGGGCAAAGTCATATTTTCCGATGAAGCCCCTTTCCGATTGTTTTGTGCATCTGGAAAAAGGCTTGTCCGGAGAGGAAAAGGTGAGCGCTACCATCAGTCCTGTGTCATGCCAACAGTAAAGCATCCTGAGACCATTCATGTGTGGGGTTGCTTCTCATCCAAGGGAGTGGGCTCACTCACAATTTTGCCCAAAAACACAGCCATGAATAAAGAATGGTACCAAAACACCCTCCAACAGCAACTTCTTTCAACAATCCAACAACAGTTTGGTGAAGAACAATGCATTTTCCAGCACGATGGAGCACCGTGCCATAAGGCAAAAGTGATATCTAAGTGGCTCGGGGACCAAAATGTTGAAATTTTGGGTCCATGGCCTGGAAACTCCCCAGATCTTAATCCCATTGAGAACTTGTGATCAATCCTCAAGAGGCGGGTGGACAAACAAAAACCCACTAATTCTGACAAACTCCAAGAAGTGATTATGAAAGAATGGGTTGCTGTCAGTCAGGATTTGGCCCAGAAGTTGATTGAGAGCATGCCCAGTCGAATTGCAGAGGTCCTGAAAAAGAAGGGCCAATACTGAAAATACTGACTCTTTGCATAAATGTCATGTAATTGTCGATAAAAGCCTTTGAAACGTATGAAGTGCTTGTAATTATATTTTAGTACATCACAGAAACAACTGAAACAAAGATCTAAAAGCAGTTTAGCAGCAAACTTTGTGAAAACTAATATTTGTGTCATTCTCAAAACTTTTGGCCACAACTGTACATAGGCATAATGTATTTCATACAGTAAATAACACTTATTATATAGCAGTACCCCACCTCTAGCTCTAAACTAACTCTCACAGGAAACCTGTTGCACACACACACACACTTTTCTTCTTACCTCTGTAACCATGATAAGTTGACCAAAGAAGCAAGTGAGACAGAAGAACAGGAGTAAGATTTCTCGTCGTCCTGCTCTGCGCAGCACCACTGGAAACATGTCCATCACTGACGTCATGACAGCTTCCATTGAAACAAACTTTGATGGCAAAGTCATACAAGTTTGGAACAATATGTTGGTCAGTATGATAATAGTATTTGAAATGTTGCAAATAAGATATGCAGCCATGAGCTGCATTTAGGTATGCAAATATGTGATTAATCCAAAATCACATAATTCTCGAGTTTGTATTACATTTGAATATGAACATACTTCCCGAACATAAAAAAGTATATATTGTGTAAATGTGGAAACTATTAATGTAATTCAGACATACAACATCTGCCATGTGGATGTTGACTCATGTCATGAGTGTCTGTTTTTTTTGTAATATGAAGGTGTTTTTTTTTTTTTTTTTTTTTCTCCAGCAGAGGGCACCACTACACAACATTGGTTTAAGACTTCTTGAAAATTTTGTCTGTCACATTTTTCAAATATGATAGCTCGACTCCCAGGGTCTCGTGGGATAGTAAAGTGTCAATTTTATGTCTTCTACATAATTTGGGGGAAAGCAGTATGTCATCTGGTTATTTCTCACATACTGTTCTTCACATACTTTATAGTAGAGAGGTATGTGAATTAATTCAGACAAAGTCATGGTCAAGACAATCTGATGAAGTCAAAACTAAGCACCAGAAGATGCAATCCTTTCATGTTAATATAGACTAATATATATGAGGAAAGCATGTTAGTTTTAAGTCACCTGTGTATCTAGGCCTAGCAAAACAATCATGATGAAGAAACAAACAGCCCAAAACTGAGGGAAAGGCATCATAGCTACTGCCTGTGGGTAAGCTATGAATGCTAGTCCTGGACCTGATGGAGAAAAATTGTGATATGTTTCAGTTTTTACTTTCAAACCTCTTATAATATGTCTTATGTTTTCATGAAATGTTACAATACCTGATTCTGCTACTTCTTCAATGGGAACGCCCTGTTCTTGGGCCATGAAGCCCAAGACTGAGAAAACGGCAAAACCAGCTACAAAACTGGTGCCACTGTTAAGAAGGCAAAGCCAGAGGGTGTCCCTGATAGATAAAGACACACACACACACACACACAATCTCATTTGTTGTCTAACACATGCTGGCTAAGCAAATCTAAAAGCCATGTATATATTTCAATAACATTTAACTCATAGTACAAAATTCAATTCTAATATATTTAATCCAATCTAATATATACACTGTACAGTACACAGTAGTTGTCATTTTGTTCTACTCATCCAGGTTGGTCATGTTAGTAAAAGCACCAGTACTAACCTGTAGCAGTTGTTGTAGTATTTATTGTAGCTGGCTAAAACAGTGATAGCACCAGTAGCCACACTGTAGGAAAATAAGATCTGAGCTCCCGCCTCTAACCAAACCTGCACACACAACACCTCAGATTCAATATAATAGTATCTTAATAGATCTAGAAAATGTATTAATTTATTTGATGTTAGTAACAAAATAATACTTTTAATGCTAAAATGTAGTAACATATTTGTCACAAGGGCGAGGTGTGCCCAAGAGCTGTGAGAACAGAGCGAGAGCTGACGAGGATCAGATCCACATGGATAAAAAAAAAGAAATGATGACAGAGGAAGATGAGAGATGACTAGTCCTGGAACTATAAGCTTGTGTTCTGTTTGTAGCAGTCATTTGTGAGGTTTTGATTAATTTTAATATTAAACATGCTAATTGCTTGTCAGTTCTCTGCCTCCTCTCTACTGGCTAGGGAGCCAACCAACTTTATTACAGTGGTGCCAAAAACCAGGAGAAGGAGGGACATGTTGTTAGATGCTCTTGCTGCTGGATGGAGGAAGAGCGGTAACCTCGACCTGACTGCACGGCTGGAAAGCAACCAGACAGGTGGAGAAACTTGTCTGTCGGTGCAAGATGGAGTGACGGCTGCCGGTTCGAAGAGCTGGGGACGTGAGACTGTCTGCCAGAAGCCAAATCCTATTGCCATATCTACTGCCATATGAGGAGGAGCAGAAAACAGGGGCTTACCACCACCAAATCAAAAAATTGAAGAAACCACCAAACGTCTTCCATGGAGCCGAAGCCTGCTACCATGAGGGACAGAGTGGTAAGCACCTTACTACCTGCCACCTATTATCAGAAGATGGACAAGTGGATATATATTCCACCATGAGGTTCCCAACACTGGATGAAAGACTGTTGACAGGAACCTCTCACCTGGTTGAGGACCAAGTGGCAGTGTGTTTGGAGAACCCAACCCCATTTTTTATATTTTCTTTCCTCTCTCCCCATTCTTTCTCATCTAACTTTTTGTGCCATTCTCTCTCCTTTTTCTCTTGTCTCCCCTATATTTTCCCAGAACTGGTGACCAGCCAAGATGTTGGCCCTTTTTAAAAGGAAGAGGGGAGTAAGCACAGACTTTGAGGGATGATAGTCCACATAGAAGAGCTCTGAATGGATAGAAGAATAGATAACAAAGAAAGACAAGAGAGGACCAGGCCTGGAACCACAGGTATGTGCAGGTGTTGGGTTGTGTGTATGGCACTTGTCATTTGTCAGTTCTCCGCCTCTCTCTTCCAGATGGCCAGGGAGCCATCCTACTTTAAAGGGGACCTACCATGCCCCTTTTTACAAGATGTAAAATAAGTCACTGACATTACTAGAGTGTGTATGTGAAGTGTCAGCTCATTATTCCCCACAAATATTTTATTTTTTGTAACTCCGAAGCTACAAATGCCTGTGTGTCAGCATATTGGCTGCTAGAGCTGTCTATGCTAATGAAGGAGAGATTGTCACTTATGGGTGAGACTTCCCCCTCTGATGACATGTACAAAGAGAGAATGTCAATCAAAGTGTTTCTGCAGAGTGTTTTTATGAAGTTTGATTATAATATATATATTTTTTTATATTTTTACATTAGAAACTGGCCATATTCATAGACTGTTGCCACACAACTGTGCTTAGGCCCCTTATAATAGTCATTTTTTCATAATAGGTCCCCTTTAAAACAGTATTTTAATGCATTAGAATATGATGTAGGCACTGTATTTAGGCTATGTGTACCTAGATAGTTAACAGATGTGCAGATGTGCGGTTACCTGTGGGTCAGCAAGACGGGCCGGTTCAGGGTACAAGTAAAACACAACCCCCTGCAGAGCTCCAGGAAGAGTCAACCCACGAATCAGCAACACAAGCAGCATCACGTAAGGAAATGTAGCTGTGAAATACACCACCTACAGCCAAAAATTATATTTTTCATTATTTTCATGACAAAAATTAAACATTTGTTATAACTAATGTGAGGTTTTCTGTTGTTTGTCTTCCAGATAGCTGTAATGTATTTAGCCCCATACCTATTGTACTCTTACATGATGATCAGTGAGAAATTCTATTTTTGTCAATAAAAATGACAAATATTGATATTATAACAACTAATAAATTGTTAAATAAAACAACACTATTGCACACCTTGCCTGTCGATTTTACTCCTTTCCATATGCAGAAATAACATATGATCCACATTACAATGAGACACAGTAGAATCTCCCAGTTCATCTTACCGACCTCCTCAATACCTCCAGAAATAGAAAGAACTCTGCGTCTGTGATGACACACAAATAAAATATGCTTTTGTTTTTATGTACAGAACAATCATTTCAGTTTCATTGATTAATTAAAATAAAGTTTGCTAATGCAAAATGTTATTGCAAGACACAATGTGTTATTTATTTACTCCCAGAACTCAGTAGCTGCAGGTGTTGAACTTATCAGAGATGTCCGGTTGATGGACAAATTCCTTGCAGCAAGATTTATACAGTCATCTAAGACAGAAAAAAATATATATTATTTTTTTTCAGCAGATAGCACTTGTTGTTTATGGATTTATTTATTTATTGAGATGATCACCTGTGTTCCAGGTGTTGTCACAACTGGCCCATGGCAATTGGGATCTAAAAGAAAAAATTAGGTAGAAAAGCGCCCAGGCCAGAATGATGATATAATACATGCAGCTGTACAGCAGTATCAGTTGTCCTCCATAACCAATGCCTGACAAAAGAAACAGACAATCTGAAATCCAGAATTAAAGGGTCATTTCCCACTCCAGTCAATGTATAATGTTTGTTCCTTTCTACTGATTATTTATTAAACCAGATGGTTTCTTATAAGAGTTTCTTTTTTTAGATCAGCTGAATCATTGATTCATAATTGAAAAAAAAAGCTCTTATAATAAAATTAATGCCTCCACAACATTGCATATAGTCTACAACTGCACACTTAAAATAAAAATTCATATAGTCTACAACTGCACACATATAGTAATATTCCTGTACATACACTTGTCAATTTGTATATTTGCATTCACTATTACTTTTATTTTTGAAATATATTTATTATCTGTTTTTTGTCCTGTCTCTGTAATTCTGTTGCACTGTAGAAGCTCTGTCACGAAAACAAATTCCTCGTATGTGTGAACATACCTGGCAATAAAGCTCTTTCTGATTCTGAAAAGTGTTTTCATGCTAAAACATTAACAAACTCATTCATTCATTTATTTTCCTTTGGCTTAGTCTCTTATTTATCAGGGGTCGCCACAGCGGAATGAACCACCAGATTAACAAACTGAATTAAAAAAAAAATTAAATACAACTCTGACCCTCAGCCAGTGGACAGAGGCGATGCCAACATGTAATACCCCCTTCCTGTGTGTACTGTCCCATAGCGGTCTCTAGCAGGAACAGAGGTGCCCCACAGGTCACCACAAACATCAGGTAAGGTATTAGGAATGCCCCTAAGAACACACCAGTTTAACAATGCATTATTAAAGAAGCACTAATAAGTGCATGAGTGTATATATTCAGGTTGCTGCTTGTTTTCATACCTCCTCCATGTTTGTAGCAGAGGTAAGGAAACCTCCAAACGTTACCCAGTCCAACCACATTTCCTGCCACAGCCAGAAGAAATTCTGCTTTGTTGCCCCAGTATCCTCTCTCCTCTTTTTGTCCTTGTGTTCTTTCCATTCCATGCAGTATTTTTCACACACGTCCAGGTTGTGCTAATTCTACAATTGAGGTTGTTGTGCTGCATCCTGGTTAATCAGAAGTTTGTACAAATGTATCAAGCTATTTATTGACTGATCCTCCCCAGCTAAACTCACAGCTAGTTACATTATTTAGAAAGATAAAGGACAGTGTAAGCCACTAGTTCAGCCTGATAAAAATATACATTTGATCTAATAAGCAGTTAAATTAATAAAACAAAATGACTGTGAAATAATGTGAAGTAATTGATTGCTCAATATGTAAAATATATAGATCCAGTCCATGAAAACATTTACACAGCCAACAAAGGCTTTCATTTAATGTTTAACCAAGAAATAACATGTAACCTTTTATTTACTTTATTGTGTAACATAACTTTTTATGTTGATTTGCACTTTGGAAAATGTGCAGCATTCAGAGAGTGTATTCACACATAAATGTTATTTATAGAGTGGAATAATGTTAATAGAAATACGGTGGGAAAACGTTCTTGAGCTATACATTAACTCGTTTAATCCCACCAGTCACAATTTTGACTGTTTTATTATTATTATTATTATTATTGGAAGCTCTGATAGTGTTGTTGTTGGTTTTACGCAGAAAAAAAAGAAAAAAAAGATTATTGTTGTTTTATTTAAAATGTACTAGTGTCACATGACCAGATCTGTTTATGTACTATGTAACAATTATACAGCAATGGTGATTTTATAGATTTTTCAGTTTCTCTTCATTCCTCCCAAGTGGGATGGAATTAAAAAATGGGAAAAAGTGGGTTGGCAACATTTTATGATAAAAAGATAAAAAAAACTTTTACAAACAATCCACAGCACAATTAAAACAGTGGGTACATTTGAAATTACATTTGAAATACAAACAACATAAAATGCACTGTAATGAGCAGATTTAAAAACAAGAAGAGGGAATATGACTTGGTGAATACAACATTCCATTTCAAATTTCAACAGAACCAATCATTCAACATCTAGATGAGGACTACATTACCCATGAACACTTAAAATGTTTCCATGGCTCCAAGTCCATTTATTTTTTTAAATCTTGAAAGTGACTGATTTGGGTAATAGCTTACATCCCTTTATTGAACTTTATCATTAATTACTAAGACACAAGTACACCAAGTAAAAGTACACCACTTGACATGAATCACATTGGTTCTTTGATCCTACCTACCTGTAAACTGACAGTAGATGTCATAGATTTAAATCTTGGTATTTTATATATGTAACCAAGTAAAAGTTCTTGGTTCATTTAATGTCAGACATGAAGTAGCTAATGTTCAGTTTTGTCATTGATTCAAGTCTGCTAAGTGATTCAGTAATTAATTCAGTAATGATTAGAATCATTTTTTGATTCACTAGTAATGCGTAACTCATAACAGTCATTCATTTTGGCTCTACAGTTTTTGATTCAGAGAAAAGAATGGCTCGTTCTTTAAGGGTCATTCCTAATCTGTGTTTTCCACCTCATTATTATCACCAATATTCAGAGAATAATCATGAAAATGTTTTTGGAACCAAAAGTAAAGTGATTTCTAAAAAAAAAAACAACGTGGTATTTCCTTCGAATAAAATCAATTTCTGTGGCATCTGAGGCCACACAGACGTACATAGTAAACAATAAATTAAGCAAATTTCATCTGCGATCACAGATCATACTTAATACTAAGTGTCCCCATAACATAAGTAGCCATGAGGCAGATTCCTCACTGTGCGCCTTGTTGTTTTCTCGTAGTGCCCTCTGCTGACTAGCTTTGAGATGACAACGTCTCATATTACCTGCTCTATCCAACAGTACTAGCTCTGCATGAGAGGCACAGCAGCTTGATGAATAATGCATTAATACGGGTTTCCCCTTGGCCCATTCACTGATGTTCACTGGATGATCCCCATACACTAACTGAACTCCTTCCAGCGTTTGTCCATGTTGTACTCTTGTTCCAAGGTATTGAGTATTGATTTCTGAGTAGTTCTTTTGTGGCTGTAGCAAAGGGAGATAGACTCCTCCTGTGGTCTCTTCGTGAAGCTTTGGGAAGTGTTCTGTGTGTCTCTGTGTAGTCATTTCAGAGAGAATGAGCCTGCCTTCTCCTTGTGCCAGCTCTATGGATGCCAGTCCAGAGTGACCTCTGTCTTTTGCTAACAGTGAGACTTTCCAGTTGCCCTGAGAGCACAGAGACGGGCAAGAGGACTCCACATGCAGGGAAGAACATGCTGGGGGATTTTTATCAGGCTCCTAGAATTGTAACATTAATTGTGTTATAAGTTACTTTTAAAAATGCATTAATATGTAATTAGTGGTCAACAAATGAGATCTAGTTGTAAAGGACCCCAGGTTGGGAAGCAGACTCAGATCAGGTCAGATTCAAAAATTTTCATTTACAATTAATACATTTACAATTAATTATTTACTGCTCCACCAACAGACATTCAACTGACTATGAGAGACTATGAGAACTCTTACCCTAACCCTAACCTTACAGTCTACCACTACTCTTATAAGAATTAGTTGGTGTGTAGTTGCAATGTAAGATATAATCAACAAAAACTGTTAAAGGTCGATAGTTTGAAAAGAAAGTGTCTGGTGCATAGGGAGAGTTAATTTATATTTTTTCAAAACACATTAATATGGACAATGACAAATGTACGTATATGCCAAAATGGTAAATTTTACTTGATTGGGGTGTTCATAAGACTTGCATGAAACCTTCATAATCATGACATGGCACATGACAACTGTCATTAATTGATATTCAATTCACTCAGTTATGTCATTTTAATTGCAGGTGACGTTGTTTGAGATGTCTTTGTATGACAACTTGACATAACCAAATACATCATAACCTGTATATCGCATTGTCATGACAACTTCACATTTCCAAGACAACACAACTTGTCATTAATCTGGCATAAATATGATTGTCATGCATCCATTATATTTGGGTCCTGAATTATATAACAGTGTTGTTAATATTTTTCTTGACCTCAACTAACTGGAACAAATTGACTTTGTCATTAAAATGTCATTAAGTGTCATAAAAAATTAGTGACACTGTTATAAAATTGTTACAATATACAGAATACTGACAAGTTAACTGAGAAATTTTAATGCCTCATGATGATCATGTTTATGACAGATTTATGACAAGTTATGTTATCAAAGACAAAAACTGGTTGTGATGTATTAGGTTAGGTCAAGTTATAACAAAAGACGCATAAAATATTAATATGTATGACACGTCATGTCATGATTATAAATTTGTGACTACAATCTTATAAACACCCTCTTCAAGTAAAGTGTTACCATAATAATTAACCATTAACCAGATTAATAAAGCACCCCCATTATTTCATGTTACTTGTGTTCGCATTAACAAACTAAAAAAATGTACCTTATTGTAATGCCAATTCATTGCATAATTCATTATGTATATTCTTACCTCCGGTATTACTGTCAGGTGTACCACTGCATAGTTAGAGTCTGGTGAATCTTCTGCCTGAACAGTCAAGGTCAGGGTGATGGCCTTCCCTGTCAGAGTAGTATGAGGGGTCCTTATCTCAACCTCTCTCTTCACAGAGCCCCTTGTACCAATAAACAGCCTAAAAATGGATATAATTTGAAAGTATATCAGGCACAGTATGATTTTTTTTGCCAATAGAAGGTGCATATTCACACGAAAACACGAAAAGGCATAGCTCGTTGAGACCACGACTGAGTGGAATCGTGAGAGCTGTGGTTTTCATTGAATTTACAAGACTTCTGTAGAAATCATGTTCATGGATGAGCTTAAGTATTCAAAATGTATTATCATGGTAGTATGAAGCAAACTGAGAACAACGAAGCAGTTGCTGATGAGAGACGAATATTACATGGAATGAAAACAGCAAAGCTTTTATTATGCCACAGTACACCGCTTCCAGATCTTCAGATCATGGTCACATGGGGAAGAAACATCGCTTTGTTATTGTATTAAGTACATCAAGGTTCTGTTACAATGCTGCTCTGTGCATTCTAATAAAATACACAACATATTATAGTACCTTTATAGTACCTTTGATGTTTCCGTTTCTATAAAACCAAAGGAAACAATCTGTGTCAAATTAAAATGAATATTGTAGCTTTTTGTTTGGATTTGAATTTTTTAATTTTTTTACATTTGGGATAATGTAAGTACACGTGAATAAGTCAGCAAAATATGCTGTATAACAGTTCTAGTGGTTTTTGGATATTTTAATGAATAAAATTTTATCTATTGTGCTTCCAACTAAACTAATAAACATTCTCATAGGTCTGTTATATTAGTAGAACTTGTTGTAATTAGGATGTTTAACTGACTAATTCTTTTTACCATTCTCACCTTTGTTGGTTTCGGTGGGTGAGAAATCCATGGTCATCTTCTGCTGAAAGACTGAAGTGACGGTTGGGACCATGATTAAATATCTCAAACAGCACATTCAAGCTGTGACCTGGGAGAAGTTGTGGAGCAGAGTGCACCTGGGGATGAGAGTTACTTTCTATTTTTAAGGTTACATTTTTTTTCCAGCACATTATTCTTCATTTAATTCCATTCATACTTGTATCTGTACATGTGTTGGCTGAATCATCTCAGTGGAAACTCTTTCAAGCAGGTTCCCCTTTCTGTCCTTTCCAGAGAGACGCATGCTAAATGGCATCCTGGGAACTGAGTCCATGTAACCCACTAGCTCCTCTCCAGACCAACGAGAAGATGAGGAGTTTAGCAATACTTTCTGCAGTCTCTCCCCTTTTGACCCTAATAGGGTCACGTGACTGAATGTGGCCTCCTCATTGGGTGAGAGGCCTGTCACCGCAACAACCAAAAACACTGGAATTCCTGTGAATATAAATTATTGTAAGAAGTATTCAAAGTGTATAGATCCCAAAAACAATGATAACAGAAAGAAAAGCAATTTGGATTTACTACAGATATCTAAAAGAACGAATGAGAAGACCTGCTATAGGGCTGCCCTCAATTTTCCTTAATCCTGGATGTGTCTCATTGGCTTCTCTAGCAAAATAGTACAGAAAGTCCAAGCTGCTGTCACCTAGGGGGAATATCAGTTAATGCAAACTTGGAAAAAAATAACATTTGAAATATAAAATAAGATAAGACTGGGATTTTCTCTCAGCATCTTTACCTAGCGCGTTAAATGTTATTGGTCCAATGGCTTTGACTGTAAGTTGCCATACACCTATATCTAGTGGAGGCAGTAGGTTTATTCGATATAGACCTTTAGATGAGTCCATCACTGCCAGAGGTCCATCTTTACCAAAAAGAGATTGGTGAACACCTGAGAGGGAAAACAGTTAATATGGATCATGCAGAATAATGAGGAATTCAAAGGTAAGCAATTCACCATGGGGAGAATGCAAAGAGATAGAAGGTAAAGTTCAACAATTGTTCAAAAAGAGACAAAATTCTTCTCAAATCATCAACACTAAAATAACATGTTCAGCTGAGGAAAGAAAATGTTAATGGTGGCATAACTCCTTCGGACCCTGTGTCCATTACAATGGAGATCACATGTCAGCCCCAAGTTTTTTGTGGTTCCTGAGCATTTCATCTCATTTAAGCCTGCAGTCCTTGAGAGTGGACGATTGTCATCCAATCAAATGGCGGTAAGGCTCAGCATGTTGTAATTTGAAAAAAATCCACTACACTGAAAAGCAGCATGGCATCACTCCAGACACAGACGTAAGCCACATTTACAATGTTTTTATTTAAATTTATTGATATGTTTGCCAATATTTCATAGATTGTATGTAAAAAAGAGGGATTGCACTTACTAATTAAAGTTTAAAATCTTTTGTAACATTGCAAGTTTTAGATCAGGATTTTTTCAAATATGTCTGTCCATTAGGGTGTACAATGGGTTCAAATCTGTTACTGAAAGTAAATCTCCAGTAATGCTGATTGAACTTTTTATATATATATATATATAAAAAACTATATCGATGTATCTCAGATGTGCACATTATGTGGAGTGATGAGGAAGATGATGATAAAGTTTGTTATAAACAAGGTGCAATCTATACAACAAAAACCTCAAAATTAAAGTAAAAATGTTACAATCTTGATGTTTGTGATTTTGAAAATAAATTTCAAGATTATATTTTTCAAGATTGTTTTTTTTTGTATTTTATCTTGGTATAATGTTTCGGAAGTATAACTGTTCTGACCTGATGTCAATTGAAATGGACAAAAAAATATATATACTTAAAGGCTGTTGAATTTTTATTATTATAATTTGCTCTCATTTATCGGAGCCTCAAGAACTGTGAAAACATACTTTTACATTTTTCAGAAACTTGGAACATAATTTGGGTCTGAAGGGGCTAATGTGTGCCAAAAAAAAAGAAAACAGAACACACTGTAAAATCTGGGTCAACAGATTGTTACAACAGACAACATTACTGGCTCATATAAATGTTATCAATGTCCCTAAATAAGATGATGTTCTTATCACTAGCTATGTTTCCATCCAAAGATGTGAATTAGATTTCTGACAAAATCTAATTGTCAAAACATTTGACAGTAGAGCACAGTTTCCTCAAGACGGTTCTGGGAGGTAACAGTAACCAACCACTTTGATGATGGACTTTGACTAAGAGATTTTAGAATGACCAAAACAGCATTTCAGATATTGCGTAATGTGTTTGGTTTGCTGGTTTGTCCATTAATGCCTTCTGTAAATGTGTTTCCATATTACAGTTTATGCACATTTTTTCTTATCGGATAAAAAGTCTATATTCTATTATCCTACACTGCAAAAATGCTTTTCTTACTTAGATTTTTTGTCTTGTTTCTAGTCCAAATATCTAAAAATTCTTATATCAAGAAGCTTTTTCTAGGTAAGCAAAACATAATGTCTTGTTTTAAGAAATAATATGCCAATATTAAGTGAGTTTTTCCTTAAAACAAGCTAAATAATCTGCCAATGGGGTAAAATAATCTTGTTTTTCCTTTTGACATAAGATTATCTTGCTTACCCCATTGGCAGATTATTTTGCTTGTTTTAAGAAAAAAATTAATTTTGGCATATTATTTCTTAACACAAAGCAATATGGTTTGCTTGTCTAGAAAATTCTTCTTGATTTAAGAATTTTTTGATATTTTGACTAGAAACAAAACAAAAAATCTAAGTAAGAAAATCATTTTTTTTGCAGTGTACTATTTTCAGAATTGATGTGCATCTTGTTGTTTCAGTATTTTTTATGCAATATTTCAAAATACATAAAAATAGGTGGATGGAAACAAAGCAATTGTTTAGTTGTTTGTTTGGTAGTTAAATAAGTAAGTGATGTGTGTGTAATGTTACTAGTAATAGTGTGTGTACCTGATGGACTGACAAGCTCACAATCTGTGAGCTGACCAGTAATGTGCAGCATCACTTTTGTCACAGCTCTGTCCACTCTGAAGGAGTTTGATGAATCTGATTCAACATTTGTGTGAAACAGTGTCACCTATTTAAAGAAAGAAACCCAATGCATGACAGAACTGTAAATGAAGATAGATGCTGTCTTTTGGTCCTTTTGTTTTAATGCTGTTGACTGTACCTTGCTGGAGGTGGTGGTGTCTTCAACAATGGCTGACACTTTGTGAATGTCTTTGTTTGAAGTGAAGATGGTCATTCCTCCAGACAAAGATGAAAGAGAAGAATACAGAGAGAATCTACCAGGAGATAAAGTTTCTCTTCTTTTTCTTTTTCTCATCCTTTTTCCTCCTCCTCCAATGTTAGGATCTTCAGTGAGCAAGAAGTTCACCTAGTAATTGTAGCCTACCCAGATTAGATGCATGAAAAGTGTTCCAAAACCTAAAGCTGCCCAACCTCATAAACAACAGATCTGGATTATGCATCACATGTATCTTTTCACTCAGGAAAGTTTGGGATTCACATGATGCTAAGGTAACAACACATTAATCCAATAGGAAGAAAAATACACACAGAAACTGTAATTAGACTGAACTATTTCTATTAAAATATTTAGTTAATTATGTTTATATGTATAGTTCTATTTTTTTTTTTTTTTTTTAATACAGTGTATGTTGCAATTTACCTTTGTTTGCTTCTCCAGTATAAGAGCCTGGACTGCACTTTGCAGATGACGGTCTTTAGGAGAGGCATCAGTGAATACAAATATCTCTGACAACGGAGGACTATGGGTCAGAGCCAACTGACACATAAAAACATTCACAGTCATGAAAAACACACAGACAGACATTTCAAATGCACAGTATTGCAATTTGTAGACATCAACTGATTTTATTTATATAAACCTTGGCACTTCACCTATACATTATACACTTAAATCTTTACACCCATACTGTACATTTGGCAGATTTTAAAAAATCTATTACATTCAAGCTCAAAGCATAGATTCCGGAGAGGCCTAATCCTAATACTTTTAATCACTATTTTGAGCATATATAAACTTTAGTCTTTGAGCTGTTTCAGCAGGCCTGCCAAGTTTTTCAGCAGAATGGGGTATATGCACACAGACTTAATTTCAGCCAGCCAGCCTCAGCGCTTCCGCTAAACTGTCTTTCCATTATAAAATTGGCATGTTTAAGGTCTGATTTCTTTAAAAATCAGTGATCTTCACTGCCTGATAGATATACGATATAAAGTGGGTCTCAGACCAGACAAGAAGCACTGCATTAAATTCCATTTTCCCCCGCCATGTCTTTAAAATATGACAGTTTATTTTACCCCAGTATTTTCAATGGAGTTTCTGCGCTCGCCTGCTGATCCTGACAGCACTAGCAGTTACATTCTAGAGGAGAGAGCGTGTGGTTGTTTCCATTTTAAAGGTAAGGACTCTCCTGGATTGTTGCTAAATAAAGTCGCGGTCACACTGCACTTTTTGCCCCATAGACTTCCATTCATACACAAGTGAATGCGACAGACTGGAAACACAAGCTTGTGCGACAAGTTTTGCAGTTAGCTGCATTGCAAAGTTCAAGCTTGGTGAACTCTGACCTGCAAAATCGCATCACGTGACTGCATGAGACAATCAAAGATCAAAACATGACCTCAGTGTACTGAAATTTAAAATATGCACCCATCACACCATTTTTTAAATGTCTAATCATCTTGTTTAATCCCGCCCTTTTTGCAGTGCCGTACAACAGAATTCTGAAACTCTAGTGAGACCGTGGCATAATAACTAAAAAAAGTATATGTAATCTACAGAAGTAAGTCTGTCCATTTATTATTAACATATAATGTTTATTTTACATTTTTTTTCAAATATTTTTTATTTAAAATAAATTTAATAGGTTTAGGGTTTACTTCCACAGGAGATGTTCTGCAATTGGCAGCATTCATTATGTTTTAACTAGAGGCACATGGTAGTCACATGAGAGACATAACTCCTCTTACTTTAAGATGTTATTGTTATGAGATTCTTTATAATTACTAACGTACAGTTATTTTGAAAGAAAAAAACTGTGTATAATGTATACGGTGATGTAAATATGTATTCTACGAATTGGTTTTGATATTATTGAGCTAGTTTTGATTGGCCATTGGGCTAGTTTTGTTTAGAAAATCTGGCAGCCCACCCTGTTTTCCTGTGACAATTAATCCAACATCCCTCCACCTCCCTGTCTCTTCCTCCCATGTTATTACTATAATGTTTAATTTTTAGGATATCATGCCAATTGTGCTTGACATTTTATGGAAATGTATATATTTTTTGTTTTACTTAAAATGATTTACCAATTTACCACGAAATAGAATGTTGTGGTGGTTCACAAATGTGGGGGAATCCTATTAGTTATATCAGTGGTAAATTTGATTTAATTGTATTTATTTGATCTCAGATCTCAGATTTGTCTTACCTGAAGTGCAGAGAGACACATCTCTGGCTCATCCCCACCTCCAAGAGCTGTCAGATTCTCCAAATTTTGCATGAACCGATCAGGGTCATCTGTTTCCATCACTGGCCCAAAACCTACGTTGTAACAGACTTCATCATCAAAGTGACTTAAATGCCTTTAACACAGGTTAGTGTTTTCAAAGTTGTGGTGTGTTTGTAACCGGCAGAAGATATGTCAGTCTAACCAGGATCATGAAAAGGCACCAGAACGAATGTGCCAGGAAGAGTAGTACGTCTGCTTTTTTCACGGGCCTGTATGATGGAGAAGGCTCGGAGACGGGCAGCTGTGATCTCTTCAAACATGCTACCGGTGGTGTCCATGACAAAAACCAATGCTGGGGGCTGCTGGACACTGAAGAGCCTGGAAACAGAAAAGCAAAACTATGGAGGTAGACCAACCTTTGATCATGCACTCAATATCAATACGCATGCAGAGCCTTTCACTATTTAAAGTGTGTGTTCCCAGCCTGTGTCCATTCTCAAAGTATTTATGCATTGTCACCGCAAGAAAACCCAGTTCTTGTGATGAGAGTCTTTATGAGCAATGTAATCAGTGGTGTAAAGTAACAAACTACAAATACTCAAATTACTGTAACTGAGTAGTTTTTCTCAGGAAAAAGTGAGTACATTTTTAGTCTGTATTTTACTACTATTTTTCTTCAACCTGCAGTCACTACAGTGATTGGCTAAGTAGAATAATCAGTCCAGTGATTCTCATTCAATCAAATCGCACATAAATTTTTTTTATTAGACAGACGGACCTCCAGACACTTTATAAATCCAGCAAACATGTACAGTGTGGAAGCATTAAAAGTGTCCAAGAAGATGGAAAAATGTTACACACAATGACCAAGAGAATGTTTACACTGCATGTCACTGATGAGAAGATGAAAGATGCCTAATGTACTGTATGATAACTGAATCGAGAAATGACCTTAAACAATAACTAAATGCACTACATAATGTTACGTTTTCAAATACATGCACAAATCCAAAAAGAGGATTCAAGAGCGATGCTGTTGGATAATAGGTATTCTGACTTAAACTTTTACAACACTGAGTGAAAGGCGTGAGGAAGCCACCATACATACTCTCACTAAAATACTTAATGACAGTTTAACACCACTGCACTGTTTCCTGCTTAAGGCTCCAGTGTCATCCTAACTTTTTCGGCGACATAAAACATTTGCTATACCCAGGAGTAAAATAAATCATCATGAACTGTCCTTTATTCCTTGTGCTCTAAAACTGTTGTACAGATAACCGATAATTTATAGTGTTTGATGTTTTTTAATTATTGTTTTTACCTTGTTTGTTTATCATGTTATATACTAGTATTTTTATTAGTCAAATATTGTTTTGAGTGTGTGTTTGACGCATTTCAAGGGGTTCAAAATGCATAGCATAAGCCTTAACTCTTAATGTGATTTCACCAAGTAGGACAATATCTATGTTGATCCAGAACAACATTCCAATTAGCCAATCAGTTTAAAGAGATAAGTTTACAGTTAGGGTTATGTGTTTCTATTAATCCCGCCTGATTTTTTAAATAATTTACAGTTAGGGTTAGGTTTAGGTGTAAGGATTAGATATGGATTACATTTTCGAACAGGGATGATGTTCCTGCCCTAACATAGATGTTAATCCAGGGTCGCATCCTATTTGGCAGAATCACAGCCACCACCTGATTTCTGTCAGCTTATTATAGGTGCATATATTAATGTAATATGGTCTCACATGTATAGTCTCTGAATGGCAAATAATTTAACTTAAACATGGATAAATGGAAAAATACGTGTACCAGCAGTCTGTTAGTGTATGTGAATCACTCCCAGTGCTATGGACAGCAAAAGAGAAGTGCCAACATGCATGCAGACATACCAGGACATGCAGTAATTTTTCTTTAGACTGGTTAACTGTCAAAT
This sequence comes from Danio jaintianensis, assembly GCA_903798115.1. Taxonomy (NCBI): domain Eukaryota; kingdom Metazoa; phylum Chordata; class Actinopteri; order Cypriniformes; family Danionidae; genus Danio; species Danio jaintianensis. The sequence goes on along the minus strand of CAIGQV010019081.1, from coordinate 5,002,976 downwards.
AAACAACAAGTAGCTGTTGTAAAGCATCTTTTGTTCCCCAAGTCTTTGTAAAAGAGCAACTGTTTCATGGCTCCAGTTTGCCTGGACAAGAGCATGTTCTGGCTCCACAATGTGAACCATTTCAGTGGAAAAGAGTTAATGGTGTCTAAAGAAATTTCAGTCTTGCCTCATATATCACTGTAAGCTGTATTTAACTTAAATGAAAGTGACCTCTGACCTGAGGAAGATTTCTGGCCCCACCTCATGGCGGAGGTCTTGGAGCACTCTGAGGGTTGCTGTGGAAGCCAGATGGGCAGCTTCTTTATGGAGGAAGTGATGAGGGGAGAACAACGGAGATGTGCTGTCCTTGTTTATTCCTCCCTCAGCTCCCTGGTGACGACTACTGTCCAGAATCCCACCATGACTGCACTTGCCTTTAAAAAACAATACACTGCTTATTTATTTTATTAAAAGTGACTTAATAAATCAATAGAATGAATAAACATTGCTTGCCCTTAACAATTCTGCAGATGTAATACGTAAAATAATAAAGTAATAAGATACATACAAACACATACACACACACTTGTACAGCTATCTTTACAGGGACTTATCTTAGACATAATGCTTTTTATTTTGTACCGTAAACTGTATATTTGATCCCCCTACCCTAACCCTAAACCCAATCTTCACTGAAAACATTCAGCATTTTTACATTTTCAAAATGTGTTATTCTGTGGGATTTATAAGCAGTTTTTGTCATGGGGAACCAAAAAAAGGTCAAAATTTACTGGTCTCTGAATCAGTGTTTGCTCAGTGTTTGTAAACCATAACTGGGCCTGAACTGGGCCAGATATGTTGGTGTGTCACGACTGCAATGAAACTGATAACCCCATGAAGCATTGTAGTTTAGGTGCGCTATGGCCTGATTGGTCTTTTTTTTTTTTCCTTTACTCAAAAAATAATTAAAATGTATTTTAAATGTGGGTCAAGATAGGCCAAACATTGCTGGCCCACATTTTTTAACATCTGGGTCAAATACTACACTTGACATCTGGCCCAAGTCTTGTGTGCCGCCTTAAAGCCACCTCTACCAAAACTGGGCCATGTTTGGCCCACATGCTATATGCCAGTGCCGGATGAATGCCTGCTGTGCCAGCTTTATGCCAAATCTGGGCCAGAATTCTTTGCTACCTGGGTATACTAGTGGGGACATTTGGTTCCCACAATGTAAGGACACACACACACACAAATATATATTCATATACAGTTGAAGTCAGAATTATTAGCCCTCCCAAATAATTAGCCCCCTGTATATTTTTCCCCAATTTCTGTTTAACGGAGAGAAGATTTTTTCAACACATTTCTAAACATAATAGTTTAATAACTAATTTCTAATAACTGATTTCTTTTATCTTTGCCATGATACATAATATTTTATTAGATATTTTTCAAGATACTAGTATTCAGCTTAAAGTGCAATTTAAAGGTTTAACTAGGTTAATTAGGCAAGTTAGGGTAATTAGGCAAATCATTGTATAATGTTTTTTTTTTTTTAAGTATTGCTTAAAGGGGCTAATAGTATTGACCTTAAAATGTTTTTTTTAAAAACCTTAAAACTGCTTTTATTTTTAAAGAAACAATATTATAGGAAATACTGAAAAATTCATTGCCCTCTTAAACATCGTTTGGGAAATATTTGAAAAAAATGAAAATCACAGGAACGCTAATAACTTTGACTTCAACTGTATATATGATTGAGCCACTCAAGTTACATTATGATGGCAGTACCTGGTGGTTTGACGGGATAAGTGCTGAAATAGCCAGTAGTCAGTAATGGTTCTGTCTGATGAATCATTTCCTTCAGCAGATTGTTGTAACAGCTAAATCTGTAGCATTCTGCACATGTAGGGGTGTCCGCTGAAGACAACCAAATAAAGCAGAAGATTTATAGCTAACACTGATTAGTTGCGTACTGTAAAACATTTTCCTGATAGACTCACCTGAGGCTACAGGAACTGAAGGCTCTTCTGGGTGCAGAAGGTGGAGGTACAATGTTTGCTGACCCATCTCTACCCAATTACTGTGACTGTAGAAGTCCTAAATACAAACATAAGCAAACACATATTTGCACACATATTTTCTATTTCTAACAATTATCTAAATTGCTATAATAGTTGAAGTTAAATATGAAATTAAGAAATTCAAATTAAGTTATATATTTACAGATTAAAAGGCAAATAAGTCATTGAACATATTTGTTTTTTGTATTTTAAAGGTGATTCTATTTTTTTATAAGTGACGTTTTGGCGGTTCATTTTGCTGTGGCGACCCCTGATAAGTGGCATTTTGGTCTTTATTTTGACAGTAGAACAAGAAATAGGAATTGATAGAATATGGCACCACCATGAGACTAAACATAGACTATTGTACTCAAATTCAGGTCACCTGAAGCAGAGTTGAGGTATACATTGGAGGGCTGTCCTCAAGGTTATGGCTCTGGCAAACTAGCTAACTTTGAGTAAGCTATTCATTGTTAGAATTCTCCTAAACAGTGTGAACAGTAGCTATGTTTCCATCTAAATATGCAAATTAGATATACAGTTGAAGTCAAAATGATTAGCCCTCCTTTAAATTTTTCTTTTTCAAATATTTCCCAAATGATGTTTAACAGAGCAACAATTTTTTCACAGTATTTCTTATAATATTTTTTCTTCTGGAGAAACTCTTATTTGCTTTATTTCGGCTAGAATAAAAATGGTTGTTAATTTTTTTTAAACCATTTCAAGGTCAATATTATTAGCACAAAATTATTAGTAAATGTTATATGATGTACTGTAATCATGGCAAACATAAAAGAAATCAGTTATTAGAAATTAGTTATTAAAACTATTATGTTTAGAAATCTGTTGAAAAAAATCTTCTCTCTGTTAAACAGAAATTGGGGGAAAATATATACAGCGGGGCTAATAATTCAAAAGGGAAATTAGAATACCACATATTTGTGAATAAAGCACATTTTCCATCCAATGATTCAAAGAGAACAAATTGTAATTCACTGGTAAACTAATGTCAAATATCAAAGAGAAAATTGAATTTGCTGCCATAGGAGAAGCCAGTGTGGGCCTTTTTTCTTATATAATAAATTATTTGCACCTTAGACAGTGAAGATGAAATTTTGGACACATGACTCTTTGGGAGCGCAGTCATTCAAGACAGTTCTGGGAGGTAGTAATAACAAACCACTTTGATGATCGACTATGGCTTAGGGATTAGAATGAACAAAACAACTTTTCAGATATTGTGTAACGTTGTCAGCTCTGCTGGTTTGTCCATTAAGGCTGTCCCATCACACTATATTTAATCGAAATTGCATGACTTTTTTGATACGCATGCTGGAATTAATTTTGTAAATGTTTATCCATCGTCATTTATTCACATTTTTCTTATTGGATAAACAGTTTAACCTACTCAGTTTTGTGCATACGTTTTTTATGTGCATTTTCCAATTTTTTGTGACATTCTAAAATGCACATAAAAACCGGTGGATGGAAACATAGCTAGTGAGGCTCTGCGGCTCTAGCAAAACTACTTGGCTCCACCAATGATGTAAGTTGGGGTGGGACTATCCTTAAAACCATCTTCAAAAACGTGACATTTCTTGTGACATTTGTGGCACATTAAATTCACACCTCACCCATATCAAAAGCATTATGTTACATGTATATTTTTAGCCAACCTGTAATGAGTGGAATAGCTGGCCCAAGCTACGTCTGGCCCCCTGGTACTCTTTAGCCTGAGTCAGCAGTACCGTCTGAGCCCAGAACTCCCGCAGCATCTGTATGGCTCCTTCCACTCTCTCAGAATCAAAATGGTAGACTGGATCAGACCGTGTGGAGCTCAGGAAGTCCATGGCCACGTTAGCACTTGCTACTTCACCCACAGCGTGCCAAAACCCTCGACCAAGCCCAGTATACTGAAACAAACAGATTTGTCTTTGCATAGTACTTTTTTCGCTTACTTTACAGACACAGGTTTGTTTTTTACAAATTGTGGGAAGAGTTATTAGGCTTAATGGTTTTTATACTGTACAAACTATATTTTCTATCGCCCTACAAATCTTTCCAAAGATACCTAAACTGTGAATGTAGACCAAATTATTTAGCAACTGTTACTGTTTTGGTTTGAGAAGGTCAAGAGTGCCTCTGATGGTGAGGGAGAGAAGGACACAGATATAGTCTCTGAAAATTCTTTGCAGAAATCTCATTTTGCATGATATCGTCATCAAATTTGAAATATAAACACATGAGACATTTTGCTTTCAAGACATATTTTATAGGCTATTACAAGAATGATCTCATGTGCTTGTATATGAACAAACAAAGTACATTTTTTCCTTTCACATTACTTCTGCATCTATAACTTTCATTTTTTGGAGCATGAAATAATCTAGATGACCCATGGTTAAGCTCAATGATCCAAGGATACCTCATTTGTATTTGTAGCACACTGGGGACATTTTAATTTGGGTAGGTGTAAATCCCCATATGTGGGGTGCTGGCTAAAAGGTTAAAAGGCCCTTAAAACTCATTCTGTATGATTTATAAGCCTTTTGAAAATGAGTACATGGAGCAATGTCCTCATAAGTCACCCTCTCCTTGTAATACCCATGTCGGTATACAAATATTGTCAATTCTTTTTTTCCTTATATGTCAAAACACACTTTATATAATTTTAACTAAAATGTAACTTAAAATACATAATGCAATATTTTTTATGAGATTACTTATTTATATAAAATGTATATATAAGCAATATATAAAGCATAAAAAGCATAAATAAGAATTGCTTACTTTCTTTGCTTGTGGGAGAGAGCTGTCTCATCCAACTAAGTCTAATATATATAT
>CAIGQV010019081.1:4982074-4997690 GCA_903798115.1 Danio jaintianensis | reverse complement strand
ATATATATATATATATATATATATATCTCCATATATATATATATATATTAAGGAAAGTTAGATATTTTTAGGGCTTTTCTGACAAGATAGCCAAACCAGAACATGCTACTTCAGAAGCCAATGTCTGGTTACGCTCTTGTTTCTGGAAGTCATTCACTAGTTCTGCCTTGTTGATGACATTCTGCATGTCATTAAACACAACAAGCAATGATCTGATGAGTGTGAGCTCTGTAAAGCAAGGGGAATTGTTCTGTAAAGAAGGGGAAATGCAACTGTCTGTGGTCCAGTTCACAGTTTTCCCCACTTCCAACTTTTTTCAGACCTTCAGAAATTAGCTAATGTACTTTTTCTCTGTCAAACACCTAGTCAGAATGTACTAGTTTAAGAAGACACAAAATACAGCAAAAAAAATATGTGTTAAACTTATTGCTAGAGTATTTTCTAGCTTGTTATAACTCTCACTGCTGACTGAAAGGTAACAATTTATTTGCCAAGGGCTAACAAAATAATTTAGTTGTTTAGAGGTAAATTTAACTACATATGAAATGGCTCTTAATAAATAAAATACATTCATACATCCATATTTACTTACTTGCTTGCTTACTACCTGAATCAATTGCACTGAGCAGTAAAAAAACTAAAACTTCACCAGAATAATACAGTACCTACCAGCTCCTCATAATCTATGTCGTGTTGATTTTCCATAATTTTGCCCAAAGTTTCCATTGTGATGTTGAGTATAGCTTGCTCTGTCATGTGCTGATGTGTATATGAATCCCAGGATAATGTTAATACGCGTGACCAGAAATTGGGCAGAAAGGCTTGACATATTGGCATATAGATGAACAGGACCAGGGCACACAGGTGGGGCAAAGCCAAGGAGGAAGTCCCTTCACACATCATTCCACACCGGTCAAAACACCTGAAGTTTTATAGAAAGATGCATCACACCTGCAAAGGTCAAAACATGATGAGACACTGCTTTCATAAGTCTTACACAAGCTGTTAAAGTCTACAGGATGTGGTGAACTGTTTTACATAAGACACACATCACTCTTTTGTATTCTCTTGGATACACGCACGCGCACACACACATTTCCTATTATATATATATATATATATATGAGAGAGAGAGAGAGAGTCTTTCTTTCTTTCTTTTAAAAGAAGTTATTACATAAAAAAAGTCAATATTATTACTCCTTTTTAAGATTTCTCCTCCCTCAGACATATATATATATATATATATATATATATATACAGTTACATCACAGGATCTGCAATGTTGAATCAGATTTATAGTTGAACAGCATGTGTATTTAGGCCTGTGACTGTGACCATTTCAAGAGAGTTTAAAACATTTGAGCATAAGAAATTATGACGTTTGGAGGTGTAACAATTATTATGATTTATTTTTATGATTGAAGACTATACAGTGTTATTTTACATTTGCACTTTACAAATGCTTTTCTTACTTAATTTTTTTGTCTTATTTCTAGTCCAAATATCTCAATTTCAAACTGAAAACAATATTATTTATTTTTTATATTTTTATATTAACTATTTTTTTTTTGCTTGTTTAAGGAAAAATTACTTAATTGTAATTTATTTCTGAAAATAAAACAATATTTTTATTTGTCAAGAAAATGCTTCTTGATTAAGAATTTAGATATTTGGAAAAGCTTTTTTTTTTGCATTATGATTATTCAATTTCTGTACCTGAATACTGTTAGACTCTCCATTAAAATGTTAAATAAAGCTATTCAAACCATCTGGTGAAATTATATTCATATTGCAGAAAATTAAAACATGGCAATATCAGGTTTTTCCAATATCATGCAGCAATTAGATAAGATTTTTTAGAATATTGAATTTTCAGTATTAAAACAGTACATATTGTAACCATGCATTTAAATGAAATTTGATTGTTTTTATTTTCATATCTGAGTTGGGTGTGGCTTCATGTTCCTATGCAGTGTTTTTACTTTGCTTTCTCCTGACATAATTCAACCATAAATTTTTTAAAAGTGCTCATATCAACACACATTTTATACGCAAGCTCAAAACAGGTACACAAAACAGGTATTTTTCTTACCTCTACTGGCTTCTTTCCTTTTGTGGTCTCAGTCTAGCTTTTTTTCAGCTTGTATTTTCATGCGTTTCACCAGTTGACAGACCAAAGCTCCAATCAGCAATCAGAAAAGCACATGGTGTGGTTTTTACCCAAAGAAAGAGATGCTGTAAGCGTTCTGTCTTCTCACCACATTATGCACAGTGTTTTGAATAACAGAATCTGAAAGTTTTAAGACTATTGTTTTTGCAAATATTTCTGCATGTACTTCTCAGTTAAGTAAGCTACAGAAACGTGCCCAGAACCTGGTTAAGATGGATTTCTACGAGACATGTATTCTCATATCCTCATGACCCCACTATTGCATATGCTTCCCTCCTTGTCGTCTTTCTCCTCACTCTCCTCTTTTTTTCTCCCTCACTTGCCCCATTTTATCATGCTGCACTGACTCCACACAATAGTGCTGCATATATTAAGGGCAACTGTGTCCCCCTCTCCTGCCCGTCAGTTCTGTCTTTTTCTTGACATGAAAACACACACCATTTTCACTTCCCCCAGAGCTTCTATTGTGACTTCAGGGTGAAAGGCTTCAGATGTGTTGCTAACCAACCTCTCTCCTGGCATTAGACTTTAGACCTAAGCTTTAGGAGGGCTGGAGGGATAAAAATGTATTGTATTTTGGATCCTTTGTAGTTTTGTGAGCTCAGTGTCTGAATTTTTTTTTTAATTTACCATACCTTATATACCCATTAAAGGCAATTTTCCATTAAAGGGGACCTATAATGCCCTTTGTTACAAGATTTAAAATAAGTGTGTATGTGAAGTTTCAGCTCAAAATAAAAAACAAATAATATCTTATAACTCTTTGAAACTGCCCCTTTTAGGCTTTGATCCAAACTATGACATTTTGGTGACCGTCACTTTAAATTCAAATGAGATTGTGCTCCCAGCCCACTTTTCAAAAGAGGGCAGAGCTACATACACCTATGTGTCATCATAGTGGCAGATACAAAACAAGACTAATGCTATGGCTATAAGTCCTATGCTGATAAGCGAGAGATCATCCCTAATGGGCAGGGCTTTCCCCCACTGATGACATGTACAAAGGGAGAATGTCAATCAAAGCATTTCTACAGACTGTTTTATCAAGTGTGATTACAAAAAAATTATAACTTTTACCATTAGAAGCTGGTTATATTCACAGACTGTTGCCACACAACTGTGTTTAAACCCCTTATAAAAGTGATTTTTTGCATAATAGGTCCACTGACCTAAAAATAAAAGTGAGAGGTTTGAATTTGAGTTCTGTATGCTTTTTAAGACAATGCTTTTATTAAGCATTATTAATATTTGCAATGTAACACTACAGTTCCCAGCATGTACTATGGCAAGATGTTCTAACATTTAATACAAGTATCACACAAATTGGGCAGCACGGCGGCGCAGTGGGTAGCACAATCGCCTCACAGCAAAAAGGTCGCTGGTTCGAGCCCCAGCTGGGTCAGTTGGCGTTTCTGTGTGGAGTTTGCATGTTCTCCCCGTGTTTGCGTGGGTTTCCTCCGGGTGCTCAGGTTTCCCCCACAGTCCAAAGACATGCGGTACAGGTGAATTGAATAAGCTAAATTGGCCGTAATGTATGTGAGTGTGTGCAAGAGTGTATGGGTGTTTCCCAGTGTTGGGTTGCGGCTGGAAGGGCATCCGCTGCGTAAAACTTGTGCTGGATAAGTTGGCGGTTCATTCCGCTGTGGCGATCCCTGATTAATAAAGGGACTAAGCCGAAAATAAAATGAATGAATGAATCACACAAGTTATCACAACGCTCACAATGGAAATATTTTGGTTACTCTTTATTTTATGGTGCTTTTGTAACAAAAGTACTGTACTAAAGTGTTGACTGATAAAAAGATCTATAATACCACCATCTTGAATCAGGGATCTTTCTTTGCTCCTTCCTTCATTTGTTAATTTAATTATTTAGAAGAACAACACACACATATAGATGGTCCTCATTGAAAGAGGTTCCCCCCGCAGTATAGTTGTCTGTTGTAACTGTTTTGTAACTAAAGTACTGAATAATATGTATTAGAAATGGTTGTTACAGAGTTACAAATAGGTTTGGTTTATGGTTAAGACATTGACAGCTTGAATTCTGAACTGACAGGTTTAATATTTTATATATATATATATATATATATATATATATATATATATATATATATATATATATATATATATATATATATATATAGAGTGTTGACTGACATAAAAATATATATAATACCACCATCTTGAATCAGTGATATTTCTTTGTTCATTTATTTATTTAGAAGAACAGCACAAACACATATAGATGGTCCTCATTGAAAGAGGTTTTCTTTTTCCCCCCGCAGTATAGTTGTCTGTTGAGCAGCAACGTGAATTTTCTTTCTTTGACCACTAAGTGGCGCTATAAACATGGACTTTCACAAGTTAGGAGCGGAAAGTATTAAAGCATATTTTCACCAATAGCAGAGGACTGTTTAGAAATAATAAAACAATATACATGTATCAATTATAATTAAAGGGCTCCTTGGTTATAATATAGCTACACTCAAAGTTCAGTGCAAAGGGAAATGTTTTATATTACAGAATTCACTTTTTAATTCCTAAAACAAACAGCTGGTTAGGAAAACAACAAGCTACTTCCTGGGTTTGTGCACTGTGAAAACCCTAAAATTGACTCAAAGTGTGTCCTTTAGCATGCACCCAGTAGTCAGCAAATCAGATCATACTGGGTCAGCTGACCAATCATAGTCTCTTGTATATTTCTGGAAATTTATTCGGAAATTAACAATTACAAAAACATGAAAATAAATAAATAAATAAAAATCAGACCACAAAAAATATCAACATACTGTCCAAAATAGAAACCCTTAGACACAAAGACACATACAGAGAAATTAACTGGTAAGACAGCATCAGAGTAAGACCAAATTTATTGAATGCCACAGCAAAACCTCCAGTTATGAATATAGTGTTTATCTAAATACTTTCAACACTTGCAGAGTCAAAAATGTCCAAAAGATGGAGTTGTTCTGTGGACATGTTTATATGCGTTACTACGGAGACATGTTAATATGCAGCTGTCAATCAAATCGGTGGGCGGGGAAAACCACATTCCTATGTCACGTTGCAGTTGGCCTCAAAATCGCTGGGATTTGGATCCTATTTTAACGTCAGGACATTTTAAAAAGGAGACTTGTTGCATTTATATCACTCTAATATGACAGTGGACACACTTATACCTGCACACAGTTCTGTCCAAAACACTTTCAAGAGTTGATTTTGCATCATAGATGACCTTTAATGTCACTGTTCTGTCTTCTGCTCAGATTAGACTCCTTAACATGAATTCGATCGCTGGTAAAGAATTATCATGAAGTAGCTACTAGCTGAAGGGATGCTGCTGAAATTATTTCCAGAAATGTAATAAAATAATAATTTTTATTTATTTAAAAAGCATTTATCGCTCATTGTTGCAATGTAGCAAGTCGGCTCACGTGATCAATGTGATTTTTCTAAGGAATTAGTAAAATGGATTCAGAGTAAACGCTCACTATAACAACTGTGCATGTTTTTGATGCCGTTTTAAAACCATATATCTGTACGTCTATAAGGAACTATGGTAATTTTTCCTATGCAAATTTCAATTTAATTTACTCTTCCTAATTTTGTTTCATTGTGTGAATGCGTATTGTAATTTCTTTCCATATCTCTCTGTAGTTTTGTACCCATCTTAAGCAACATCTTTGGCAACAAGTAAGACAGCCATATCTCCTTTTTGTTTTCAGGTAGCAGAGAACCAGATTAAGCACTTCTACAAAACTCTTGATAAGAATCTTGAACATCTTGAAGGCTCGGATGTTGTTTTAAATGCAAATGAGCTTTTATTTGCATCTGAACACCCATCTGGTGAACTACTTGGACCTGCTTCTTCTGCAAAATGGATGTTCTTCATTCTCAAGCCTTTGACGTCCAGACTGCAGATCTGTCTTTTTACATTTGACCAAAGGAGAACTGGTCACCCCTGATGAGCCTGGTTTCTCCCAAGTTTTTTTTTTCACTTTCGCCAGTTTGGTAGAGTTTTGGTTTCTTGTAATTGTCGCCTCTGGCTTGCCTTGGTTGGGGCTGGTAGAGCTGTGCTTCAGTGGATCAGCCTTCAGCAGTCACTTTTGCATTACACTGATCTGTATTAAAATGAACTGAAGTTCGATACTGACATTTACACTAAACCGAACTAGAAATACACCAGCATTCCACAACTACTCTGAATTTCTGGAATGGCTTATGGCTTTTTAATCACTTTGTCTATTGTAAGCTGCGTTGACACAATCTACATTGTAGGCTAATAGAAATGTATATCTATAAATAAAGCTAAACGGAACTGAATAACAAGGCAGGCATGTATGTGTTACATCCTCATTGTTTGATAATGTTTGGCTGAAAGCTTTCCTGATTTTCTGTTTTGAAAATACATTTATGAATCATTAAGGTTATTGCACAATTCTGTAATTTTCGCACGTTAAAAAATTAATTCGACCTCACGTTGTGTCAGTCGTATTGACACACTGCCTCCGAAACTTTCGTCCATCATAAACAAATCGAACCGTTCGATTTTTTTCTGCTTTTCGCATCCGAAAAAATGCTTTGAGAGGTGTTTTGACAGGTCAGAGCCACTGTACAAGCGAAAAGCTAAATACAGAATGCTGTCATTTGAGCTACAGATAACTTTATGACAAACAAAGTGCATAAAATAAAGACAGAATGGATTCAGTGACTGGTGCACCTCTCCACTGCTGCTGCTTGGTGTTTGTGTGTGTGCGAGCGTACATTTGACGCACTGCCCATAGACATTATAATAGAAAGCATGGTCCGCTTTCGGTCCATTGCTTCGACACGTCAACGCGTCCGCCATCTATTATAATGTCCGAAGATACTGGCATTCTCTGTTCAGGATTTGTTTACGTACGTGAATGTGTGAAGCATCACAAGCAATGTATTAAAATTCCACTGATTTCCTGAAATAAACTTTGCATTTCGGGATAATCGTAGTAGCGCAGCTCTTTGATAAGGAGGAGAACTCTCTCCTTCCTCACTATGTAGCTAGTATTAAATGAACACAATATGTAGCCTATTCCTCTTTCTTTTTCTACTTTGGAGAAGAGAGAGGGGAACGTATGACTCCTTGAACTGACTCCGAAATGTTTTGCGTTTTTTCATGATTGATTAATTAATATGCATCGGACTCGAAATATATATATGCATATGAATATGAAAAAAACGCATACGAAAATTTCGGACTTCAGTGTGTGTCTTTATTAGTTTTCTTTTTTGTTTTGTCTTCAAATGAAAAAAAAAAAGTTCTATGAATGATTTATCCATAAATTGTAAAGTTCACATGGAATTTTTATAGAAAAATAAATGTGTAAAAATGTTTGATATCTTGTTTATATTTCAGATATTTGACAAACAAACAGTCATGTTTGTGCCTCTTTTGCAACATATTTTGCAACTATTTCACTTAAATGGCATCTTTAAAAAATATAAATATTTTGAATAATTCTATGTTTGTAGAAACTTTGTTAGAGAGAGAAAAGAGTAAATATTTGCAATGTTAATAGCACTTAAAATTACCTTATATTCACTTCTAGTAGTTCTGGATCTAGTAGTTCTATTAAGAAGTGTAAAATACAAGGAACTTTTGAGTTACTTTTTAACACCAAGTGAGTAAAATAACCAACATTGGGGTAGAGTAAACCCTAAACACTAACAATAGTGCTAATTTAACTCACCAGAATAGTGTTGAAATGAACTCTCACAGAGTTGAATTAACACTGTTGGTTTTACTGTGTAACTATTTTACATATTGTCAGCAAATCTGTAATGGATTTCAAATTACTTTATTTGTATAAAAATATGATTTTTAAAAGGAGGCTTACCACCCCTAAACTCGATCATCACTGGGAGATGAGCAAATCATGCTAAAATGTATGAATGAGATTGTACAAATTTATAAGAATAAATCTAACAATCACGAAGTGACATGGGAATTTGTGAACTCATTCATTCATTCATTTTCTTTTCGGCTTATTCCCTTTATTAATCTGGGGTCGCCACAGCGGGATGAACCGCCAACTTATCCAGCATATGTTTTACGCAGTGGATGCCCTTCCAGCTGCAACCCATCACTGGGAAAGAATTTGTGAACTGTCATGCCATTATAGATTTTCCATGTTTAAGATCTTCCTTACAAACTCAGTGATCTCTGCCTTAATGTATCTGAGGTACTTTGATCAAAATTGTCCTAACACAAAAAACAAGTGGTATTGGTTAATACATATTTTGGTTTTAGGACAACTTTGGTTTTAATCCAGATATATGCAGCTGAAGTCAAAACTATTAGCCCTTCTGTGAATTTTTTATATTTCAAATTTTTTGTTCGATTGTCTACATAACAAACCATCATTATGCAACGTCTTGCCTAATTACCCTAACTTGCTTAGTTAACCTAATTAATCTAGTTAAGTCTTTAAATTGCACTTTAAGCTGAACACTAGTATCTTGAAAAATATCTAGCAAAATATTATCTACTGTCATCATGGCAAAGATAACACAAGTCAGTTATTAGAAATTAGTTATTAATACTATTATGTTTAGAAATGTGTTGAAAAATTCTTCCTTCCGTTAAACAGAAATTGAGAAAAAAATATACACAGAGGTTAATAATTCAGGAGGGCTAATAAGTCTGACTTCAACTGTAAGTGGTTACAAGAAATTACACATTTTTATGCATATATATGCCACTAACTAACCAAACAAACAAACAAACAAACAAACAAACAAACAAACAAACAAACAAACAAACAAACATTTTTTTTTAAATTAAATTAAATTAAATTAAATTAAATTAAAAATAAAATACATTTGTATAAAGATCACAAAGTAGCCTGTTACAAAATTGCCTAAGATAGAATTCTCAGAACTGTTTTGTGTATGTGCATGCATGTATGTGTTTCCGCTTTAATAATTCCCTTACAGCATGATTATTATAGATGCTGTACTTCAGTGAAAGCACTGCCCTTTTCTCTGTTCTGTTTAGTGTAATGACTTTGTAACAGCATATTGGATGCAAACCAAAAGAAACTAAATGATCTTGTGGAGCGTAAAGACATATTGATCAGCAGTCATGGTTAGTGTGCTTCTCCTTGCATGTAAGTACTTAAATTTAAAAATCTATCATGAAAGAAAGCAAAACTAATCAATATATTAAATCTACACAGTGCCGTAGGAGAAATTTTTATCTATTTATTTTCCTTTTTTAAAGATATCTCAGTGAATCTATTTGTTCAGAGTCAAGGTATGTTTGAACTATAAAGAACACTGCAGTAAATGGAACATTATCAGGATGAGCAAATAGTTCTTCTTTCTTTCACAGGTCAAAAGATTCAACAAGCTAAGATTTTCAGTCAAAACAAAGAAGTGCCAGAAGGGGGTAAACTGGAGATTACTTGCAGTGCGTTTGGTTTGTCAACAAAGGCAGTTTATGTCTATCTGTGTACAGATGGTAAAGCTGTAGATGTGCAATATGGACAAGATGCCTCCTTTAAAATAGAACATGTGGAAATGAACCAATCTGGCAACTACAGCTGTGTGTTTTCAGAAGAGAAGTTAGAGATAACTAAAGTTATGGGATTTGGTCAAAATTACATCTTCATCAATGTGACTGGTAAGATATTCTGAAATTTCTGATGAGATTTGTGACCCTGGACTAGTCTTAATTTACACACATATTTGTACACTGTAAAAAAATGATATGATCAATTGGTCATGACAACATATCTTTTTAGTTAATTGTAACTTATTATACTACGTTAGTCGTATTTTCGCAAAGTATAATTTAACTTTGGTTCAAACTTTAAAATGTAATTTAATCTACATCAAAAATATTTATTGTGGTCAAGAAAAATTACATTCAACGTACAATGTCTGTTTATTATGGAAAAAACTTTTTTACCAATTGCGGCAAACCATTTAAGTTTTAAAACAAAATGGTTTGAGTACTGTAAACATATATATTGAATCATATACACATATATTATTTGTGTTGATATTATCTAATATGGCGACGCAGTGGCGCAGTGGGTAGCACGTTCGCCTCACAGCAAGAAGGTCGCTGGTTCGAGCCTCGGCTGGGTCAGTTGGCATTTCTGTGTGGAGTTTGCATGTTCTCCCCGTGTTCGCGTGGGTTTCCTCCGGGTGCTCCGGTTTCCCCCACAAGTCCAAAGACATGCAGTATAGGTGAATTGGGTAAGCTAAAATTGTCCGTAGTGTTTGTGTGTGAATGAGTGTGTATGAATGTTTCCCAGAGATGGGTTGCAGCTGGAAGGGCATCCGCTGCGTAAAACATATGCTGGATAAGTTGGTGGTTCATCCCGCTGTGGCGACCCCAGATTAATAAAGGGACTAAGCCGAAAAGAAAATGAATGAATGAATTATCAAATATTTAGAGTATTTATAACTTAGAGTTATCAACTCGGTATGAGTTCAGTTAATTGAACAAATTAAGTACAAACAAATATATAGCTACTCAAATGGTTTGGTGTTGCTTCTAGCATTAGAGTTAACAAAAAAATAAACTCATTCGGTTTGAGTTCTGCTTAATATAATCCACAACTCATTTTCATTAAGTCAAAGTAACTTTTTTTTAAAATTATAAGTTAAACTAACTTATTTTTTTATTTATTGATTTCAATGTTAGGCTTTACAGTGTATAATTTTGTAATGTATGGGTGTTTCCCAGTGTTGGGTTGCGGCTGGAGAGGCATCCGCTGCGTAAAACATATGCTGGATAAGTTGGCGGTTCATTCTGCTGTGGCGACCCCAGATTAATAAAGGGACTAAGCCGAAAAGAAAATGAATGAATGAATGGATAATTTTGTAATAATAAGTATATGTAGTATAATAAGTATATTAGTATAATGAGTAATTTTCAATAATAATTATAATTTTGCTTTGGATCAACCTAAAAAATTACTGTAAATTGTTACAAATACATTTCTCTCAAATTATAGTTCTGACTTGGTTGAACCTGAAACATGTAATATAATATGAATCAAAATGTATTCTGCCCTAGAAAAAAAATACAATCCCTCAAATACAAAATATTGTTTTTATAGAGCATGAATTAATTATTTTGGTTCAACTTAAAAAAAAATAAAGTGAAATTGTACTTTGGACTAAACTATAATAAACACAAATAACATTAAACTACACTGTTGCTAGTTGTTTTATTTTCAAGATTTACCATAAACTATCTGCTGCTGCTTTTGGTATGGCTTTAAATGTTATGCAAGATAGTAATCAAACTCACATTAAAAATACATAAAAACTAAATAGCACATAAGCCAGGGGTGTCCAAACTCCTGCAGATTTTAGCTCCAACTTAAACTTTGCAGGACACCGGCCCTCCAGGACCGAGTTTGGGCACCCCTGACATAAGCGGTACCTTTTTTAATGTGGTCATGACATGAAAACTGCTGGATTAATGTAAAAATAATACTTTGAGTATTAATAATGCTTATAATTTTTCCTAGTGGGTTTGTTTTTTGCTTTAAGGCGAATAGAATAAAACAGGTTAAAATCACAAACCATATTTTTTTACTTAATCCAATATAAAAATGTATGACACAGTAGTTTCACTTATTTTAGTGTAGAGTACTTCACTACAAACTAACAGCAACACACAAACAACATAGGCTCATTCTAAAAACGTAGCCCTATATACATTTCTGGACATCACGAATTATGTAGCCAGAAGTACGTATACAGCTGAATTTCGTCATTAAAACGAACGCCAGGGGGCGGTATGACACCATTCCTTTTCGCGATTACCAGATGACCACTTACCTCCATGTGGACGACTTTCTCACTGTTACCAGTTTGACCAGTAGCTCACCATGTACGTCGGCGGACTTGAGATGCAAAGAGGAGTTGACCATGATGACGGGGTTCAAGTCTGGTGAAGAACGGTTCCAGAAAGAGCGTAAAACAAAAACAGAAGCCAAAAAATAAAATTTACAAGTAAATAACAGTGTGAGAATGTGGTAAAATCAGGCGAGAGCTTTTCTTTTTCTGGATTGCTATTTAAAACTGTCAGTTGGGTTTAGGGAAGTGGGTGAGCGGGTCAATTGGTGCTTTTGAAAACACTATGGGTTTGGTTTAGGGAAGGAGGAGGGTAGGTCAGTAGATTGGTCAGTCAGTCAGTCAACAGCAGCCTCTGGTGGATTTACGTGATAACAGCAGGCGCGAATGGCACTTGCAAGAGAAATTTGAGATCTGAAAAAGAGTACACAGCGGCCTCTGGCGGATTCGCAAAAACAAAAACTGCAAAAAAACGTAGCTCCTGGGACGTACTTGGCGCTCTCCAGAAATGTATATTGTGGTACGTTTTCAGCCTGGGTTGTACACAAACTATTTAGCAAAATTGCCCATTTAATGAGAGAGAAATGTTTGATACCTGTTTTACATTAGAAATATTAACCATACGTTTTCTCTTCCTGTCCACAGAATCTCTGATTGACACATATATTCATGTGGAGAAGTCTGAGGTGTTACTGGGAAGCGATGCTGAGTTTATCTGTTCAACATCAAGTCCTTTAAACAAAACACAGTCCAAGAATATGATTTTGGCTTACCTCATTAAAAATGAAAAGCCTGTTAAAGTCAGCATTTGGGACACAGAGGAGATGAAGACGACATTCACCCTCAGAGATGTTCGGATGGAAGATGCTGGAATGTACAGTTGTGCTGTGTTGTTAAACATACTTCCTTACCATGCAAGGAGATTTAAGCAAAATAATAAAGTCAACATTCAGATAGCTGGTAAGACAAACAAACTATTTTAATGATTAATAAGTCTGCATAGAATGCCATGTATTCCTACTGTGATTTAATCAGTATGGTTGTTGAATATATGTTGTGAAATAGAAGTATGCTAAAGCATACTTTTATAAGATCATTTGTTATAGAAATAATGTCTCTTATATACTTAAGAAAAAGTAATGTTTAACACTTAATTGTGCTATTTGGAAGTAAATTAACATTTATTATAGTTACAATTTTTCATTTTCATTATCATAGTTCAACATTAACTAATTCATTATTAAAATTTAAAGTTGTGCCTGTTAACATTAGTTAATGCACAGTGAGTTAACATGAAGTAACGTCATTTAACTTAACATTAACTAACGTTATCAAAGTTGGATAAATATAGTAATAAATGTATGTAATAATTGTTTGTTCATGTTAGTACATACATTAACTGACATTAACTAATGGACCAATATTTTAAAGTGGTACCAAAAAAATTTTATTTGCTGTTTGTTCAAACTACTTGTTTAAAATTACACAATTCTTGAGTTTTTTTTCAGACAACTTAATAGTTTTATGTTCATTCCACTTAAATTTGTAAAAACTAATATTCATTCATTTTCTTTTCGGCTTAGTCCCTTTATTAATCTGGGGTCGCCACAGCCGAATGAACCGCCTAAAAACTAATAAGTTAACTTAATTCAATTCAATTCATGTTTATTTCTATAGTGCTTTTACAATGTAGATTGTGTCAAAGCAGCTTAACATAGAAGTTCTAGTAAATTGAAACTGTGTCAGTCCAGTTTTCAGAATTGAAGTTCAGTTTACTTCAGTTCAGTTCAGTGTGGTTTAAATTTCACTGCTGAAACTCCAAACACTGAAGAGCAAATCCATCGATGCGCAGCTCCATAAGTCCCAAAGCAAGCCAGTGGCAACAGTGGCGAGGAACAAACTTCACCCTAATTAATTCCTTCATGTTGTCCCAACACAAATCGATTGTGGGGAACTCAGCATTTTTGCAGTGTAGGCTACATGCAATTAGACAACATTTAGATGAACTTAAAAAAAAGCTCAACTGTACACTGTAAAAAAAATCTTCCTGCCTTCAATTTTTTTTTTTTTTAAATGAATCAAATGAACTTTTCTAGTCATCTCAACTTATATCAATCAAACTGACTAAAATATGAAGTTAAACTTTGTATAACTTAAAAAAAATTAGCTGAAACCTGATTAAAATTTTAAAATAAGTTAAAGAAACATAAACATATTTGTTGTCTTGACTTTTTTCCATTACATTTTTTTCACAGTGTAGAAATTTGGTTACAGTGTCGAAATTGAAATATTTAGTATGATTACTCTTCACAGTAACTACTTTTAAAGTGTTTATTAATCATAATATTTATTTCAACTTTAACAAATACATATTTTGATTTTAGTAATAAGTAACACTTTATCTTAAGGTGTCCTTAAACGTTCCATGAACTTACAATAGTAATTACAATTAATTATGCATTATTACATGCTAACTAACCCTAAACCCGCATTCTGACCCTAACATGTAATTAATTAATATTACTTAGTAGTTAAATTAATATTTATACAAAGACACATTAAAAAAAGTGCAATCACAAAGTACTCTTTATAAAGTATACATTACTGTGCATTGAAATATAAAAGTGTACTTTAAATTTTAAAAGTGTACTTTAAATCACAATTTTCCTTAAATATCAGTAAAGTATTATAAGTAAAATACAGAAAAAAAAAATATATAGTTATATAAATATGTTCTATGATTTAAAGTACATTTTAGTACACATTCAATAAAATTAGGCACATTTTCACAAGCATATGTAACTACAGTATTAAAATATGATAATAATTTAACTGACAAAACAAAAATGTGTTGTGTTTTTTTGGGGTTTTTTTTACAGCGGAGTCTGATAGGAGCACTTACACAATAACAATCATCTTAACATACTGCATTATAATGTTGCTTATTCTGTTGCTGGGACTTTGGTTCCTCATCCGAAAAGGAGGTAAGGTTGCACTTTCACTACAGTAAATGCTTACAGGTTTCACTTCTTTAAAGGTTCTGCTTAAATCTTAACACTCATATAATTTTGAATTTTCTTATCATTTTTATAGGAAAGAAAAGGTCTGTTTTATTTAAATTTTGTTCCTTTGATATAATAAAATGTATAATATTTTATAGGACATTTATGATGCATTTCTTATAAACAGATCTTTGAAGATTGAGACAGAGCTTGAACAAACAGAAGTGATTTATGAAGGTATTCATTTGATGTTTTTACACTGAATAGAGATGTAATGCAACAATTTTTTTTTAAGCAGTGGCAGAAGTATAATGGGGTGGAGGAGAATGGGTGTAAGTAGGTTGGCTAAATACAAAAATGTTAGTTTAACAACTTTATTAATCGATGGGTTGCGGCTGGAAGGGCATTCGCTGCGGGAAACATATGCTGGATAAGTTGGTGGTTCATTCCGCTGTGGCAACCCCAGATTAATAAAGGGACTAAGCCGAAAAGAAAATGAATGAATGAACTTTATCGATCCCACAAGAGGCAATTACTTTACACTGAAAAAATAAATAAATATAAGCAATATATAATATATATATAT
>CAIGQV010019081.1:4961006-4972306 GCA_903798115.1 Danio jaintianensis | reverse complement strand
AGGGCATCCGCTGCGTAAAACATATGCTGGATAAGTTGGCGGTTCATTACACTGTGGCGACCCCAGATTAATAAAGGGACTAAGCCGAAAACAAAATGAATGAATGAATAATACAGATCTGATTTCTAATTATTACTTTATTTTATTGTAAATGTTTTACTATTATTTTGGGATGAAATGTGACCACTGATTCACTCCGTTTATCCAACAGCTTTCTTTTCTGTCCCTATCTGTGAGGCTGTGATAGAGAGATGCAGATAAAGATAACACTTTGAAAATGGATTGTCTTCTTCTCTATTTTAGTCACTGAGAGGCTAGATCATCCGGACCAGGCAAAGACAAAGATGCCTATTTTTATACATTACAAATATCAGGCCACAAGCTGGATGCAGTGCATTTAATAAGTGATAGCAAAAACCACAATCTATAAATCAGATGCAACACAACAAACCTGTGGATTTAGTTGTTTCCTAAAATGTTTTGTTATGGAGCACTTATGTGTAACAGCTGAGAATGAATAAGGTTATTTAAGGTCATAAGGTGAAACTTATGATTAGAATCTGTGGACACAGTTCACCTCAGAGATGTAATATCTAGCAGACCTTTTGGGCTCAAATGACATTTTACAGCACTCTTGAGGAAATAATTTTTCTTGGCTTCTGCCTTGGGGTCATAGCATCGATACACTGTGTAAAGTGAAAAATATATGTTGTTAGATGGTGTTTTTTATTGGTATATCCATATCGGATTTACCAATAAATATGGCATTTGTTTGTGCATTCATACTTTGCATTTTAATTAGTAATTGTATGTTCAACTAAAACATTCTATTTATTTTGAAACAAAATATAACAAAATGTGCAAAAATGTTCTTTGAAAATTAAACCTACTGTAAGAGCAGAAACCTGATTATGACTCGACTGATTCAGATAATTTTAAGGAGATAGTTTACCCAAAAATTATAATTTACTTACTATTTACTCACCTTTAAGTGGTTCAAACCTTTTAGAGTCTCTTTCTTCCACTGAATACTAATGAAGATATTTTGAAGAAAGCTGTAACCAATGGCTATGTTTACATGGATTAATTAAAGTAGTTAAAGTGACATGGAGTCACTTGGAGTAATTAAAGTATTTACTTTAACATGGAGTAATTAAAGTATTTACTTTAACATGGAGTAATTAAAGTATTTACCTTAATCTGAATAAAATTAGGATGCATGGTGGCACAGTGGGTAGCACGTTCGCCTCACAGCAAGAAGGTCACTGGTTCGAGCCTCGGCTGGGTCAGTTGGCGTTTCTGTGTGGAGTTTGCATGTTCTCCCCGTGTTTGCGTGGGTTTCCTCCGGGTGCTCCGGTTTCCCCCACAGTCCAAAGACATGTGGTATAGGTGAATTGGGTAGGCTAAATTGTCCGTAGTGTATGTGTGTGAATAAGTGTGTATGGATGTTTCCCAGTGATGGGTTGCAGCTGGAAGGGCATCCGCTGCGTAAAACATATGCTGGATAAGTTGGCGGTTCATTCCGCTGTGACGACCCCAGATTAATAAAGGGACTAAGCCGAAAAGAAAATGAATGAATGAATGAATAAAATTAGGGCAACACGGTGGTGCAGTGGGTAGCGTTGTCACCTCACAGCAAGAAGGTCGCTGGTTCGAGCCTCGGCTGGGTCAGTTGGCATTTGTGGACTGTGTGGAGTTAGCATGTTCTCCCCGTGTTCGTGTGAGTTTCCTCCGGGTGCTCCAATTTCCCCCACAGTCCAAAGACATGCGCTATAGGTGAATTGAATAAGCTAAATTGGCCGTAGAGTATGAGTGTGAATGCAAGAGTGTATGGGTGTTTCCCAGTGTTGGGTTGCAGCTGGAAGGGCATTCGCTGCGTAAAGCATATGCTGGATAAGTTGGCGGTTCATTCCGCTGTGGCCACCCCTGATGAATAAAGGGAATAAGCCGAAAATAAAATGAATGAATGAATGAAACTGGCCGTAGTGTATGTGTGGGTGTGAATGTAAGAGTGTATGGGTGTTTCTCAGTGCTGGGTTGCGGCTGGAAGGACTTCCGCTGCGTGAAACATATGCTGGATAAGTTGGCGGTTCATTCCGCTGTGGCGACCCCTGATTAATAAAGGGACTAAGCCGAAAAGAAAATGAATGAATGAATGAATGAATAAAATAAAATTAAGATTGAATGAAAATGTTTACATGGGTTGCTTTTAGTATGTTCCTTTCATGTTCCCGATTTACATGTTATAGTTGATTAAATAATATCATTACATCACCAACCAACATTTCCTCCAGAGTGTCACGTCCAAATCATCATTCTTCAGAATCAACAGTTTGTGTGTGTGTGTATTCTGTGTATTGCGTATATGTAATTTCAGGCAATTTATTAAACATTTTTGACAGCTTCAACTGCAGTTTATTTATCATGCAATACATGCAAATAGGCGACGGACATAAATTCTCCATCAACAGGCCTCCTCTGTCCTTTCATTCAGCAATATTTGATGAATGAAAGGGCATTATAATATTATTTATTATTTAACATTATATATTAATTATAATAATGCCACAGCTGACCACTACTCTGGCTTGTTTGTGTATCCTGTCGTAAATTCGGCAAAAAGTCCTACATGATGGTATTAGTTTAATTAAAGGTGCAGTATGTAAGTTTGACACCCAGTGGTTGAACTAGGTATTGCATTCCTGGTTCAAAACACACGCAAGCGCAGGTTGCCAGATTGAGGACCAAAAGGAGTGAGTCTAACGATCAAGCCTAAAGACTGATTTAAATCGTGTTCTAAATAAAAGCAACGGTATGCAATAGAAGGAATATTGCTGATATTAAAAGGAGTTTTTGTTCTAACCAACACCTCGAATTGATATATTAGAAACGACTTCTATTACTTGCAGCTGAACAACAGAAAACTGACAATGATCACCTCAGGTACACCTCATGTGCTTTATTCAGTGTTAAATGCTAACAATGTGAGTTTGAATGCCATTTATTGCAATACTGCTTAAAGCAGCAGCAGATAGTTCACCTCAGATCTTGAAAATAAAATAAACTTTTTGAAATTGAACTTTAGAACTGTGACTCAAAACCAACACAGTGATTCAGCATGTACATTTAATAATGTTAAAGAGGTTTAATATATATTAATTAGATTGTAAACCTTACCATTTTGTGAGTGAGTGCATATTCTGTGCTTCTGAATGACTGTATTTAAATTTATGTCGTGTTTTGTCTGGTGTAAACAGCCAAATTGCTTATCACTGCAAATCTCATCACGTAGCGTGTTGTTAGGGGGTTACAATGTAACCTGCTCACCTAATGTTTACGCTTGTATTATTCATATTATTTGCTAATTAATAACCTCATGTGGAACTCTGAGTCTGCGTCTCATTTCGGAGTCTGCTACTGTCCACCGGAGGTCGCATTTCGGTCACGAGCGCATGCTTTGAGAACCTTTCTGACTGAATGAATGAAATACGCTGTTTTCCATCAAGGCAACCCGGGGTGCTGAAATATAGTTGGCTAGAGTGGCATTGGGCGGGTTAAAAGAACCAAACCAAAGACAGCGTTCCAGCATGGAACAGCCATTTTCAAAGCAGAATAACTGACTTTAGCATTGTTTTTCAGATAAACAAGAATGTTCGCTTGGCATGTTTCTTAAATATCTGCAAACATATTATGGTATTTTTATGCTTTAGAAGAGTCAAAAACTTACATACAGGATCTTTAAGGTTTTTACATCTCTGTACTGCACGTACACAATAATGTTACTAAAATAGGAATACTTAACATGCCTTAATTCCATTTGTATTTATTTCAGTTATGACTTTAGCTGGATGAAGGTAATCAAAAATATCTCTGTACATAGTAGATTCTTAATCAGAGTATTGTCTTAATCATATTAAAAAATCTGAGTATTGATGTCCATGTAAACATACTCATTGACTTCCATAGTAGGATAAACAAATACCATGGAAGTCAATGGATTTCCAGCTTTCTTCAAACTACCTTCTTTTGTGTTCAGCAGAAGAAAGAAACTAAAAAGGTTTGGAACAAGTAAAGGGTGAGTAAACGATGATGGGATTTTCATTTTGGGTGAACTATCCCTTTAA
Organism: Danio jaintianensis; assembly: GCA_903798115.1. Classification (NCBI taxonomy): domain Eukaryota; kingdom Metazoa; phylum Chordata; class Actinopteri; order Cypriniformes; family Danionidae; genus Danio; species Danio jaintianensis. The sequence continues at coordinate 4,968,182 of CAIGQV010019081.1, read as the reverse complement.
TAAGTCATGATCTCTATGTTCACCCACAGCGATTATCACTTCATGAGAGAGTCCAGGTCAGCTGTAACAGTGTGACCAGAGGATTAATGCATGTTCTAATCAGTCCTACATTGATTAAGGGAGACCAAAACCACAGATATTGATCGATGGGGAAACAGGCTGAAACTGGAAAACCATCTGCAGTTGTCTGTGAAATGACCAGTCAAAGAACATCAAGATTTATAAGCACAGAAACCGAGCGTTGGGGAGGGGATAAAATTGCAAAAACCAATCAATAGCTAAACATAGCGCTAAATAATACGCACGGAATACATAAATCAATAAATTCCATTTAGGTCTTACCACACTTTTTATAGGATAAATGCAGTACTGTGGCCAACAAGCTCAATTTTAGACAGAAATGAGAAAAATTACACTCTCAGTGTTTTATAGCTTCTGGGTCAAATCAATCCCTTGAGTGTCAGTGAAGCTAGATGATTGATTCTATCTTATATTACATCAACCTTCAGACAAAAAAAGCAGAACTGAATTTTATGTTTGGTTTAGATTCAAAGCAGGTTTGAGCGTCATGACTAAATCACGACAAACAAAACACAAAATTACTAAAATTAACAAAAAAAAATGTATAATAATTACAAATATTAGACAAACTCTCTAGAACACTCAACTATTTTGTAAATAGGCTAATTTTACAAGTCATCTAGGGTTAAACAGTTGAATTTTACAATATTTGAATTCATTCAGCCGATCTTTGGTCTGGCGGAAGAACTTTTAGCTTAGCTTAGCTTAGCATAGATCATTGAATCGGATTAGACTATTACCATCTCGCTCAAAAAAACAAAACAAAACAAAAGATTTTACTATTTAAAGCTTGACCCTTCTGTAGTTACATTGTGTAATAAGAAATTGAAAAATGTGTATTTTCTAGGATGATTTGGCTATATTTTAGCATAATAATCAAGGGACGTTGCTGCCATACCATGGCTGCAGCAGATGCAATGATATTAGTATAGTTCCTAGATATATCGGTCTATAAAATAGCAACTTTTCATTTTCCATAAGTCTTAGTACACAATGTAGTTACAGAATAGTCAAGCTTTGAACAGGAAAATTATCAAAACTCTTTTGGAATTTTTTGGGGTGAGTTGCTAATGGTCTAATCCGATTCAATGATGTCTAAGCTAAAAGTGCTTCTGACCAAGAGATCGGCTGAATGGATTAAAAAATGGTTAAACTCAACTGTTTAACTTTTAGGGAACTTGTAAAATGAGGGTCCCTTTAATGACTATAAAATGGCAATCTCCAAAAATTGTGGAAAATGGGAATAAAATAGATTTAATGCAAGTCTATTCATAATGTACATGCACAAGGTGTTCAATTTAACAACATGGGTATGACAAACTCAAATGTGCTTCAGCATTCATTAGCACATGAAAAGAAGGACTGGATGCATGAAGGTACTGCATATGTTAAGCATTTTAAATCAGTCTCCTGTGAGGTTCCATTTAATTCAATATGCTTTCTGTGGATGCAGCTGTAGGCAGTAGCGCAGTACTGGAAAGGAGCTATAGAGCATAGAATACCACGTTGAAGATCATCCTTCTCACCACCGGTGGTAACATAACCCAGATCATCTAAAACAATTTCACACAGAAATGCATAAATCTCCATTCAAGTCTACCCACCCCCGAAGAGGAACACGTGTCCAGCAAATCACGTTGGGTTTTCCCTAGTCTCTTAGGCTGTGGAGGTCCTGAGAGGCAAATCTGATCAGGATGTTGGCATTATAGCAGCAGCTACTGGAGATTCAATAACAATGTCAAATGGGCTTCATTAGACTCCTCTATATGCTGCACACACATGCAGTGTCTTACTAGTAACATATTACAGTAATAATATTCCTTTTTTTTCAGTAACGGTGTAAGAAATTACTAAGAATAATTACTATTCATGAAATGTCTTATTACAATATTATTTTTGTTTCTTCAACTCTAATAGTAATTTGAAATTCAACAATTTTATGATGTCCAAGTTCATTTTCATGACTTCCAAATACATGTGACATAACCACTGTAGCAAGCTAGCTTGGCAGATGGAAATATTCAGGAGCTGGAATCCACTAAACCAGTGGACTGGATCCATTATATCCTGACTGTCAAACCTTAACAACACTAAGACACATCCTTGGCTTTTAAAAGGTAGTATTACCAGGAGGCACAATCAGGTCCTGAGATTGGCAGTTATCCTGGAAGGCATAAGAAACACTAGCAAGGACTGAAGTGTTTCAACCTTCAGAAGAGCAGAACAACTTCCACTGAAACCAATAAAAAAAAGCCATGCTACATGCTGCTCATGACTGAAAAATGCATGCTGACAGCAACAGATTCAGGTCAATATACAAAAGTTTAATATAGTTTTGGCTTTTCGTCCACATGACACTGGTGTTGTCAGTGCCCTGAAACAAACTTTCAAGAGTTCACACTTAGCTGATGATTGATTGTAAAGCTTGTTTGGCATGCTGTCCCAGGAGAGAGCCCTGAACTCATAAGATCCTCGAGCCCGGGGCTCCCTCTCGTTTGCAGGGTGAGAGGGGAGTTTGAGCTCAGGTAGGTCTCGAGAACTCCCCCCTTATTTAGAGCTGATGACAGATTATAAATTGCTATATAGAGATATACTGCTGGTTAAGAGCTCAACTATAGTGCTAATTTAGATTGATCAATTCACTTATGACACGTTTTTGGACTGTGGAGGAAACCGGAGAACCCGGGGGAAACCCAAGTGAGCACAGGGAGAACATGTAAACTTCACACAGAAACGACAAGTGGCCTGTTAAGGATTTGAACCAGTGATGTTCTTTCTGTGAGGCAACAGTGCTAACCACTTGGCCACCGTGCCACCCTATAAAGAGAAAGGTGGAGGAGTAGGGATGGAAGAGGGGATTCTTCAAGGCGAAGATAACTAAAGTAAGAAACTCTGGTTATTTATAGTCAGTTAGGAATCATCTGATTGGTGAATCATGCATTAGTTAATGCGGGACCAGCCGTGATCAATCATAAGCACATGTTCCTCATGAAATTAGTTTATAAATTCACTTTTGGATAATGGGCTTCGAAGTGGAAACATTAAAAAGGCAGACATTTCTTGAAATGATTTATGAATGTGAAACTTTTAGATTCAGCAAAAAAACAAAAACAAAACAGCAATCATTGGCATCAGAAATAGTTAGGGGCAGTTCACACAGAACGTGTTTTTCCCTTCCAATGTGTTACTTATCTATTGGTTTTTAATGTAAACACATGCTTAATAGACATGTATGTCTGTTATGCTTGCATCTTGCATCTTTTGAGAGTGTAAAGCCGTGGTCACACTGCGCTGTTCTCCCCATAGACTTCCATTCATATGCACGCGAATGCGGTAGACCGGAAACGCAAGCTAGTGCGACAAGTTTCGCAGTTCGCTGCGTTGCAAAGTTCAAGCTTGGTGAACTCTGACCTGCGAAATCGCATCACGTGACTGTGTGAGACCAATCGAAGATCAAAACATGATCTCTCTGTACAGAAATGTAAAATATGGACCAATCGCTTGCTTTTTTTTCTTGTTTAATCCCGCCCCATTTCGCAGCGCCATACGACAAAATTTCGCATGCTTAAACTCTAGTGTGACTGCGGCATATGAGTGGTGTTTAAATAGTGTGTGCAATAAGTGTAAACTATCTGCAGCTGTGTGTCTGTGTCAATGTCCAGGTTATTGTCAGCTGTAGGAGGAGCTGATTGGTCTCATGGGGACACAAGGAGTGATCTCTAGCGAGGGCATCACCGGTAACGATCACAACAGCTGTGTTTTTTAGACACCGTGTCAATTTAAAAGAACTTCAAATTTTACTCACAGCACTGCTCATCACTGTCAGTTCGAAAGCAGTAGACCAATCAGATGAGCTCAGAGGAGGGGCAACCGTTGCAAGTTTCTGTTTGCAGGTGCTCAGTGGCTGCGTCCAGATACTATGCTGCACTTTTTTTCAAACCATTCCTGAATGTTGCATCTCACATTTTTAGAAGCAAAGATGGTGTAAATGAGCCCTTTAGGCAGCATTTATACTGGTGCATTTTTATTTTAATGCATGAATAGTAATGTTTCAGGAGTTTTAGGTTGTACGGTGTGGATGGAGATGTTTTTCAGAAAACAATAATATAGATAAGGGAAATTTTTATTCTGAAAGGCCATTTTTTAAAATTAAAGCATTCTAATGTAAACGTAGCCGGTCCTCAGGGTAATCAGCTGTACATCTCCAGCACCTGTTTTCAGATGGAGCATCATTAACTACACAGAGCCATAGTTCACTGACAAGCTACACAAAAATCTATTTAATCTCTGGCCCTCAGAGTAGATTTACTACTGATAACAGAGCCATGCTTCCCTGACAAGATGACAGTTGCAGCTTTTTCTAAATCATAGTTTCATTTCTATTTATTGTGCAGCTCTACACAGTACTACTACTTTTTTTGAGATTGACCAGTAGCAAATAATGGTGATCCAAAATTTCTGTTAATTTTCCATGGACAAAAGGTCAGACCCTTATTGTTAATGTTTGAAAGGCAGTTTCATGCAGATATATGTCACATTAAAGAAGAAAAGATGATCACACTTTAATTTATTACACAATTCATGCTATTAACAAACCATTAACTAAGACTTTTAGCTCAATATACTACTAATTAGTTGATTAGTAATTGTTAATAAGGGTGTAGTTGGGTTTAGGTATTGGGTGTAAAATAAGATCATACTCCATAAGTGCTAATAAACAGTATTTGTTTTTTCCTACTTCAAGTCAATGGTTACAGGTTTTCAGATTTCTTCAAAATATCTTCTTTTGTGGTCAACAGAAGAAAGAAACTCATAAAGGTTTGGAACCACTTAAGGGTTGTGTAGATAGTGGGTAAATTAAAATTTTTAGGAGAACTATCTCTAGTGTTACCGAAAATACTATTGCAGCTTTCCCGATACTCCATTTTCATCTTATAAAAATTAATTACATTGATCTGAATTGTGTTTGTCATCACTAAAAGGGGCAGGTGGAAGGTTGTGACAAAACCTATATGTCTTGAGTGTGATCAATATGCTCATTGATGAAGTGTGATGCCTTTATGAGCTTGTGCGGTTCTTGTGTATGGGACTTTTGCCATCTAATTACCGTTGTTTAGTGTCCCAGTCTGTTCTGATTGAATGTAAGAGATTAACAGGACATCAATGTTTTGCTCAAGGTCCTCCTGTGCTGTCCTCCTATGCCAAGACTGAAGACAAGCTGTTTAAACATCTCTTCAGCAACTACCAGAAATGGGTGAGACCAATCGAAGATCTAAACACAACAGTGCAAGTGAAATTTGGTCTGGCAATTTCCCAGCTGGTGGATGTGGTGAGTGATCCTAAAACAGCATTCTCCACATAAAGGAAAAGTGTCATGATAAAATTACATTTTAGCTAATATTTTTAATGAGCACTTTATTTTACAGTCCATTCTTGCATGTACATACTTTGTACTTATCATAGTCATTACATAGGGTAGTGTGATTTCAACAAGTAGGACATGTTACTGGATCAAGATCTATGTTGATCCTAGAAAATATTCCAATCAACCAATCAGATTTAAGGGATGTGTTTACAGTTTTGGTTAAGTTTATGCTTACAGTTAGAGTTACATGCTTCTACATAATTAGCTGCATTTCCATCCACCTATTTGTATGCGCATTTCGGAATATTGCATAAAGAAACCCTGGCTGGAAATGCCAGGATGCGCATAAATTTTGAAAATGCGCATAACAATGATAATCTGATAAGAAAAAATGTGCATAACGGAAATGCATTTACCGAATAAATTCCAGCATGCTCATCAAAAAAAGTCATGTGATTTTGCTTCAACAGATCATGTGCCAACAAAATTGGCAGAAAGTGACAGGTATGTTTGGGTGGACGATGAGGTTCACACATTTTTAAATGTTATATGCGAGAAATCGGTGACAACCATCCTTGATGGAAAACATGAGCAGAATGTGCAAATTTTTCAACAAGTGTAAGCGGAGATGATTCTAAAAGGATATGGCAAACCGTGGACTATTTTGTGTAATAAATGAAAGTGCCTTAACCAAAAATACATGGCCGAAAAGAGAAGACTCAGTAGCAGGTGTTCTAAGACGCAAATAAGTTATTATATACGAAAAAAAGGCCTTCTCCTAATGCAGCAACTTCCATTTTTCTTTTGATATTTGGCGCCAGTTTATCAAGAAGTGATGATTATTTTTTTTTTATTTGCAAATGTTTTATGCGATATTCCAGTTTTGCACATAAATTAAATTTGCATCTTTGGATGGAAACATGGCTACTGTTATGCAACTAATCCCCTCTGATTTGGGGAATAATTTACAATTAGGGTTAAATTTAGGGGTAGGGATTAGGTATGGATTACATTTTCGAACAGGAATTATGTTCCAGGATCAACATGTTAATGGGGGATTGCATCCTACTTGGCAAAATCACGCCCACCACATAAACTGGGTAATAACTATACCTACCTGGTACTGTAGGTACATTATAACTACACAGACTGTAAAATAGAGTGCAACCAAATTTATGTGATCACAGTGGTTCAATAATTTATTGTTAACTCTGCTTGTGGTTCACATAGGAAAACGGTTAGGGTAAAAATAAGGTAAATTATCAGTAATGATTGAGATTTTGTTGAATAGGATGAGAAGAACCAGCTGATGACGACCAATGTGTGGATGAAGCAGGTAAAGCAGTACTCTATAATCCAATAATATTTTATATAATATTATATAGCAGTGGCGCAGTGGGTGTTCTCCCCGTGTTTGTGTGGGTTTCCTCTGGGTGCTCCGGTTTTCCCCACAAGTCCAAAGACATGCGCTATAGATGAATTGGGAAAGCTAAATTGTCCGTAGTGTATGGGTGTTTCCCAGTGATGGGTTGCAGCTGGAAGGGCATCCGCTGCGTAAAACATATGCTGGATAAGTTGGCGGTTCATTCCGCTGTGGCGACCCCAGATTAATAAGTGAAGTGTAGTGTGGCCAAGTATGGTGAAGTGAAGTGAAGTGAAGTGAAGTGTAGTGTGGCCAAGTATGGTGTCCCATACTTGGAATTTGTGCTCTGCATTTAACCCATCCAAGT
>CAIGQV010019081.1:4904626-4960174 GCA_903798115.1 Danio jaintianensis | reverse complement strand
TGATAATTCCGTGTTTCGTGCCTTTGTGAGTAAACAAGCCGTGACAGCTATTTTATGAGGAGCCTATTTTATTTATCCTATTTTTTCATTCAAAAACATTTAGCATCTGAATAGCTTCTCGTTAACTTTTTAGTTAATATTATTAGCCCCCTCAAGCAATATTTTTTTCCCCATTGTCTACAGAACAAATTATCTTTATACAATGATTTGCCTAATTAACTTGGTTAAGTCTTTTAATTGCAAATAAAAAAAAAATAATTATCTGAAATTAGTTACTAAACTATTAGTTATTATTATGTTTAGAAATGTGTTGAGAAAAATCTTTCCGTTAAACATAAATTGGGAAACAAAATAATTCTGACTTCAACTGTATATATAATACACAGCATAATGAATGCTGTGGTTGATATCTTGTATATTTTTCATATTATTCAGAATTTAGACATGTTAAATAATTTTATTTAGAATTTAGTTTCAAGTGTAAATAGTTCTGAAGTTAGATTTTGTTTTTTGTAACCTGACAAAAGAACAGTAAACTGTTACACTGCAATTATGAATGGAAAATTGCTCAGACTGTAATTTAATTTTAATAGGTCAGTTTTTATTTCCTAATGATTCCAGCTTCCTGTCAGAAAATATTAACAAGTTATTTGTAAATGTAAACAAAACATTAACTTTTGCAATGTTGAAAAGCTACAATGAATAAGACAGACATGTTACTTTTGCACAGTGTTAATTTTGGAGCATGTCTATATCTCATGGCTGATTGATTGCAGTGCAGATGGTAATTTCGAGGCCACAGTGACAAAAGCAGTGGTGAGATTTGATGGCACAATCTCCTGGACCCCTCCTGCCAACTATAAATCTGCCTGCACCATTGATGTGACCTTCTTCCCCTTTGACCTTCAGAACTGCTCCATGAAGTTTGGTTCTTGGACCTATGATGGTTCCCAGGTGTGGTTTTAATTATTATTAGACACCAAAAGCACAATTCATTTTGAACCAATGATGTCAGTTCTTTCATGTTGTTCCAACAAAAAATTATTAGGTTAACTTTTTTTTAATTAAAGTGGATTGAACATAAACAAATAAATCGTCCAAAAGAAAATTATAATGTAAAATGAGTCTTTTTTAAAGGGGTGGTCCACTACGATCTGGGCTAGTGAGATCACAAGGATTTCTGGTTACACGCATTTACCACGTGCACACACCCTGCGCAGCGAAGGGGCATGGCCAGAGGCGCTGTAATGTTATAGCAGAGAAAGCTAAAAATTCCCTCCAAACGCCGCTATTTCCACAGAGTTTCTTCTGCTTCTGTATTTGGGCTTCCAAAGGACATGACACAGAGAGAAGTGCTTAAAGTTTAATTTTAATGTTTCAAAGAATTATAAAAAATATATATAGCAAGCATTTGACAAAGGAGAGCTTCCAGAATCTCTCCCAGTTCAGTGCTGACTTCAGCTAAAAACTCCTCAAAGGAGCAGCTCCAACAAGCAGAAGCTGTGGATTGTGAGCCACAACCTGTAAGTATTTTTAATTTGTTAAAATTGATCTATGACATGCACAGTGTCTAGCATTAATGGTATGTTGTAGCAAGGATGTAAACAACGGGAAATGCTGTTTGGCATCACTAGCAATTTAGCTACAAATTCATATTTATCAGTCAAAAATCTGTAGACACACAATCTTCAGCAGCGCGTGCAGAGTCTCTCTATGCGGGCGCTTTCCCTGCGTTCCACATCTCAGATAATGAACTCACAAAAGATATGTGAACGTTTCATATTACTTACACGTGCTTATTCCGAATATATGTGAAAGACATGTAACACGTTGAGATAGGTAAAAAAAATACAGGATAGCTCGCCTGACTCATGTTGCAGCAGAAAAATCAATCAAAGCTCACACGGGTCGCATTCCACATCTCGCGCTTTAATCTTCTGTCAACAGCGTCACTGTATATTACAGAAAAACAACTTAATTCGAGCATCAGAGAAAAATAAAAATAAACATCGGTCCCGTACACATGCGGTTCTCGTGTTACATGCGTCTACAGACTGTTCACATACACACACACACATAAAATGGCGATCTTCTCTTAAAGGAGCCACACCCTATTTTTACTCGTTACAGACACTTGTTAGATTTTATTTTAGAGAGCAGGCATGAGGTTCATCCTTTTCATTTTCTGTCTGATTAAGGCTCAAACAGATACTGCTAACAGCTACTCTGATTGACAGTATTTACACAGCTGAGGCAAAGCACATGCTTGTGGAGGCGTGACGCTTTACTGGTGACGTGGAGCCGATCCGCTAATCACAGCACATTATGTTAGCTGACCAATCAGAGTCTCTTGAGGGCGGGCCTTTCAGAGGAACTAGGACATGTATAACAGTCATTTTCATGTTAGCTGAGTAGCTGTATTTAATCAATGTAAGATATATGAAAAAATAACGTGATTTTTTTACAAGTAAAGCATGAACACACATTGCTTTGCATCTTATAAACACAACCAAGCCTTAAAATTACATTCTGGACCACCCCTTTAAAGTGGACTATTTCTTTAACCTTTATGTACTGTTCAAATTTACTACCCTTTCATTATGTTCTGGATAAAACATCCACTACATTAAACTGTTGTACAAATTTTTCAGATAAATGTTTTCTTCTTTTTTTTTTTCATAAATCTGTTAATCAGCCTCAGTCCTGATCAACACTACTAAATATATATATTTTTTTAAATACAGGATTTGACTCTTGTGATTTCAAACTCTGTGATTTCAAACTTTCAAACTCTTGTGATCCTGTATTTAAAAAAATATATATTTAGTAGTGTTAATCAGCCTCAGTCCTGATCAACATTACTAAATATATTTTTTTTAAAATACAGGATTTGACTCTTTATTTGCTAACTTCATAAATTATGTCCCAGATTTGGTGAAAAAACACACACACAAAATGACTTATTTTCGATATAAAAAGTAGTTGTTTTTTATCACCTTTTATCACAATTTTGGACGTGAAAGATTAGTATCAACAAATATTTACCTAATACATTTTCACAGCAGTTTAATTTAGTGGATGTTTTCATCCCGAAAATAACGAAAGGGTAGTAAAGTTGTGAATTGTTGAGTTTTTTTTTTTTTTTTTTCAATTTTCAAAGCATTTTCCCAAAATATGTCTAAATATGATTTGTCATCAACAATCATTCTGCTAGCTGAAACACAGAAAATGTTGTGGCCAAATTAAGACTCAAAATCACCCCAGAGTGGATGAAAACATCCCCAGTACGGTTAATACATGAATATTTATGCAACAATATCTTCTTTTAAAGGTTGACATTCTCCTTGAAGACGTGCATGTGGACAAACGTGACTATTTTGACAATGGCGAATGGGAGATCGTGAAGGCCACTGGGAACCGGGGTTTGAGAAGAGATGGGATTTTTTTCTATCCATCTATCACCTACTCCTTTATTATCCGACGTCTTCCTCTCTTCTACACACTCTTCCTCATCATCCCCTGCATTGGATTGTCTTTCCTGACTGTGCTTGTCTTTTATCTCCCGTCTAATGGAGGGGAAAAAATCTCCCTATGCACGTCTGTCCTCGTCTCACTTACTGTCTTCCTTCTGGTGATAGAAGAGATCATCCCTTCCTCCTCAAAGGTGACTAATATATTTAAATGATAACTTTACTGTACGTCAGTGTGCCGAACATAGCACTGTTCTGAATTATTTTGCATTATTGTGGAAAATATGAGAGTTAATTGCAGTATTTCTGAGCTATTGGTTGTCTGTGTGATGACGTCTTAAAGCAAATATAAGTATGTTGATGTAGATATTGAATTATATTATTGTATTAAATTTAGTTAAAAATTTACAGTGTTTATTTGGTAACACTTTAAAATGATGGTCCATTAGTTAATGTATTTACTAACATCAACAAACAATTATTAATACATTTATCATGGTATTTATTCATCTTCGTTAATGTTATTTAAGTTAAATAGCATTATTTCATGTTAGTTCTTAACTTACTGTGCATTAACTAATTTTAAAGGTCCCGTGAAGTGCTTTGAAATATGCATTTTTATTCGATGTTTGACGTAATCTCAACTGAAACACAATGAGAGGGTGGGACATAGAGTAGTTCCTCCCCTTTTAAAAAAACAGCCAATAGTGTTTTGTTTTATCACAGCTTTGCCAGTGAGAGTGGTTGAGCTGCTCAAGTGCATCAAATGAAAAGCAAATGAGAAGCGTCTGGAAGGGGGCGGGGCATGTCAGATACTAGAGAGCATTTGATTGGTTATGATGTGATGAGAAACTGTAGTGCACAGGTGTCAAAGCCAGTTCCTGGAGGGCCGCAGCCCGGCACAGTTTAGTTCTAACCCTGCTCCAACACACTTACCTGTAGGTTTCAAACAAGCCTGAAGGACTCAATTAGTATGATCAGGTGTGTTTAAATAGGGTTGGAACTAAACTGTGCAGAGCCCCGGCCCTCCAGGAACTGGCATTGACACCTGTGCTGTAGTGTGAGGTGACGTGAATAAAACCGTTGATCCATTTGGGCGGAGGTGACATACTACAAGCTTTACATGTTTATATTTATATAGTTTTATATCTTCTAAATGCGAATTTTGTCGCTGTTTTTGGGCACACTAGTTTACAAATATCCTAAAAACAAATAATAACATACTAACATATAAAAAACTGTACTTTAATTTCATGGGACCTTTAACAAGCACAAATTTAGATTTTGATAATGCATTAGTTCAAGAGTTCACACTTAGCTGATAATTGAATTAAAAGCGTGTTTGGGATGCTGTCCCGGGAGAGAGCCCTGAGCTCATAAGATCCTCGAGCCCTGGGCTCCCTCCCGTTTGCAGGGCGAGAGGGGAGTTTCAGGTAGATCTCAAGTCCCCTAATGAACAATTAGGAATTGCTATGAAGAGATAACTACTTACTAGGAGCATGTCTATGGTGCCGATTTGGATTAGTCAATTAACTTAAGTCGCATGTTTTTGGATGGTGGGAGGAAACCGGGGGAAACCCACGCGAGCACGGGGAGAACATGTAAACTTCACACAGAAACGTCGACTGGCCTGGTAAGGACTAGAACCAGTGACGTTCTTTCTGTGAGGCAACAGTGCTAACCACTGGGCTGCCATGCCGCCCATCTAGGAAAGGAGGAGTAGTAGGGGTGGAAGGGGGGATTCTTCAAAACAAAGATAGCTGTGGTATGGAACTTAGGTTATTTATGGTGACGAATCGTCTGATTGGTGAATCATGAATTGGCTAATGCGGGACCAGCCGTGATCAATCATAAGCACGTGATCCTCTCGAAATTAGTTTATAAATAAACTTTACTTAATGTTGAAATATGATTAATAAATGCTTTACAAGAATATTCATACTTAATGTTAGTAAATACATTAACATCAACTAATGGACCATTATTCTAAAGTGTTACCGTTTATTTTGCTAGCACACATTGTTAGTCTATTTATTAATTAACAGTTAATCAAAATAATGTTTGTTTTGTTCATTTTTAATCAAAATCTAACTATTTGCTTCTGATCTGTAATGGCAGTTCTTCATCGATGATGTCAGTTTGACAGTTTGGGTGAAATATGCTTAGCCACACCCCTCCAACCATTAGTTTGCTGTAATTGAAAGATGAAAGGAGGAGTGCAAAAATAAAACCCTGCCCACTACTCAATGTTCCATTTAAATTGGAAATACATTATCATGCTAAAATAAAAGTGAACTTTGAGTTCATGAAGATTTTAACAACTTTAATTGTCATTCAATTGTTGTGGCAGATTCTGTCGTTCACTTGAAATGTCCAAACATTTGTTTATATACTATTGAAACTTTACACTGCAGTTTGACTTTTTGACTAGATTTGTTTTTTTCAAGGTTGGCAAAGTTAAAGTTCATCTAAAGCAATTTCCAAAAATTCTGTCATCCTCGTTCAAAATCTACAACCCATTTTGGTTAAGCTCACACAAATTAACATATAACATAGCCTATGCAAAATAAAAATAACATTTCTGTTTTCCCGCAAAAAGTTCAGCTAATTTAGAAGACAGATCATAAAGACATTGTAAAATGAATTGATATGAATCCATTTTTTTTATTTTTTTATTTAAGATTTGTGAAGAGATACAATTATTTTGTATGATGAATCGATAGATTTAGGCTTTTTTTGTTTACACACATTTTCAGTACTGGATTGCGGCTGGAAGGGCATCCGCTGTGTAAAGCATATGCCGGAATAGTTGGCGGTTCATTCAGCTGTGGCGACCCCTGATATATAAGGGACTAAGCCGAAGGAAAATGAGTGAATGTTTACATGCATACAGTACACAGAGCATATCACACTTGGTAAGACAGAGGCTCAGATATTCATAGGCATTACGCAAGAACAAATAATACTTATTTTGGCAGATTGACTTCAATATAAGCTGTTTTTAGACTAACAAGAAAAGTTCTACGTTTCAAAATTTACAGGCTTTTTTTATAGTACAATAACCACATATCTGGAAAAACAATTTTTTAAAAATCAACGGGAGTTTGATTTGTCAGTTTATGGTAATTAGAGCAATTAGATCATTAGCATCTTGCTTAAATTACCAAAGATTTTGATATATAACTATAGATGCTAATGGTCTAATCCAATTCAATGATAAATGCTAAGCTAAACTAAAAGGGCTCTCGCCAAATCGGCTGATCGGATCAAAAACCTTTAAAACTCAACTGTATTACATGCATACACATTCAACAAAAAACAGTAATATTCGTTCACATGGATTAATTTCATGACACATTTATGACCTTTATATATCCTAAATTGTTTTGTTACCTTGCCTTTCAGTGGGTAAATAAAACCTCTTATGTGTTCTTAAATATCTTAATGTATGTTGCCGAAAGTGAACACATATCATATGGGTTTCAAGAGTTCGCACTTAGATATTGGTTGATAATAATAGCAGGTTTGGCATGCTGTCCCGGGAGAGAACCCTGAGCTCGGAGATAATTGAGCCCAGGGCTCCCGCCTGGTCGATAAGCAAAAGGGGGTACGAGATCAGGTTGTTCTCGAGAGCTCCCCCTGGCGAAGGAGAAAAAGGAGGAAGATGGGGTGGATGGGGGGTTTCTTCGAAAACAAAGATAAGGGAATAATTTTAGATAGGCTACTTATAGTGAGTTTGGACTCGTCTGATTGGCTTACTGATAATTACAGATGAGAGTCCAGCTGTGATCAATCAAATCACGTGCTCCTCTCGAAATTAGTTTGTGAAACTTCACTTGGAGCAATATGAAACTTAGTAAATGTTGATGGCAGAAGTTTCATACATTTTTATTAAATTAACGTACTGTACAGTACATCAAAAAAAGTGATAAATTCTATTTACACTTTGTTAGAATTGCAGTATTCTAATATTGTTAATAATGTTAGATACTATTTAAACTTATTGGCAGAAATTTGCACCTCAGTGTTGTTGTGTTAAATAAAAACATGTGAAGTATAAAAGAATGATGAACATGTTTGTAATTTTAACTGGCTCATCCAGGCACAAGTTGGTGGAGTTAGTATAAATAGATTTAGCCATCAGGGCAGTCTCTTTGTGCTTAGTGTAATTTAAGTAATGATAGGTTCTTTTTCAAATAGTATTTCCATTGGCATATGACTGTTATGCACTTCTCATGTTTTCTGCCCCAGGTAATTCCTCTGATTGGAGAATATTTAGTCTTCACTATGATCTTCGTGACACTTTCCATTGTCATCACCGTCTTTGCTATTAACATCCACCATCGCTCCTCATCCACCCATCATAGCATGGCTCCCTGGGTCCGCCGTATCTTTCTTCACCACTTGCCTAGACTGCTCTGCATGCGTAGCCATGTGGACCGTTACGCCACCACCGCTGGGACTCAGAGAGCAGACAGGACTGGAACAGGAGGACTGGGCTATGGGAAGAGTTTGGGTCAGGATACCAACCAACTCGATGCCGAACACAATCTGCAGGCGGCCTTAGAGTCGATACGCTACATCACACGCCATGTGGTGAAGGAGAATGAAGTCAGAGAGGTAAGGCTGTTGTCTTTGATATCTACAGTTGAAGGCAAAATTATTAGCCCTCCTGTGAAATTTTTATTCTTTTTCTAAGTTGATTTTAACGTTTTGTTTAAACGTTATGACTAATTTCTTTTGTCTTTACCATGATGACTGTACATAATATTTTACAAGTGTTTTTGAATTCTGCTTAAAGGTGCTGTATGTAAGTTTTTGACTCTTCTAAAGGATAAAAATACCATAATATGTTTGCATATACCCGCCCAACGCCACTTTAGCCAATTATATTTCAGCAGCCCGGGTTGCCTTGTTGGAAAACAGTGTATTTCACTCATTCATTCAGAAAGGTTCCCAAAGCATGCGCCCATGACCAAAATGCGACCTCCGGTGGACAGTAGCAGACTCCAAAATGAGACGCAGATTCAGAGTTCCACACGAGGTTATTAATTAGCAAATAATATAAATATTACTAACGTAAACATTAGGTGAGCAGGTTGCATTGTAACCGCATGTCATAACAACACGCTAGGTGACGAGATTTGCAGTGATAAGCCATTTGGCTGTTTGCACCAGACGAATCACAACTGGAATTTAAATACAGCCATTCAGAAGCACAGAATATGCACTCACTCACAATAATCTATATTAATGGTTTATAATCTAATTAATACATATAAAACCTCTTTACATTATTAAATGTAGATGCTGAATCACTGATACAGTATGTGTTTTTTGCATTATTTCACAGTTCTAAAGTTCAATTTCAAACGGTTTGTTTTATTTTCAAGATCTGAGTTGAACTATCTGCTGCTGCTTTCAGTAGTATGGCAATAAATGTCATGTAAAATGGCATTCAAACTCACATTGTTAGCATTTAACACTGAATAAAGCACATGAGGTGTACCTGAGGTGATCATTGTCAGTTTTTCCTGTTGTTCACCTGTGAGAAATTGATGCTGTTTCTAATACATCAATTCGAGGTGTTGGTTAGGACAAAAACTCATTTTAATATGGAAAATATTCCTTCTATCATGTGCCGTTGCTTTTATTTAGAACACAATTTATATCAGCCTTTAGGCTCGAGACTCGCTCCTGTTGGTCATCTGGCAACCTGTGCTTGCGTGTTTTGATCCAGGAATGCAATACCTAGTTCCACCACTGGGTGTCAAACTTACATACTGCACCTTTAAAGTGCATTTTAAGGACTTTACTAGGTTAATTAGGTAGATTATTGGACAATGGTGGTTTGTTGTGTAGCCAGTCGAAAAACATAAATCTTAAGAAGGCTAATAATAATGACCTTAAGATTTTTATTATTAAAAACTACTTTAATTCCAACAACAACAAAAAACACTAAAAGAAATGAGACTTTCCACAAGAAAAAAAAAAGCAAATACTCTGAAAATGTCCTTTCACTGTAAACATTTATAATATGGTCGGGTCAATCTGACCCTGTATTGTTGTTGTTGGAAATGCCAGGTTTTTTTTGTTTGTTTTTTCTTTCTTGAAATTTCTAGACTTTTTCCATTTATGGTCATGAACATGCAAGCAACATTTGAATTTGCTGATGTGTTTGGACATGTCCAAAAACTTTTTTTTTAAAACTCATTCTATTCTTGCATACTGTATCATAATGTTCTACAGCAACTCTACAGACCATAAATGGTAACATACATTATCTTTATTATGTTTTGTTATTTTAGTTCTTCGCTAGCCTATGAAGAAAAAAAAAAATAAAATTCAATTGAGTAGTATTTTTTTTGTCAGCCACAAAGGGTAAAAATGTGCTATACTTTTATTAGCAATCTATAAAAAATACTGTTAAAGGTTCAAGAAACCCTTAAGTACTTTTTAGAGATTAACAAATTTATGTGTGTTGACCATCAATTAAGACAACGTTAGCACCTGTTAGCTTTAATGGGCTATATGCACAGCTAGTGTTTTTCAGCCAACGGAAAACTTCCGGTGAAAGGTTTCTGTGACTATTTTAAATTTTATAAAGGTTCCTTTTACAACATTGACATCGTAATGTAATTAAAATACAATCACTTAAATAAACTTAAGCATTCATTTAGTTGTTCAAACGTAAAACGAGATGATAGACCGTGTAACCGCTAGTGGCATCAGGATCAGCAGGCGAGCGCAGAAACTCCATTTAAAAAACTGGGGTAAAATAAATTTCCATATTTTAAAGAGATGGTGTGGATAAAGGGAATTTAATGCAGTGCTTCTTGTCCGGTCCACTTTATATAAAATATCTATTAGGCAGTGATCACTTATTTTTTTTAAAGAAAACAGATCTTAAATGTGGCGATTTTGTGATGGAAAGACAGTTCACTGGAATCCGTCGGGCTGGCTGGCTGAAAATTAAAAGTCTGTGTGCATATACCCCATTGCGGGGAAAACTGGATAACTTTGAGCTTTTGTCATCTAATTTCATCTTCCGGGTTTAAAATCATTATTGGGGTGAGATCAAAACCGGTGACAGCGCTCATCTGCCTGTCGAGTGATGACGCGCGGTTTTCTCATTATTATTCACAAACTGAGTTTTCTTATCCTATGAGAAGACCCTGCTTCTTAATTATTCATGACAGCACATGCTTTCTGATGACACATCTGCCTATGGAGTTATTTCAATGACAAATGTCGTGAGGGCAGTATTACAAGTTGAGAGCGCATTCATGTAATACGAGTGTGCTAATCTCTTTGCTCGCGCGCTGATATTCTCCGTTCTGGCACTCTCAAACATACGCTGCTGACGTGCAAATTTTACTTTCGTGCTTTTGCTCTCCAGAGATTCTCCGGTTAAAGTAGTTATCCCAAAAATGTTGATATGATTTATATATTGGTACACTATTTCATTAAAATAACCCCATACCTGCCAAGCTGTGAGACCACAGCTGTGCAGCAGTTAGCCGTTCATGAAGGTGTTTGTTTCCACAATCCACGGGGTGTCCACACGATACCAAGCTGTTGCAGGGCTGTCCCCGCGATGCTGTCAGGGCAACCAATACAGCTAAGCTGCTTGTGTGTTGCAATTGGAGAATGGCAGACTTTGTTTTTTATCAGTTGGGTTTGTTAGCATTTAGACACATCGCATATCCATGCTGCCATGTTTGCCCATGTTTAAAATCTTCCAGATTTTACTGAGACGTGGGGATTCAGGGGGAGAGAAGTCCTCCACCCCAGCACCTTCTGTTCGTGGGTCAATTTGACCCACCTATTGCAATCCTCAGCAACTCTACATACCCTAAATAGTGATATATCTTGATTATATTAGATTTTCCCTAGCCTATGAAGCCAAAAAATATATTTTCCCAACTTTTTTGAAGGTGAAGTATGTTTTGCTAGCCACAAATGATAAAAATGGCCTATCATTTGGGACATCACTTGGGAAATAATTGAGAAAGAATTAAAATTTCCCAGGACGGCTAATAATTTTGCCTTCAACTGTATGTCTGCGTGAGGTTTGATTTCTAATAAATTCTAATGTAATATCTCATTTCAGGTTGTTCAGGACTGGAAGTTTGTGGCCCAGGTTCTGGACCGGGTTTTCCTGTGGGCATTTCTCTTAGTATCACTGCTCGGCTCTGCTCTGCTTTTCATCCCTGTTATCTATAAATGGGCCAGCATCATTGTTCCCAGCTATGCTGAAATTACTAGCTAAAATACACGAATGTATACCCTTACAAACTCTTTGGCTTGCATAAAGTTTTTTGCATTATAAGAGCATTTATTACTGTAGTCTTCAAAACATCTATGCAACTTGTGGCGCTGTCATTTATGATGTAACATGCTGCATTATATTCTCTGTTGTATGCTGATTTCATTATAATAAAGTTTACAATAAAAATATGTTGTGTTCTTTATGAAAAGGTCATCTGTATCTCAGAGATTTTTCTTTTGAAAAATCAAAACTACAAAAAATATGACTTGTCTTGTACTCAAGGTTGTATCATTTTTTTCTTAAACATTAAATGCACCTCTACCTAGCACATGAAGCTAGCAACAGGAAACTGCTAATTATGTGATGTGACCCAATGCATTCTGTCAACACACACTTAAGAGTTTTGTAAGAAGTAATAGGCCATCGAGAAAATTCTCAGCTACTGCTTTTTTTTAATAGCCTACTACTCTACTACTGTACCATTTTCCACATTTCATATAGGAGGGAAATATGCAATTTTGGATAAATTTGGATTGGTTTTGCTGCCCAGAAATGTTAGCTAAAGGCTTGTTTACAGTGGCCAAGAGAGCTCAATGCATAGCAACCTAGAAAGCATAAGACAATCAATGTTGCCAATGGGGTAAGTAAAATAATCATATTTCAAACCACAAACAAGGTTATCTTACTAACCCCATTGGCATTTTTAAGGAAAAACCCTATTACTTCTGACAAATTATTTGTGAAAACAAATCAGCCTTTTTTCATACTTGTCTAGAAAATGTTTCTTGATTTAAGATATTTAAAAAAATAGAAACAAGATTAAATGCTAGAAAAGTAAGGAAAGCTTTTTTTGCAGTGTATTCACTTACTGCCATGATGATTCATTGTACATGGCCGTGTAAAAAGTAATGTTAAATTGTTTTCAGTACCAAATTTATAAAACAGAACCATTTATTATCACTAAGGTATGAAACATAAGCTTGTTTTTTTATTGAAATTTAAGCAATAAAGTTATTTTACACAGAAGGCAAAAACTTCTCAACCAACTAAATAATCTAAACCAACTAAATAATAAATTGTATTGTAATATATTAAGATTACAAAAGCTATTTGCGGATGTTTAATCAAACAATAACTTTCTTGCTATTACTTACTTACTCCAAGGGCCATTTTATATCGAAGTTGATATTTAGCCGCACCATATTGGTGTTTCGTGACAGTTTTTTTATGAGGTGGGTTGTTAGCTCAATGCTCAACCCCCAACCTGGAGGACCAGGACATACACACATACATTGCGGACAATTTAGCTTACCCAATTCACCTACAGCACGTCTTTGGACTATGGAGGAAAACCACACCAACACGGGGAGAACATGCAAACTCCACACAGAAATGCCAACTGACCCACCCGGGGTTCGAACCAGCGACCTTTTTGCTGTGAGGCAACAGCGCGACCCACTGCACCACCGTATCACGCCAACTTTCTTGTTATTATAATAAAAAAATAGCCAGCAAATGTTAGCTTGCAACATAGCCTAATTGTTAAGGCCTATATAATTTTTTTCTCATTTTACCTTTATTGCTGTTTCATCTTCAGTTATATAGCATTTTTGTTCATTGAATAATGCATTTTGTATTATCACCATTATTCATTCACATAATAGGCCTATATTCCCCCAACACACAAAAAATCCCAAACAAACAAGTAGAAAAAAAAGATGCCACATAGTTTGCTTAGCCTTGGGCTTGCCCAGAGCTCTGACCCCTTTTAACTTCACTGGTTCCACTGTGTGCAACAAAAAACAGCTTAATGAGAAAGACCCAGTGTTTCCTATTCAACAGTCCATCCCGGCCAAGAATAATGTGTTTTATTGATTGTGTTTAAAAAAACAACAACAACAACACACAATTAGATAGTCTAACTGAATACTTTGAAACATACTGAATAGACAAATGTGAGTGAATTTTGCTCAGGTCCGATTTAATAATTTATTTATTTCTTATAAGTAATGCTTCACTGTGGTTCAAGGGTTAACTTTTCGTTATTCAAAATCCAGTTCCTCACTCAGCAAACATTCACTCCGGGTCTCAGTGAGCTCACTAAGGGTAAGAGAGCTTTTTTTATTAAATAAATTGAAAATGTAGATGATTTTTTATATTGTCTGTTCAGATATGTCAGATATGTTTTAATAATATTACTGTATGTGTCTTCTTTTAATAGGTTCTTGTACTCCCACATCTTCTTAACTCTTCTTGCAAATCTCTGTCTCTTTCTGTTTATGGTTACAATGTATGTTGTACTTTAGGTAACTTTATGAATATTATATAAAATTCACATAATAGAACAGGTTTCAGGGATTAGTTTGGGTACAAACAGAAATGGTAATCCGGTTTTCTGGTTTTTAATTTCTTTAAAGATAAAAAAAAGTGTATTAAGTGTATTTCAAGTGTATTAAAATATTGTGCAGAATTAAATAAAATATTTCTTAGTTTTACGTGCAGCATGGGCAAATTATATTAAATCTTAGCAACCAACTACAACAAACAGATCTGCAAACACAATGAGCTCATTTGAGATGACAAACACCTCGTCTTGAATGTAGATGAGAGTAGCCGGCTACAGCCAGAGACAAAGTAGAAGTAGAAAAAAATAGAGCTGTCAAGAGCTGAAAATTTTCACTTATAGTGGATATAAAGTCTATGTGGAAAAAAATTATTATTTATTAAAGTGTTACTTTACACATTTCTGTTGTTAATTAAGTGGAAAATTAAAACTTATTGGTATAAATAAAATAAAAAAATAAAAATAAAAAAGCCTTGCTGCACAGCAAAAACAAGAAAACCTGACAGTCTCTGACAATTAACCGGTGGTGGTGGTGGTGATGGTAAACTATTTGACCCCATGTTCAGCTGAGTTTATTATTATTTTTCTAGTACAACATAACATGACAATTTTCAAATGCTTTACCAGTTTTGCTTTTTACCCAGTGCTTCTTAAAGAGATAATTCACCACAAAAAAAGATTAAAATTCTGTCATGATTTACTCACCCTTTACTTGTTCCAAACCTGTTTGACTTTCTTTTTTCTGTTGATTACAAAAAAAGATATTCTTATGAAAGATGGAAACCTGTAACCAGTCACTTTCATAGCATTTGTTTTCTCCAATATGGAAGTGAATGGCTTTTGTGTTTAATAGAAGAAAATAACTCATAAAAGTTTGAAACCACTTGAGAGTAATTTTTATTTTTGTGTGAACTATCCATTTAAACATGCTCCTGAAGAGCCTTTTTTTTTTAATTGTAGATGACAACGTTTTCCAAATAATCCCTGTTTACACTGATCTGCAACAATGACTAAATATGCTGCAATATGCATGTCATGTTATATGCAAGGAAATGCCCCCTTAGTGGTAGATGATCCCATCCCCATGATTGTATTAGTTCTGCAGAGATATTGCTCTCAAGGAGATTGCTAAGACTGAATTAACCTCAGGAAATGATTCCTTAGGAAATGATTAATTATATAATTAATAGTAAAAAAAAAAATCCCCCTTCTCATTAAAGGTCACAAACATGTTTTGACACAATGAGATGAAGTGGAAAAAAAGAAAACAATTGCCATAATTACGATGTTCAAGAGTCACCCACAATGACATTAAAGGATTAGTTCATCCAAAAATGAAACGTCTGTCAATAATTACTCACCCCTTGTCATTCCAAACCCCTGATTCTCCAAAGACAGCAATGGTCCCAACTCATTCAAAGTCCAGAAAGGTACCAAAAACACTGTGAAAACAGACCATAGGAATGTTGCATATAGTTGGTTTGGGTTTTTATCCTGATAAATGTGTGTTTAGTTTGAGCAAACAAGAGTTTTAGGCTACAATGAACATTGGTTTTGATAGTAACTGCATGGCTAACGTCTGGAATGTGTTGCACAAAATGAGTAGAACAAATTTCAGGTTGCAGAGTAAGTTTCGGGTTGACTGAACTAACTCATTTCAGCTGATATGGAACCAAAAACTGTTTTCCACCTCAGAGTTACTTAACTTAGACTTTAATTTTAAACTCAGAGTTGGTTGAACCACTTTATTAAGTAATTTCACAACACTTGATATAAACGTTCTGTCAACTCGGGGTTTAACTCAGAATTTATGAGTTAAGGATTAACTCTGGACTGCAGCAAACAGCCAATCACATGACACAAACAGAAGGTAGATAGTAACACTGCTGATGCAGCAAAAGTTTGGCAATCAATTTAAAGCAAATACTATTATATAGACGCAGATCAGTCAACTGATTGTAATAATGTAGGTTCGCCAATAGCTCAAGATTCAGTCATTTTAAAAGATTTATATAGTAAAGCAAATTTATGTGAATATTAAATGTCCTTTTTTAATCTGAAGCCTTTATCAATGTTTATTGACAATTCAAAACAATTGAGTATAAATTACCAGTTATTATATCACGGTGGCGCAGTGGGTAGCACGTTCGCCTCACAACAAGAAGGTCACTGGTTCGATCCTCGGCTGGGTCAGTTGGTGTTTCTGTGTGGAGTTTGCATGTTCTCCCCGTGTTGGCGTGGGTTTCCTCCGGGTGCTCCAGTTTCCCCCACAAGTCCAAAGACATGTGGTATAGGTGAATTGGGTAGGCTAAATTGTCCGTAGTGTATGAATATGAATGAGTGTGTATGGATGTTTCCCAGTGATGGGTTGCAGCTGGAAGGGCATCCGCTGTGTAAAACATATGCTGGATAAGTTGGCAGTTCATTCCACTGTGGCGACCCCAGATTAATAAAGGGACTAAGCCGAAAAGAAAATGAATGAATGAATAACAGCAAAAGACAATTTGGACTCAAAATGTTTTTAGTGTAAAGGCTTTAAATTGCATGAAATGTCACTTTACTCACAACTGATTGGTCCAGTTTGGGTTAGCAATCTCTATCCCAGAATAAAACCTGCTGACTCTCTTGTAAGAAATGACACAAACTGACCCTCACATTTCTCTTGTGATTGGCTGTTTGCTGCACATGCCACATTTCCAGATTCATGCAGTCCAGAATTCATTATAAACTCTGGGTTAAACCCAGAATTATTAAAGTTTATATCAAGCATTTTGAAACCACTAATCCTTGGTTAGATTTTTTTTATTTTTGGTGAGGGTTACTCTGCAACCCTCAGTTTGTTCAACTTGTTTTGTGCAACAGGTCTCAAGTATATTTTTATTTGTTAATTTTATTGAATCCATTTCAGGTCCATTTGAACTGCAACATATAAATCGAGTTCAGAATTCAAACATAATATAAGGGATTAAACTTTTTTTTTTCAGTTTGTTTCTTTAAGGAATCTAATGGATCTGAGAGGGTACTTCAATAGGATTGGGTTTACTGGCCCATATGACAAACCTGACCTCGACACTTTACGCACCATCCACATGCTGCATGTGATGAAAATTCCATTTGAGAACTTGAGCATCCACTGCGGAGAAAAGAACACAACGGACCTGAACATCATCTATCACAAACTAGTCAAAAGCAATCGGGGAGGCTGGTGTTGTGAAAACAACCTCTTGTTCTCATGGGTCCTAAAGGAAATGGGTTACAAATACACCACACTAGGCTCCAAGGTGTTCAATAAGTTCCAAAACGATTTCTATCCCGTGGACTCTCACCTCATCAATATGGTGGAGATTGATGGGAAGTCTTACCTTACAGATGTGAGCTATGGAGTGTCATGCCAACTGTGGTATCCTTTAGAGATGATCTCAGGTAAAGATCAGCCACAGCCTCCTGGTGTATTCCGGCTCCTAAAAGAAGGGATGAGATGGACTCTGGAGAAAACGTCAAGAAAGCAAGTGGTCAAAGATAAGACCTATGCTAATTCCAGCCTCATTGACAAGCGGCTGACGAAAACGATGTACAGCTTCCCATTAACACCTCGTGTTAAAGAGCATTTCGTGGATACGCTGGATTACCTGCAGACCAGTCCTGATTCTAGATTTGTGCTGAAGTCCATTTGCTCCCTTCAGTTGCCCGAAGGCTTCAGAGCTCTGATCGGGTGGACTTACAGCGAGATCACATACAACCCAGAGGAGGACTTTGACATGGTGGAAATGAAGGAAATCCCTGACTGTGAAATAGAAGCTGTGCTGAGAGAGAAGTTTAATGTGGTGTTAGTTAATAAGCTCACACCTAAAAACAACAAAGCTAATTATTGCATGTAATGCTCAGCAGCACTGCACCATTTCACTATTTTAATGGTTAATACTTTCTGGTTAATCTGTTGACTCTAAGTAACTTCGGAACTTTGTGTCAACTACCAGTCATAGGAATTTTAGTAGACTGATTAATATCTGATTTTTGGCAAGTTTCTACCACAGGAAATTTAAACAATTGTAGTTTTAGCAATGCCTTTTTAGGGTGGGTCGACTAATGGTGTGTTCCAAACAGGATACATCACTCTCCGAAGGGCACTTTAAAGCGAAAACAATCATGTCCACTATATATTGAACGGTTCAAACTGAAGTACCTACTTTGAAGGGCCCTTTGGAATAAAGCATTTCTAAGGGTACAACTGATGGACACTCACAGACTCCATGATCATTTGCATTGGGAAGTTGTTTGGTGTTGCATTTAGAAGTGCTCCTCCCTATCCCCTAATCCAGGGGTAACCAAACTTGTTCCTGGAGGGCCGGTGTCCTGCAGAGTTTAGCTCCAACCCTAAGCAAAAACACCTGAACAAGCTAATCAAGGTCTTACTAGGTATACTCGAAACTTCCAGGCATGTGTGTTGAGGCAAGTTGGAGCTTAACTCTGCAGGGACATCAGCCCTCCATGACAGAGATTGAGATTGGTGACCCCAGCCCGAATCCATTCAAACCTGTCACTCTGAACCCTTTCAACGTATTAGGGCATAGGGGTGAGCCCTTCTGAATGAAACAGTTGTAAATTACCCTTCAGAGTAGGGTAATGCAGTACAATAGGAACGACGTACTAGTCATAAAACAAAAAACACAACTCTGATTACAGTGTCCTCCGATATTCAGGTGATGGACGCTGTACTTATATTATGTAGCTCAATTATTTGCAGTATAGTTTCTACAGCTGGTGCAAATGCAACAAGAAAGAAATTGACCTAAGGGAAAATGTTCTTGGCAAATGCCCATCAAAAGCATTTTTAGCAATATTGTTAAACACTATACAAAAGTGTGTAATTTTTAGTGTAAAAATAAGTAAATATGTGCAAATTAAAAGTTACTTACAAAACAGTTTAATTAGAATACAACTTAATCAATGGAGAAAGATACTTATGGTTGCCAAATGCTGTATTTAAGACTTCTACCACCAGAGGCCGACAGTGGCATGATAAACAGGCAACAGAACAACCTATAACTTGCTTTTAAAAATGGCAATAACAAGACAATAAGAACAGTCACGGTGAAAACCTAATTATGTGTTGTATGATAAATGCAGCAGTGATTCTTTGTCTCAGCTTTGCTAATGATCAAGCGTATGTGTGTGTAGTTTAGCAATGATTTCACTTATGTTTGTGTTAGTGGTTGACAGAAACATGCTCTAAAACACAGAATGTACATGCACATGGATTAAATAAAACTCAATGGTTGTGCCGACAAGTGAAAAAAAGTTTTTTTTTTTACTTATTTCCTCTCAAAATTATATTAGAAAACAACAACTTTCAATGTCATTAATTTTTACTTATTTAAGAATTACAGTAGGTTGATATTTTATGTATGTGAAATCCAGGTTGCTACTCCATAAAAACATCTAACCTAAAAAAAATAAACTCTAATTAAACTTTTACCTCATCACCTGCTAATGAAGTCTGTAAATGATTGCTGAGGCCCCTGATGATTACAATAAGTTACCATCTACAGGTCAGGCTAACATTTTAAATCAGCAGTTTTGAGCTCACAGTAGTTACGCATTATACGTTATCAAGACACAGACATGAACATTTTAACTAATCTTGATACACAATAATCTTGAATTACAGGGCCTCAAGTAAATTACCATGTACCTGTACTGTACTGTACTGTACAACCATCATGCAAATGTCAATTCAAAATTGTTGTGGTTGAATTCTACTGCCCCAATTCACATTAATAACAATATAATGAATGTTACTCAAATACTTTCTGGATATTTTTATTTATTGTCAATAACCTATTGAAATGAAACGCGATACATTCTGATTTAAAAAAATTAAATACAATGATAATCAAACATTTCATTTGCATTACATTGCAAAAATCTGATTACTAAAAAAGGATCAAAACATTTGGGGTGTTCAAATATAAACTGGCTGAATCAGATGTTTAATTCATTACATTTGGAGCTAAAGTGTGCAGGACATTGGACCTCCATGAACAAATTTACACATCCCTGCCTTAAAGGCTATTAAGCAAGTATATAAAAGGAGTCAAGCTTCTAAAGCTGATCATTTTTTGATGCCAAAACTGAATTTTGGACCTGCGACAACTGAACAACACAACACACTTTAGAAGAGTGATTCAGTTTGAAATTACAGAAAAGTGATTTCACAAGATAAATAATTGAGAATTTAAATATCTGAACATACAGTAAGTGCCATAAAGGGCCACATGATTAAAAAAAAAAAAAAAAGTAGAAAGTATATAAACATGATCAGGAAAGGCATGAACAATAACAAGAGATGCTTTTCCATAACATAGCACCAAGATCAACAATCAAATCGTGTCTTAAGAAGTGTGCTTCAGTATGAAATTAAAGGAAAGTGTTCTCACATGAAAAATAATTGAGTCTAGACACGATGAATGTCATGACACTGGCATGATAAAGTGGCACGATTTAAAAAAATAGAAAGTAGATCAACATTATTAATTTTCTCAAGCAATGTAATAAATTAATTAAATTAAATGAAGAAATCCTTTTGATTGTTCTGTGTAATGTGTAATGAAATGTCATCATGTTTCTCAATTCCAGTCCTCACACCCCCCAACTACTCTGCACATGTTATATGTTTCTCTTATCAGATGTTTGTTCTGACCATTATATATACACATTCCACCATGATTCCAGTTCAAAGGGTGTGTGCTTTTTTAAGGCATTTTATTATGCGTCATGCAAATTTAAATTGCATTTGTTTTCCACAGGTATATTATGGTCACACTTGTCTAGTAAGTGTCATCAGTGTGTGAATGAATGTTCCGAAGTAAAGATCTACCATGTTCAAATAGGGAGCCCTGAAGGAAGAGGGAGCAGGGAACAATGAACACTGCATAGCGACCCAGTCAATTGGAACACAGTTCACACATGGAGGTCTCTTCTGAACTGGTCTGAATCAGTGTGTAAACAAATATGCAGAGCAGTTGAGTGCAAGGACTAATGCTAATGTCTTACTCAGTTTTCCTTTTCCTGCTGCAGCACTTGATGCATAGATATCGAACTACATAAAACATGGAGAAGATGAATATCAAAACAACTGCAATCAGTGTAACTGCAACATCTACTGAGTGATAGGAGTACCAAGGCATTTTGTAGGATTCTGTACGGAGATGAGCAGCACCTTTGTGTCTCATTACAAACTCAATCCAGAAGATGGCACTGTCCAAAGGTTTGACTGGCTTGTCTTTGTGCAGTTGAGAGAGCTTCTGCATATTCAGCCTGTATGATGGCTTGCTGATTACTTCCTGTATTGCTGCATGCAGTGAGTTTTCACCTAAATCTGCAAGATAAACTATCTTGGCTCCACCTCTTGCTTGTAATCGAATGAGATTGTCATACTGGTCAAAAAAGAACGGAATTCCAACCACTGGAACACCATGGTACAAAGCTTCTTGAACCCCATTGGTTCCACCATGCGCAATGAAAACTTTAGTTTTTGGATGTCCTAGAAGATCTTTCTGTGGCATCCAGTCAACCAATAATGTGTTGTTACCCAAAGTAGATGGCTTCTTTCCAGTGTATCTCCAAATAACCTTTTGAGGGAGCCGGGCAAAAGCAGCAGCTATTTCTGCTGTTACATCTTCTGGCAAGGCACTGATAAATGTCCCTAAAGACATGACGATGACTCCATGATCTCCAGAACTCTGCATGAAGTCTTCCAGATCCTGTGGAAGGGCCTTTGCTGGACTGCACTGAAAGCCACCGGTGTAGATGATATTTGGCATTGTTGGACGTGGAAATTCAAAAACAAAATCAACCCTCATGAGCCATATATCAGCCCCCTGGAGAAGTTGGTAAAAATCTACAGGTGAATCGAAATATTTATCACAAAGTGCTTGGTACTGTGGCAAACTAAAACGGCTGTACTTAATGTCATTTATGAAATAGAAGATTATATTTTTTACTCTTTCAAAGAAGCTCATTCTATCGGTGTTTCCAGATCCTGTAATTGGGATGTAGGACATTGGCGAGGGAGCGATATTAAAGTGTCCATCTACAGTAGTAGTCCATCTCACATTATATACCATGGGTAACTTGAGTTTATGAGCCAAAATAATGCCCATACCCCATACTGGATCAGTGAGCATCAGATCATACTGCTTTTCCTGTAGTGTTTTCAGAATTTCCTCACTTTCGAATATGCTCGTTGTAATATCGCATACCATTTCAGTCATTTTATAATTGTCAATAACTGAATTCAAAAACAACCTTACAGTGCTCAGCCAGGAGCCTTTTCCTCTTTCATGGTTGATTACTTTAAAGATCATGTCGTCTACAAATTCTTCATCCATTCCTTTGGATTCAGGTATGGTTATGGAGTTGTAATAATCGGATTTCTCCTTGACATACCAGCTATTGGTGTTACGTATTACATCAACGCTGTGCCCTTTTCCATGTAAAGCCTTGATGAGGATGTCCATGTTCAACCAGTGACTTCCCTCTAAAGGCACCACCAAGATTTTGCCACCATCACACAGAAATCCAAAAAGGGGTATGAGTATTATCCAGAGTGAGACAGAACAGAGGTTCTTAGTAAGTGGTGCCATCTTGCCTGTAAAACAAATGTTTTAGATTAAATGCTTAATAATATTTCTGTAGTTTTTTTTTTTTTTTTAATATGGTTGACAATGGATAGCACTAATATAACTAAACTATATACTAAACATACTAAAGAAATTATATACAGGTAGACTATAGCCTAGTGTGTTTTCCCTAATTTATATGAATGCCTTCTAAGCAATCAGGCAAAATAGTTTAGATAATGTTGTCACGATACTGGAATTCAATACCAATCGGTACTGAAATTTTAAAAACGTCCATTTCCCGCTAACATTTGATGGCTGTGTAGGGTGTTCTTAAACAGCGCTGATTTGCCATTGTCCCTGTATTTGTAGTTACACTCAATAAACAGCAGTGAGCTCGGTGAACTGATGACCTTCATAGCCAATCACAGTCATTTCTGTTGAGCATGTGAACACAATGGCAAATCAGCACTTTGGTCCTTTTCAATTTTCCTTGTTAACTCAAGGATGTATTTTTTTTTTAAATTAGAAATTTAGGGGGTGTTCATCGGGGTTAACTAGAACTTCTATTTTTTAGTGTGTGTGTTGGGGAGGGGGACTTCTTTATCCCTTCCCCTTATCCCATTCGACCCTTGCAACGCCCCTGCACGTGACGCCAGCGATCATGTATGTGCGCTTTAATCACATTTTTTTTATGATGGCAATTAAAATAAATAAATAAATCGCATTTTCTGTCATACAGATAAGAGTAAGACATTCTTCAAAAAGGTAAAGGTTTTTTTTTTTCAATTTACTTACAAATACAACAAAAACATTTGCTTTTAGAAAACACAGAAAACTAATGGGTTTGCATTTTCCCCACAGTCTGTGTGATCTTTATGTAGAAATGCATCACCAAAATAAGAACTGAAAGTCAGAACAACAACAACAAAAAAAAAGGTTTTGTTGACAAAAACAACTGAATATACATGACAACCGATTTCAATGACAAAACAAATACATTTGAAAAATTAAACTGGTTCTGCAGATGAAACTAAATAGGCATTTAGAAATAAATAAAAATTTAAATTATTCTAATAAAAACAAGTGGCCTGTCTGACTTCTATCAAGACAATACATATATATATAAATAAATAAATAAAATACACATTGGCTGAATTAACACCTATGCTATACATTTAAAGCACTTTAAATTTAGCCTATATTGCTAATGCTAACTCCATACACTCCAAATGAGCATAGCTTCATTGCATTTTGAATAAGCGACATGGTTCATAAAACACATTTTAAGAAAAACTCAGTTTAAGGCAATAGCTTACACGTGACCCATGCCTCATGGGAGTTAACGTTCTTCTCATCTTCCTTCAAATACAATAAGCAGTTGTTTAATTTAATTTTTACAACATGTGTCAAAATACTTCGTTTACTTAACATTCAGTCATTTAAGTCGACACTCACAGTCGGTTTCAGACACTCCAGAACAGCTTCAGAACTCAACAGGATTCACTCGCAGAGACAGCACATGTAAGGGTGAAGCAAAAATACATCCTAGGCGGGGGAGGAGTTATGCACTTTCTGCTTCCCGTAGCGACGCTCACGTGGTGTTTGCTTACTTTATGACAGAGGTGGATTAGATAGATTTTTTTATCACAAAGATAGAGAAACACCTTTCATTAGTTAAAAAAAAAATACTTTGTATATCGTTAGTGCTTAATATAAAATGATTATATTTTAAAGATATAAGATTTCAAAAATCGAAATAGGAGACAGTACAAAGATCAAAATATTACTGAAACCAACTGTTTTAATACACTTCAGCAAAAACGTAAATTAAAGTAAATCCTTTAATTTAAGTTTATTTGTATAGCGTTTATGACAATAATCATTTGTTCCAAAGCAGCTTTACAAAAGTGTATGTTGTTACAGTTCAATCAAAATCAGAAAAGGTTAAGGTGTTGTGAATAGACAGTACGTGTCAACCTTATACAACTTTATTGTGCACAGTTGCACAATATGATGTTCTTCAAATGTGAAACCTTTTTACAGAAAAGGTGATATGTATGATATATTTTAAGTGATGTGATCTGATCATTACAATAATTAACCAAATAGTATTACAAAACAGTTTAAAAAATAATTACGTCACAAATCTATTACAAAATAAATAGATGAAAACATATAATACTTAATCTAGCTGCATTTTTGTCATTTTCTATTTATATACACACATTTGTGCATTTGCTCAAACTCAGTCCTGGAAGGCCAGTGTCCTGCAGATTTAGCTCCAACTTGCCTTACCACACCTGTCTGGAAGTGTCTAGTATGCCAAGTTAGAGCTTGATAAGTTTGTTCATATGTGTCTAATTGAGGATATAGCTAAATTCTGCAGGACACCAGCCCCCAAAGACTGAGTTTGGGTACCACATGTTTAGGCCCATTTGAGTATGTGCTTTATGCAATATTTTCTGCAATATCCCCCTGAAATAATGAAAATAGGAAAGCCTGTAGTTTGATTGCTGTAGAATAATTAGGGTTATGACTGGCATATGCTTCTGTTTGTTCAGTTCTAATATAGGCCTATTTATCTAGACATGTTACTCAGTTTCTGAAAATGAGCAAACTCATTTAGCATTAGACCATAATGAACGCTATCGTTTAAAATACACTAAGCAGCCCACGGCAGGCCTTTTTTATTTACACACTTTGTACATTTCACACTCTGAAATCTGATACGATCAGTTGTATAGAGAAACTGTTCATAATTCTCTCAACACTATGTTATGCACTTGCTAAGAAAATAAAAGAACTATTACACAAATAATAATTTAACTCAGTCCCCATTTAACTGCCTGCTATCCGTACCTGATTGTGAACTTAGGAGGGAGCATGAGGACAGAGAAATCAAATATTGAAATTTGGTGAAAGGACACACTACACAAAAGGTCTCAGTATAGAAGTAGGACCTACTTTTGGTTCTGAGACAACAGTCATCACATGACTATATTAATAATGACTGTTATTCATTAAACACCTATAAATTGGAAGCTTTTCCCATTGTGACACCAAACATTGTCAATGTGACTGAATGTCAGATATTGGGTGGTATATACTTCTCAAATGCACCTGTGGCACTGATAATTTTCCAAACACACTCATGGCTTGTGGATCTGGGTGGCCATAATGTGATGTCTCATCGTTAAACTTATCACATTTTAAAAATAAAAAAAAAGAATTACTATAACATCAGAAATATCAAACTTTTATTCAAGACAGATGAATGTCTGATGGTAAAACATTTTCAAAATATACTTCATTTATTTGTCAAACACTGAACACTGTCAAATTACTATATCACTTGTAGGTGGTTACTCAGTTTTACTTTTTCTGCTACAACACTTGACACACAGATATCGAACTGTTACAAATATGGAGTAAGTGAATATCAAAGCAACTGCAATCAGTGTAACTGCAACATCTACTGAGTGATAGGAGTACCAAGACATTTTGTAGGATTCTGTACGAAGATGAGCAGCACCTTTGTGTCTCATTACAAACTCAATCCAGAAGATGGCGCTGTCCAAAGGTTTGACTATCTTGTCTTTGTGCAGATGAGAGAGCTTCTGCATATTCAGCCTGTAGGATGGCTCATTGATTACTTCCTGTATTGCTGCATACAGTGAGTTTTCACCTAAATTTGCAATGGAAAGCATCTTGGCTCCACCTCTTGCTTGTAATCGAATGAGATTGTCATACTGGTCAAAAAAGAATGGAATTCCAACCACTGGAACACCATGGTACAAAGCTTCTTGAACCCCATTGGTTCCACCATGTGCAATGAAAAGTTTAGTTTTTGGATGTCCTAAAATATCTTTCTGTGGCATCCAGTCAACCAATAATGTGTTGTTGCCCAAAGTAGATGGTTTCTTTCCAGTGTATCTCCAAATAACCTTTTGAGGGAGCCGGGCAAAAGCAGCAGCTATTTCTGCTGTTACATCATCCGGCAGGTCACTGATAAACGACCCTAAAGACATGACGATGACTCCATGATCTCCAGAACTCTGCATGAAGTCTTCCAGATCACGTGGAAGGGCCTTTGCTGGACTGCACTGAAAGCCACCAATGTAGATGATATTTGGCATTGTTGGGCGTGGAAATTCAAAAACAAAATCAACCCTCATGAGCCATATATCAGCCCCCTGGAGAAGTTCATGAAAATTCACATGTGAAGTGAAATATTTGTTACAAATTGCTTGGTACTGTGGCACATTAAAATGGCTGAACTGAAGGTCCATTAACAAATGGAAGAAATAATTTTTTAGTCGTTGGAAGAAGCTCATTCTGTCTGTGTTTCCAGATCCTGTAATTGGGATGTAGGACATTGGTGAGGGTGCAATGTCAAAGTGTCCTTCTCCAGTAGCAGTCCATCTAACATTATAGACTATGGGTAACTTGAGTTTATAAGCCAGAATAATGCCTGTACCCCATGCTGGATCAGTGAGCATCAGATCATACTGTTTTTCATTCAGCATCTTCAGAATTTCCTCACTGTCAAGTATGGTTGTTATAAGCTGACATGCCATTTCATGAGTTTTTTTAATAGCACCAAACACATCCAAATACAGCCTTACAGTGCTCAACCAGGAGCCTTTTCCTCTTTCATAGTCGATCGTTTTGTAGACGAAGTCTGCTACAAATTCTTCATCCATTCCTTTGGTGTCAGGTATGGTTATGGAGTTGTAATATGTTGAGTTCTCCTTGACGAACCAGCTATTGGTGTTGCGTATCACATCAATGCTGTGTCCTTGACCATGTAAAGCCTTGATGAGGATGTCCATGTTCACCCAGTGACTTCCCTCCAAAGGCGCAACCAAGATTTTGCCACCATCACAAAGAGAACCAAAAATGATTATTACTGTAATCCAAAGTGAGACAGAAACCATGTTTTTTGAAACTCGTGTCATCTTACCTGCAAATGACAAAATATTTAGATTACATAACTGGATAATGTTATTATATGTTGTGCAGTAGTCCACAGTCAAAATAAACAAATGAACATCCACGTTTATTTTTTTCACGCTATCTGAATGTGCAATAATCTATTTGCTGTGATTCATGTGTAGTGCACAGTAGGTAATCAAAAAGTTAAATTGAATACCAAACTAAAACTATGCGTCTGGCCCCTGGAGTTGAGAGGACATGCTCCCATTGTTCAGTAATAGTGATGAATACTGTTATGAGTGCTAGGACCCCATCAATACAGTCCACTTACGCCAGTTAATGGAAACTGTTTTTTCATTGTGTATATTGTGCCTTTTGCCAGTTCATTGTAGGAATTCTTGCAATATTTACTGGATACTGTAAGCAAGTAATGCAGATTCATATAGAGCATTTATTGTGTATTGCCATACACCCAAAGCGCTTTGCAATCAACTCTCCACACCACTACTGGCAGCCACAGGACACCAGCTGCTGGTGGAGAGGAGATTATTGGGAGGTCATGATGGGTAAGGGCTGGAGGAGGGAATTTCCCCACAACACTGGGATTACACCCCTACTCTTTTACGAGAAGTGCCATGGGATTTTTAATGACCACAGAGAGTCGAGACTCCGGTTTAACATCTCAGCCAAGATTGTGCTCGCTGAGTGTCACTATACTATACTGGGGCATTAGGACCCACACAGACCTTAGGGTAAATAAGGCCTCACTAACATCACATCCAACAGTAACCTAGTTTGCCATGAGGTAACCCATACAGGTACTAACCACGCTCAGCATGCTTAGCTTCAGTGAGCAACCAGTCATGGGCTGCAGGGTGATATGCCTGTGGATAATCTCCAGTTACTGTCAAGGCGTTCATGGCAGTTAAGCTAGTTGCAGCTTTTCTTAATGAAGTGGTGCATCTTAAGTCACCAGTACAGGCATTTTATACTTGTAGATTTGTGAGTGGTGCTGGACAGTCACAACATTGACATAAATGCCACAATTTGCATCAAATGATTTTGAAAAATAAGTAAACTGACATCATTTCAAACAAAATTCGACCAAAAATAATACATCAGATGAGAAGCATTGCATTGCGCCATATCTTTTAAAATTCTACATATGGTTTCTAAATTTGGCATTAGTCCAAGTCCAACAGAACATTATAAAGACATGGCACGATGCGATTGCACTGTGCTTCTTGCCCACTGTGTGACAGGTCGGTGTCTTCTGGTGTGTGACAGGCTGTTTGCCAGATGTTTGCAAAACTGTTCTTCTCTCACAGCCACCATTGTTGTTGTGAATACTGAGTACACGTGAGCAGTGTGACGTCTAAGACCCCGTCTGAAAACAGTATACCATCACTCAGTATTTTTGAGGTTCTTTTTGCCCTCAAAGAATGAAAAAGAACTTTGTTTGAGGTATATTGGGGACTTTACTTTGGCCAGCAGGGTTAGTTAGGTACATTTTAGTCAGGTTCCACACTGTTTAAAAGTATGGTTTAGCTACACTTTGGCCAAACCTGACTTTTTAACCAAAGGTTTTGAAAGCACAGTTGTTGAATCAACCTATTCAATTTGCAAATTTTTGTCAAAAGGATGGTGCCTTTTATCCAGCTAGCTCAAGTTTGTGCCTATAGGCAATATGTGCTAAAGACTGCCTCATGCTATACAACAAATCTGTTTGGGGCCCAGCAGTAGGGGAGCACCCCGGTCAAAGCAAATATTGTTAAATGTGTGGTAGACAACGTTGTTGAGGCATATTGTTGAGCAGGCCATTACAGCATTACATTACAGCTGTTAAGTGTCATTTACTTTGTGCAGCGAACACCTTCTTGAGCAGCATTGTATAGTGTCTCACATTCAGAGATATGCACCACAGCCACATGGACAACACCTTGTGCGTTCACAAGACTTCATAGATTTAATATGGCTCTTAATCCTTAAGTTAGCTCTGCGACTTGATTGCATTCATTATCCAGCATGTATTGCCTATTTCAGGTGGTCTAGAATAGTGAAATACAACCCTGGTTCTCCTCCATGAACCACCACCTTATCGTGGTGGAGGGGTTTGAGTGCCTGAGTGATCCTAAGAGCTATGTTGTCGGGGGCTAATGCCCCTGGTAGGGTCTCCCAAGGCAAAAAGGTCTTAGGTGACAGGTCAGACTAAGTGCGGTTCAAAAACCCCTTATGAGTAAAGTAACATCAAGGACCGTGACGTTGCCCGGTATGGCGCAGCCTGGAGCCAGGCCTGGGGTTGGGGCTCGTATGCGAGCACCTGGTGGCCGGGTTTTTTCCCACGGAACCCGGCCGGGCTTAGGCCGAAGGAGCGACGTGGGACCATCCTCCTGCAGGCCCACCACCTGCAGGGGGAGACGTAAGGGGCCGGTGCATTGTGGAATGGGTGGTGGTCGAAGGTTGGGACCACATCAACCCGATCGTCAGGCACAGAAACTGGCCCTTGGAACATGGAATGTCACCTTACTGGCAGGGAAGGAGACCGAGCTTGTGCGGGAGGTGGAACGGTACCGACTAGAGATAGTTGGGCTCACCTCCATGCACAACTGGGGATCTGGAACTCAACTTCTTGATAAGGGCTGGACTTTCTTCTACTCTGGAGTTGCTCACACTGAGAGGCGGCGGGCTGGTGTGGGCTTGCTTATAGCTCCCCAACTTAGCCGCCATGTGTTGCAGCTTTCCCGGGTTTTCCCCGGTGAAAGAAAGGGTTGCCTCCCTGCGCCTTCGGGTCAGGGATAGGTCTCTCACTGTGGTTTGTGCCTACGGGCCAAACACCAGTGTAAAGTACCCGGCCTTCTTGGAGTCCTTGGGAGGGGTGCTGGAAGGTGCTCAGACTGAGGACTCCGTTGTTCTACTGGGAGACTTCAATGCCCACGTGGGCAATGACAGTGATACCTGGAGAGGCGTGATTGGGAGGAACGGCCTCCCTGATCTGAATCCAAGTGGTGTTTTGTTATTGGACTTCTGTGCTAATCACTGTTTGTCCATAACGAACACCATGTTCGAGCATAAGGGTGTCCATCAGTGCACATGGCACCAGGACACCCTAGGGCGGAGGTCAATGATCGACTTTGTGGTTGTATCATCTGATCTCCGACCGTATGTCTTGGACACTCGGGTAAAGAGAGGGGCAGAGCTGTCAACTGATCACCACCTGGTGGTGAGTTGGATCCGCTGGCAGGGGGGAAAGCTGGACAGACCTGGCAGGCCCAAGCGTATTGTGAGGGTCCTCTGGGAACATCTGGCTGAACCTCAAGTCAGAGGGATTTTCAACTCTCACCTCCGGAAGAGCTTTGACCAGATCCCGAGGGAGGCTGGAGACATTGAGACCGAGTGGTTAATGTTCTCCGACTCCATTGCTAACGCGGCCGTGAGGAGCAGTGGCCGTAAGGTCTGTGGTGCCTGTCAGGACGGCAATCCTTGAACCCGGTGGTGGACACCGGATGTAAGGGATGCCGTCAAGCTGAAGAAGGAGTCCTACAGGGCTTGGTTGACTTGCAGGACTCCCGAGGCAGCTGATGGGTACCGACAGACCAAGCGTGCTGCAGCCCGGACGGTTGCAGAAGCAAAAACTCGGGCCTGGGAAGAGTTCGGGGAACCATGGAGGAAGACTATCAGTCGACCCCAAAGAGATTCTGGCAAACCGTTCGGCGCCTCAGGAGGGGAAAGCAGCTCCACATCAACACTGTTTACAGTGGAAGTGGGGAGCTGTTGACCTCGACTGGGGATGTTGTCGGACGGTGGAAGGAATACTTTGAGGATCTCCTTAACCCCACCGACATGTCTTTCATTGAGGAAGCAGAGACTGGGGATGCAGGGGTGGACTCACCCATCACCCATCACCCAAGCTGAGGTCACTGAGGTAGTTTGCAAGCTCCGCAGTGGCAAAGCAGCCGGGGTGGATGAGATTCACCCTGTGTATCTTAGGTCTCTGGATGTTGTAGGGCTGTCTTGGCTGACACGTCTCTACAATATCGCATGGAGGTTGGGGACAGTACCTCTGGACTGGGCAACTGGGGTGGTGGTTCCCATTTTTAAGAAGGGGGACCGGAGGGTGTGCTCCAACTATAGGGGGATCACACTCCTCAGCCTCCCTGGGAAAATCTATGCCAGGGTACTGGAGAGGAGGATCCGGCCGATGGTTGAACCTAGGATCCAGGAGGAACAATGCGGTTTTCGTCCAGGCCGTGGTACACTGGACCAGGGTGCTCGAAGGTTCATGGGAGTATGCACAACCAGTCCACATGTGTTTTGTGGACTTGGAGAAGGCATTCGATCGTGTCCCTCATGGCATTCTGTGGAGGGTGCTCTGGGTGTATGGGGTCAGAGGCGTTCTGTTAAGGGCTGACTCATCCCCGTATGTACAGAGTAGGAGTTTGGTTCGCATTGCCGGCAATAAGTCAGACTTGTTTCCAGTGCATGTTGTACTCCGGCAGGGCTGCCCTTTGTCACCAATTCTGTTCATAATTTATATGGACAGAATTTCAAAGCGCAGCCTTGGGCTGGAGGGGGTCCGGTTCGGGGGCCACAGGATTTCATCTCTGTTATTCGCAGACGATGTTGTTCTGTTGGCTGCATCGAACATGGACCTTCAGCATGCACTGGAGCGGTTTGCTGCAGAGTGTGGCACGGCTGGGATGAGAATCAGCACCTCCAAGTCCGAGGCTATGGTGCTCCACCAGAAAAAGGTGGTTTGCCATCTCCAGGTTGGAGGAAAGTCCTTACCCCAGGTGGAGGAGTTCAAGTATCTTGGGGTTTTGTTCACGAGTGAGGGAAGGATGGAACGTGAGATTGACAGGCGGATTGGTGCAGTGGCAGCAGTAATGCGGTCGATGTACCGGTCTGTTGTGGTAAAGAAGGAGCTGAGCCGAAAGGCAAAGCTCTTGATTTACCGGTAAATCTACGTTCCTACTCTCACCTATGGTCATGAGCTTTGGGTCATGACTGAAAGGACAAGATCTCGGATACAAGTGGCCGAAATGAGTTTCCTTCGAAGGGTGGCAGGGCGCACCCTTATAGATAGGGTGAGGAGCTCTGTCACCCGGGAGGAGCTCAGAGTAGAGCCGCTGCTCTTCCACATCAAGAGAAGTCAGCTGAGGTGGCTCGGGCATCTGTTTCGGATGCCTCCTGGACGCCTACCTAGGGAGGTGTTCCAGGCATGTCCCACCAGGAGGAGGCCTCGGGATTCCCCCGGAGGAGCTGGAGGAAGTGTCTGGGGAGAGGGAAGTCTGGGGATCTCTCCTAAGACTGCTGCCCCCGCGACCCGGCCCTGGAAAAGCGGTTGAAAATGAATGAATGAATGAACCCTGGTTCTACAACTGGTGAAAGACCGCCACAGCCTCTAGTCTCTCAGATTCCTAAAATTAATAGGAGATCGACTGAGATATTTCAGAAATGGTCATAGCTTCTGCATGACTAAGTCAATACGAGATTGAGGCATGACTCCTTCCACCATTTATAATCTGTCTCTGGTGACTCTTCCATCTTCCATAGAACCATAATTATGCCAGTCAGCATTGCAGTGTATGTCCACTGGTGCAAAGCAAGTGAAGCAAAGTGAGAGTTCATTCGGCTTAGTCCCTTATTTATCACGGGTAGCCACTGCAGAATGAACCTGCAACTATGCCGGCATATGTTTTATGTAGCAGATGCCCTTCCAGCCGCAACCCAGTACTGGGAAACACCTATACACTCTCGCATTCACACACACATACACTACGGTCAATTTAGCTTATCCAATTCCCCTATACTGCATGTCTTTGGACTGTGGAGGAAACTGGAGCACCCAGAGGACATGCAAACGCCACACAGAAATGCAGACTGGCTCAGCTGGGATTTGAACCAGCGACCTTCCTGCTGTGAGGTGGCAGTGCTAACCACTGTGCTGCCCTTGAGTAAGTGTTTTCATTCATTATTTTCAGTGGTGGAAAGAGTACTGAAAAATCATACTCAAGTAAAAGTACCATTACTTGCCTAAAAATGTAGTGCAAGTAGAGTAAAAGTATCTGTTGTAAATATTACTCAAAGTATAAATAAAAAGTAGACCTTTTAAAAGTACTTAAAAGTAGTGAGTAGTGAGGATTACGCTGTAAAAAGCTGATGATTTACATGTAATTTGTGGATGTGTGTAAACGTAACATTCTGTAGTCATTTAGTTATTGCCCAGCAGGCACACAACGTCATCAGACGTTAATATTAGGTTAGAATTAGTTTGTGATGCCAAGTGACCAAAATTCAATGTCTAGCGGGCGTCTAAGGGCAACGTTATGTCCAATAAAGACGTCAAATTACATTGATATTTGGTTGATTTTAGGTTGTGTTGGAAAGTGACCAAAATCCAACGTCGAGCCAACATCTTAAACCAACGTCATATTGACATCAAATACTGAAATTTATTCATCAGGTATGGCAACCAAAATCCAACATCTGAGAGCTGTCATAGTGGTAACGTCCACACAACGTCAAGCTGTAACATCATTAGACGTTGATATTTGGTTGATTTTAGGTTGGATCGTTGATGTCAGCCTGACGTTTTCTGATGTCAACCCGATTTTCATTTTCAAACAAAATGCAATGTCCCCACAACATTGGGGTACAACGTCAATCTGACGTCACGATGCCATTTCGGTCATCCTACAGTAAACATGCATCATCTTCTCATCAGTGACATGCATCTAAACAGTCTCTGGGTCAATGCGTGTAAAGATTTTGGACATCTTCTTGGACACTTTTAATGCTTCCAAACAGTTTGCTGCAATTATAAATCGCCTATGTCTTGAGGTTGTTCATTATGATGCGATTTACCTTCTATGTGCGATTTGATTGAACAGGAATCACAGAACTGATTCTTCTAATCCCCATAAACAACAAAAAATAAAGTAGTGACTGCAGGTTCAAGGAAAGTAGTGGAGTAAAAGTACCAATACTGCACTAAAAATGTACTCAAGGGAAAGTAAAAGTACACATTTTTAAAACTACTTAGTAAATTAAATTTCTGAGAAAAACTACTCAATTACAGTAATTTGAGTACTTGTAATTTGTTACTTTACACCACTGATTATTTTATATGAAAATCTAAAAACATGCAGACAAAAGGCATAATGTAAACTAAAACATCAGGAAACACGAGTGCTAAAACACTGTTCCTCAGCTGCTGTTATGAAATATTGTAAAATAGATATATTTTCATATATAAATTAAGATTTTCACAGATTTCATTTTAGACAGTAGTACAATTAAAAATTGTAATATCTGAATGGATTATTTTTATTTACTATAATACATGAGCAAATTGTTAGTGCTATAGATTAAGTTGACAACCTATTGGAAATAAAAGCAAGTTAGTGTATTTAAATGTTTATTCTACGTATCCGTATGAGTGTATGACAATTTAGAGATAATTTATTTATTATTTTTTTAAACTGTATGAATCGACAATATAGAAAATCAAATATAAAGAATAATCCTGTCCAGTACCTAAAGCTTCAATCCAGGGGTATTTTCTTTTCTTCAGTTGAATCCTTAAAATGATTGTATACAGCTATAAACAATCTCTAAAATAACGGATTTGTTTTTAAATCATAAACTGTAGATTACTTACTGTTATATATTGACCGGCACAAGCTTCTGTCTTGCTGATATCATTGGCTGTTACTGTCTTTAAAGTGTTGCAAATTTCTCTTGGCGTTACACCATACCAAATTCAATAATCAGCCCATATCATGAAAGGCTTAAAGTGCAAAGTTTATTTGATTCATGAACTATAAGGCTACAGGCACAGAAATGGTATTAAAGTGCACACTTTTACTTGATATGCTAGTGACATAAATTATATACTGTAGATAATTATTTTCTTTTTTTAAATCTGCCATTCAACACTGACTATAATTTTACACATTTGCTTGCTTATTAATGAGGCTATTGATAAGAAAGTAACTGGTTCAGTGCCCATTTTCGGTCACTGTCTATCAAAGTTCAACAAAGCAGATAAGAGTTCATATTAGGGAATGACAGGTCACCTGAGGAAAGCAAACATTCATAATTAATCTTATATATATATCTTTCCTTGGCATATACAAATGGTAATTGAAATGTACAGTATCCCTTTTTAAAGCTTGTAATAAGATGACTTCACTGTAAAGTCTTAAAGCGTGATACAAAAAATTCATTGTCACTGGGATTTGAGTGCAGTTTCACAGAAAAGCAAACATTTAAATGGATAAAAGTTTGTATGTATATATTTTATCATATAATTTTCATCACCCACTGAACAAACAAAACAAATAATTTTTGTCACTTATAAATGATATACTTCATAGTGCAAATGCTTCACTCGGTTTTTCTTTTTCACTTGACACACAGATATCGAACTGTTACAAATATGGAGTAAGTGAATATCAAAGCAACTGCAATCAGTGTAACTGCAACATCTACTGAGTGATAGGAGTACCAAGACATTTTGTAGGATTCTGTACGAAGATGAGCAGCACCTTTGTGTTTCATTACAAACTCAATCCAGAAGATGGCACTGTCTAAAGGTTTGACTGGTTTGTCTTTGTGCAGATGAGAGAGCTTCTGCATATTCAGCCTGTAGGCTGGCTCACTGATTACTTCCTGTATTGCTGCATGTAGTGAGTTTTCACCTAAATCTGCAAGTGAAACTATCTTGGCTCCACCTCTTGCTTGTAATCGAATGAGATTGTCATACTGGTCAAAAAAGAATGGAATTCCAACCACTGGAACACCATGGTACAAAGCTTCTTGAACCCCATTGGTTCCACCATGCGCAATGAAAACTTTAGTTTTTGGATGTCCTAGAAGATCATTCTGTGGCATCCAGTCAACCAATAATGTGTTGTTGCCCAAAGTAGATGGTTTCTTTCCAGTGTATCTCCAAATAACCTTTTGAGGGAGCCGGGCAAAAGCAGCAGCTATTTCAAAACTTACATCATCCGGCAAGACACTGATAAGTGAAGTGAAGTGAAGTGTAGTGTGGCCAAGTATGGTGTCCCATACTTGGAATTTGTGCTCTGCATTTAACCCATCCAAGTGCACACACACAGTTAGTGAACACACACATACCGTGAACACACACCCGGAGCAGTGGGCAGCCATGCTGCGGCGCCCGGGGAGCAGTTGGGGGGAACGGTGCCTTGCTCAAGGGACTCACCTCAGTCGTGGTATTGAGGGTGGTGGAGAG
Source organism: Danio jaintianensis (assembly GCA_903798115.1). Lineage (NCBI taxonomy): Eukaryota > Metazoa > Chordata > Actinopteri > Cypriniformes > Danionidae > Danio > Danio jaintianensis. The sequence continues at coordinate 4,923,270 of CAIGQV010019081.1, read as the reverse complement.
TGCTGGTCATTCACTCCCCCCACCCCCAATTCCCGCTGGTACCGAGTATCGAACCAGCAACCTTCGGATCACGAGTCCAACACTCTAACCACCAGGCCACGACTGCCCATAAACGACCCTAAAGACATGACGATGACTCCATGATCTCCAGATCTCTGCATGAAGTCTTCCAGATCACGTGGAAGGGCCTTTGCTGGACTGCACTGAAAGCCACCAATGTAGATGATATTTGGCATTGTTGGACGAGGAAATTCAAAAACAAAATCAACCCTCATGAGCCATATATCAGCCCCCTGGAGAAGTTTGTAAAAATCTACAGGTGGATCGAAATATTTATCACAAATTGCTTGGTACTGTGGCACATTAAAACGGCTGCACTGAAAGTCCAATAGCAAATAGTAGAAATAATTTTTTACTCTTTGGAAGAAGCTCATTTTGTCTGTGTTTCCAGATCCTGTAATTGGGATGTAGGACATTGGTGAGGGAGTGATATCAAAGTGTCCTTCTCCAGGAGTAGTCCATCTCACATTATAGACCATGGGTAACTTGAGTTTATGAGCCAGAATAATGCCCGTACCCCATGCTGGATCAGTGAGCATCAGATCATACTTATTTTCCCGTAGAGTTTTCATAATATCCTCACTTTCAAATATGTTTGCTATAAGCCTACATACTAATTCGTGACTTTTATAAACAGCTTTGGACACATCCAAAAACAGCTGTACACCACCCAGCCAGGAGCCCTTTCCTCTTTCATAGTCAACCTTTTTAGTCAGCACATCTTCTACAAATTCTTCATCCATTCCTTTGGAGTCAGGTATGGTTATCGAAGTGTAATACGTTGAATTTTCCTTGACAAACCAGCTATTGGTGTTGCGTATCACATCAATGCTGTGTCCTTGACCATGTAAAGCCTTGATGAGGATGTCCATGTTCACCCAGTGACTTCCCTCCAATGGCACAACCAAAATTTTGCCACCATCACAAAGAGAACCAAAAATGATCATAACTGTTATCCAGAGTGAGACAAAAAATGTATTCTTTGATAGTTGTGCCATCCTACCTGTAAATAATAAAATACTTTTATTATACAAAAGTTTGTTATATATTGTTGCAATGGCATTTAGTGTACAAAGTGAATAAATGTAATAGATGTAGATTAGTTTGTGCCTCGTAGCTATCTAAGGCAAAGCACATCAAATGATTAATAACGGGTGTACCGATACACCCAATGTCATCTTCCAGTTTGGTTTGGTTCACGATATTGGACCCATGGTGCGATTTGGTACTGTTTGCTGTAGAAGCAGTGTTTATGGTGCTGCACCAGCAATACTAAAGAACACTAGAATAATTTTGAACTTAATAATATCAAAAACCATCCGCTGCGTAAAACATATGCTGGATAAGTTGGCGGTTCATCCCGCTGTGGCGACCCCAGATTAATAAAGGGACTAAGCCGAAAAGAAAATGAATGAATGAATAATATCAAAAACTCAGTCAGCTGATCCAAGTAAACAAAAATTAATGAGTCCACACTTACATATAATGATAAGAGAAAAAAAAATATGCGTATATGGAGTAATATTGGCCAGTTCCTCCCACCAGGGGCACAGATGGGACTGAGGATGTGGGAGGTCACATGTTCTCACCACCGCAAGCTGGTCTGATGTCAGCAAACATAAATGATGAAGGTGATGCCACTGATGTTTACACTTTCATCACTATATGTGTGTATGTGCTGTGACTCCTGAACCCAGGTCCAATAAGGAGCTGGTAGCTGCCTCAGTTGTGCCTGTAGCAGTAATCATAGTGACCTAGGGCTGGGCCAATAAACGATATTATATCGAATCGCGATAAAAAATTATGTCAATAACAATGACTTTTTTTTACTGTATATTGATCTAAGAGCCAATCAAAGAGCAGAAATGTGCAACAATGGGAATCTAAAAGTGTGTTGATATTAGAAATTTTCGGCCACTAAACATTTATTATTCGAAAATATGTTGTGCCATTTAATGGACACTCTAATTTTTGTGGTTTCAGTCATTGTTGGGGTACTCTTTTAAATCTGGAAGCATTAACAACTTACATCGAAATATATATTGTTATCGTTCAATATGGAAAATAATTGTCGAGATTGCATTTTTGCCATATCGCCCAGCCCTATAGTGACTATACCTTCATCTATGTCTGAGCTGGTGATTTTTCTGGACTTCAAAATTTAAAATTTGTACTGCATAACCTCCACATAAATGCAACGAAGAGACTAAATCACCTTGTTTATTTTCAAAAACCCAACAATGTAAGTATTCTATGCTTATTGTCTTTCCCAAGTGTTCCCAGTTTGTGGTCATAGTTTTAGTGCAATAAGACACTAAATGAAAGTTAATTGATTTATAACATGCTCAATCTGACAGCAGTCTTTCTGGGTGTACTCACACTGGGCTCTTCAAACCATGCCCAAGCGACCCCCAAATCCCGGTTTGTTTGACTAGTATGCAAATAATATACATAAAAAATAAACACATGCAAATAATAAACTTTCTTAATGAGTACAAGTGAGCATGATAGACACATAAATATTCTCAGACATTTATTTTGGTTTAAAATAATATCCATACTTCACCGTTGAGTGATCGGCGTGACCCACGGCGCATGCCTTGCGTGTAGTCGTGCATTTATGCTTCTGCTTACTGTTTGTGTTGCTCTGCAATAACACTTCTGAAATGCTAGCTGGCAGTAGTTTTTTAATGTTCCTTTGTGTCGAGTTTCTTCGATGGTGTTTTTTTTTTCTTTCTGAATGCTACCTTAATGTACAAGTAGCTCAAACTCACTCATTCAGAGGCGGGAACCGGCGGACATGCAACAACTTTAATCGCAAGGTAAATACAAAACAAACGTTTCCATCTGGAGCTCATTCACAGGACTCGACACTAGTGATAGGGTCGTTCTTGAACAATTCGTTCATTTTGAACTAATCTTTTATATGACTCGAGAATGATGAGTCATCTCAGGGAGTGATTCGTTCATTTGCGCACATTTGTGCAGGTGGAAGAGAAGATTAGTTCTTTTTTCAAGTCTTCTATCGGGTTTGAGTCGTTCGTTCATCACGTGAAAGACAGAAGCCAATTATATGCATTTAGAGCCGGAAAAAGATTTGATCCGTTCATCTCTCAAGTCTTCGGGTTTGAGTCATCTTTCTTTAGATGCTGTCACGTGATGAACGAACAACTCAAAAACCCGAAGACTCGAAAGGTGAACTAATCATAGCTCCTTTCGGCTCAGACTGTGTGCTTTGGTTAAGCTTATAGGAGACTGTCTGTGTGACGTGAATGAACCACTCAAATTTTAAGACCTGTCAGAAGAGGTGAGCTGACATAATCATAGACAAAAGACCAGGTAGACAATAAATGATTATTTTCTATTTCTTATAGCATTCTAGTTATGACTTGTTTGTAGTGTGATCACGTTTGGGCTAGTTGTAGATGAGTTTGGAAGCAACTCATAACATTTTAATAATATTTTGGCAAATTGAACGAAATGACTAGAAAAAAGATTCATTCATCTCAATGAACGAGACTCAAAGGTCCGAGTCAGTAAAATGATTCGAACTTCCCATACTTGTAAACACCTGCTTCATCAGGCTCGTGGCTCTCAGCACCGCCCACACTCTTCACAGCCACCAAGCCGACCAATCACAGAGCTTGCACTACGCGTCATTGCGACGTGTAGTTAAATATTTTGAGAGGTGCGCGTCATCCACGGTGAAGGGTATGCAACCATGAGAAGGCCGCACCAGACCATACGCGTGTGCTTGACACAGAAGTATAAATCAGCCTTAAGCATTTAAAGCACAGAAAAGTTGCAAAGGCAGTCCTCTGCTGGAAAGAGGGCGGGAAGCAGCAACTTGCTTGGATTTAAAGACAGAGAAAAGGTACGAGAAAAGAGAGAAAGAAAGAAAGAAAGAAAAAAGAAATAAAGAAAGAAAGAAAGAAAGAAAGAAAGAAAGAAAGAAAGAAAGAAAGAAAGAATCCATATGACATTTTTTCATATGATTAAATACAGAATTCAGATTAGTTGTGAAGTTTTTTTTTGTCATTTACTATCAGTTTAACTATATTAGCATGTGGTGACAGACCTAATACATTTATTACTGTATTGACTATTTTACAACCATAAGCCTGAAATTATTCATACCCCTGGTTCATGAATAATTTCAGGGTTAACTGTATATCCCACAATATAAAATTCAAACCACAATCCTGTCAGCACCACACTTTTTACTACTTAAGCATCTTTTGCAGGCCAATTCTTGAAACTATCACATTCATTTTGAATAAATAAACTTTCCCTTACAATAAACTGTTGTTTAAATCAACTACTGGTACTTACAGTTATTTTGGCATAGACGTCTGGTTTGTTTAGTGCTGTGACTCTTTCTTTACACTATACCAGTTGAACTGAATGAGCAAGACTGTTCAAAGTTCATGCTTTATTTGTAACATGATTTATGGCACAGATATGCTTTCAAAGTGCATGTGATTTGTTTGTGATTTAACTGCTACATAGATCTACTATTTAACACTGACTACTATATGTATCTTTCATCTATGACTACGACTTAACACATTTACTTATTACACAGCATAACTATTCTGATTAAAGGGTAGTTTTGCTGATTGCTAATTTCACAGCATGCTACAGTATCAGTATTTGGACTGTGAACTTGGAACTGTAATGAAAACAATGAGGGCAAGAGAGTTCACACGAAGGCAAAAGAGTTCATGTGAATAAATGCGTGATCTCCTGAGGGAATGCACAAATTATTTTTCTTTTTTTTCGGGTTTTTATGCTTACAAGTTTGCTGCTGCGGAAGATTATTTTTGGGTTGATAAATAAAAGCTGAATTTAAATCTGTTCCTCACAATTGTATGGATTGATTCTAAAGATTGGAATCACAGCAGAAAATAAAACTGATTGTTTTTGTGTCTTTATTAAAAAAAAAATGGCTTTAGCGGTCTTGCTTTGCTTTTTACTCGGCTTCATACTACTGTACCATGATAATACATTTTGAACACTTCAGCTCATCCATGAACGTGATTTCTGTAGTAGTCTCATAGGATATAATGAAGACCACAACACCCATGATTCCACACTTAGTCATGGCGTCATCAAACTATGCATTTGTTTGTTGTGAATGCATGCCCTCTAGCAGCGAAAATAATATACTGTGCCTTTAATTATGAGATTATAAAATGTAATATTATTTTTAACTAATATATGTTAATATATACGGCTAATTACGTAATTCTTTGGTCACTTACAACAGACCTGGGCATTTTACGGACTTCTTTGTTCGGCCCGCATGAAGTATTTATTTAATTTAAATTCAACCGCAAATAGGGCCTTGCAATGCGCAGGTCTGATATTGCTAGTCAACAAAAGGGCACTTTAACATAAAGCGTCTTTTGTGTGGCCAGTTTCGTTATTTCAAATGTTCAGCTCATGTTTCCAGGCACCGCGAGTTTTAAAAAATGTAAACATTTCAGTGCTGCGAGAGAACCACGAGTCATGTGACGGGAATTAACCAGGCAGCTTTGTGTAAAATTGATTATTTTTTAAATGTTAGAGTTTTTATGAATAATTATTGAATAGTTTCACAGAATGTTTTTTTTGTTTGTTTGTTTTTTTGAAAACAAATTAACTGTATTGGTCTGGCCCTCTAAACCCGCCCCAGAGTCTAATGTGGCCCCTTGGAAAAATTAATTGCCCACCCCTGCTTTACACAGAATGAAAGACAATCATTTTAAATATTGCATTCAATAACTAATAACACTGCCACTAGCTATGTTTCCATCCAAAGATGCAAATTAAATTTATGCGCAAGACTGGAATATCGCATAAAGAAGTGCGAATAAAGCAGCGTTTCCATCCAACGAGTCAAAGAGAACAAAATCATCACTTCCTGATTAACTGGCGCCAAATATCAAAAGTAAAAACAGAAATTACTACGGTAGGAGAAGCTGCGTGAATCTTTATTTAATAAATGACTTTCACCTCAGAAGACAATGCCGACACGCAATGAACTCATGGTGGTGTTTGAAGGCGTGAGACGCGAAGCACAAACGCTCTTGACAATTCTGAAGGTAATTAATAATATAATAACACTACTACTGAAATGGTCAAGGTGTTTTAAAATGACCAAAACAACATTTCAGATGTTTTACAATGCGGTCAGCCTACTGGTTTGTCCATTTACACACATTTTATCATCACATGATCTCTTATAACAAAATCAATTACTTTTTTTTTTAATGCACATACTGGAATCTGTTCGGTAAAAGTGTTTCCATTGTAATTTATGCACATTTTTTATCCTACTCAGTTATGCGCATATGTTTTTCAAAATGTATGTGCACCTTGGCGTTTCCATTAACCATTTTTATGTGCATATCCAAAATGCGCATAAAAATAGGTGGATGAAAACGACTGATATGAGAACTAAGCATTTAACTGTATGTCTGTGGCGCACACACAAGCCAAGTGTAGTGAACACATGCTTCTGGATGCTTGATGACATATGCACAAGCATTCACAAGACAATGACCCTGAACACAGGTAATCGAGTAACATCTTGATTTCAGGCTAATAGAGTTGAGGTAATGTAGGGTGACATTAAAAATGCAGTTTAGCAAAACCCAAAAGCTCACAGGAACTGTGAGACATAGTTTGTTTGTTGGGCTAAAATACCTGTTTCTGGTTGACTCAATGCAATGGAGATGTGCAGCAATTATCACAATTATGTAACTAAATATTAGTTCAGTAATGTGAACTGAAGTGTAAAAAAATATATTTAGTTTATAAATGTTTCAGTTTAAAGAGAAAAAATATATTGATACTGCTATTTATTTGAACAGATTAATACTCTGGTCACACTTTACAATAAGGTTTCATTATTACTAACATAAACTAATAATGACCAATACTTGTACAATATTTATTAATCATAGTTCAACATTTACTAATGCATTATTAAAATCAAATGTTTCATTAACTAATGTTAACAAAGATTAATAAATACTGTAATAAATGTATTGTTCATTGTTTGTTTATGGTAGTAAATACATTAACTAACATTAACTAATACAACCTTATTGTAAAGTGTTACCAATATTCCACAAAAATACACTGAGAATTCAACAAATCTCCTAATTTCTTTATTTATAATTAAATGTAGAATGTCTAATTTGAAATATGAAAATAAAAGCCATTCAAAAATATTTGTACTTTATTCACTTTTTGTCAGGCACTGCTATTTATTTAACACAACTGTACGTACAATACAGCAAACAAGACTAGAGACTTTTTTTAAGGTGATCTTAGTCCCATTTACATTTTTGGAAGTCAATTTTACAACAAACATTCCAAATATATATTGGAACAGTCAGTGTATTACTGGGAGTATACCATACCTAAAGAATGTTATCTGTTAGCCTTCTTATTCAACTCCTCAACGTGTCTGTTTCCCTCTAGTGTTGTGATTTTATATTTTTCCCACAGGTGGTCTTGTCCATGTTGGTCATGTTTGGGCATGTTTCAGCACATGCTTTTTTATTTCAGCCAGTCTTACCTTTGAGAGCCATTATGCCATGTCTTTTTGAAACAATTAATCTACGTGATTTACATCTGGATACATTCTGACACGTTTTCTAGTTTACAGATGACTGGAGACAACCACATGGTAAGTGTATATAGTCCTCTTTGCACATTGTGAACGTGTTGATAATGCTTATTTCTTGATTTGTATGGACTACATGTGATCCTGGACCCCAAAACCAGTCATAAGTGTACATTTTTAGGCTTTCACATTGATACAGGATAGGACAGTATTAGGCTGAAGTACTGTTTAAACTATTTGAATATCTGGAATCCGAGGGTTCAAAAAAATCAAAATATTATGAATATCTGGAATCCGAGGGTTCAAAAAAATCAAAATATTATGAAAATCGCTTTTAAATAGATCAAAATTTAATTCGTAGTGATGCAAATTACTAATCAAAAATTAAGTTGACACATTTAAAGTAAGACATTTACTAAATGCACTCATGGAACATGATCTTTACCTAATAGTGTAAAGATTTTTGGCAAAAAAAGAAAAATTCACAATTTTTAGACATACAATGTATTTTCTGGCTAATTTATTTGAGTCACATATCAAGTTAAGACTATATGAACACGCTGGGCTATATTACTTTTTGAATCTAAAGTCCAATTTCTTTCTTTAATTTATTTTTTCTGTCTGTCTTTTTTCTGTGATTTTATAGGAAAATTGTGGAAATAGTTTGATATTTTTATCCTGTTGTTTGGTATTTGCTTGATCATCTGCATTTTTATGTGTTTTGGTTTTATTTACTGTAAGGATTTTGAAAGAACTATTGTTGATATGATATGAAACAACCTACAAAGAACAAGTTGATTTGTGATTTTGCTTAAAAATAATATAATTCTAATACAGTTAGAGTCATGTTAATCACAATCAAGTATTAGACAGTTTCCCTACTCCTAGTGTAAATGTTTTTAATGCACAACATGGAGGTTACGATACTCATTTTCAAGTGAAATGCCTTTTTAAATCGATTTTGATTCCTAGTTTTTCAATTCTTTAAACATGCCAGTGATAAATCAAGTAAATAATTTAAACATAAAAATTAAATAGCAAACTGTATGCTTAAAGAGCCCCTATTTTGCATTATAAATGTTCATATTTTGGTTTTGGGGGTCTCCAACAACAGGCTGATATGCATTCAAGGTCAATAAACACTTTCATTGTCTTATAATATGCATTTATTTTTACCTAATTATCCCAACGACTCCCATATGATTCGTTCAGCGTTCATTTGTTCCCAAACCCCTCCTTCGCACTGGGTTCAGAGCGAGACAGAAATACCCACCACAGTTACGAAGTAGCAGCCAGAGAGTATGTGAGAGCCCAATGCAGGAATGCAATAAAGCAATGCAGTTAAACACCAGCATATTACTCTACTCTTAACGTTAACCCCAAGTAATAACAATGACACACATTCAGTATTAATCCACACAGTGGCAAAATTCAGCTATTTTGAAAACTGACCGTGCCACGCATGTGAGGAACAGCTGATGGTGGCCATAGCAATGACAAACAGCAGAGGATCACGAGGTCAGAAACGCATTTAAAGGAAAGGAAAGCACGTGGCGCATTTTCAACGTGGTTTTGGACACAATATGTGAATAGCTTTAACTTCTAGTGAATAGATTTAACCTGAGAGATACAGTACAAGCACTGATCTATAATAGATAAGTGATTACAAGCCACGCGGGGCGATTATAACTTAAAAACTTAACTTATAAACACAATTAAACACGCATTTTGCAAACTACACAAAACGAGGCAACAATTTTAATTACACATACATGTTATGATCCAGAGAAAGAAGAAACTGGTCCATATGAACTGCAACAGTTACTGAAAGTCCCATACATAATAGTCTCTGCTGCTCCTTCCTTTAATAGCACATGGCCGACGAATCCCGCGTTGTAGCGTAGGTTATTGTACCAAAAATCTGAAAAATGACAGGAACAAACACAGCACACGGTTGGCTATACTGTGGTGGTGTTGTGAAAATGAACTTTAACCCTTTATACCCCGCAGCCGAATCTCCATCAGTCAGTGATCGTCATCTTCGCATCATGATCAGTCCTGTGATCCTCAGCGCTCCGCTAATATCTGAAGTCAAATGCGCGTTCACATTTTACCGGATGTGGAAATACATATTTGGTGATGTACCGTATCGACGTAGACGCGTTCAAACAAAAGATCCGAACCCAACTCGATTCATTCATTCGACTCTGAGTCAACTATTTCGCTAAAGAATCAGTAGTTTTAAACACGGTGCACTTTCAGATTTAAACCTCAGCTGGATGTTTTCATTCACTTAGAGCTGTGTTACACACTGCATGGAAGCTCATTTTCAAAAACCCATAATAGGGGCTCTTTAACATAACACTGAGTCTGAAAATAAGAGCATGCAGTTTTTATCTTTCAATCGGATGAGGATGGATTTTGTGAGGCGTTTGGCGCTATTTCTTTCACAAGTAGAAGGAAGATAAAGAAAGTAGCCTAGCATTTATTTAATGAAAATAAGATAAAGCCCTTTGTGCCATGAATTTGATCTTTTTAAGTATTCAAAGTTGTGTACAAAACCTTCTAATGTAGACTACATAATTCAGTTTTACCATATAATAATTATTTAAGGAATTTATAAGGCTGAACCACTGTTTTTACTTAGACATATAGAACAATTCTACATTTTTGTATTGATACTATATAAATTGATAGAATTGACTCAATTCTCAACATCCCAGAAATCAACTGTCAACAATTATTTTACAGCACATTATATTGTTTTTATTGAGCACATTATTAAGCAGTCTTGTTTCTTTAGTTAATAAACGTTATATTTCTATATTTTTTTTATTACAAATAATGAAGCATATTAATGCAAACTAAGCATTTTTTTTTAAGTACAGTGAAAATCCAAATTTCTTTCATTTATTTATAACACAGGTATGCCTTATTATTACTAGTAGATATATTGTATTTATTAATTTATTATTTTTACAAAGTAGTAAGTTTGATGTGAGTTAAAGTGGCAAGGAAGCTAGCTATACCCTGAAGCAAATTACATGCTATTCGTCCTACATGGTTAATGTAAAGTATGACTTCATCCAGGATAAACAAACAAACAAATAATCATGTTCTTTGAGCTGACTGTTTTTTATTTAAAAAATACTCACATTACATTTTTAATTTTGCAACAATAAATGCATTACAGCGTGGATAAAATTTACATTTTAAAACTGTGATTGGAAATGACACATGCAAATGATATAATTTTATACAAATTTTGCACCAACCATTGCACATATGTCTTGGAAAATGCAAATTGAAATACAGAAACACATTGCTATTTAACATATAGCATTGCCATTTTGCATATTACATTTCAAAATTAATTTTGCTACTTATATGCTTCCATAATTTTGGGCTGCTGTCTTTAAATGTGACGTATCTGGTTTTATTGTTTAACAGTTTTCCCTGTTAAACTGTTGTCTAGCGTTTAACTGCAACTTCACAATTTTGTATAGTGATACTTGTGCAAAACCGCTGTCATACTAAATTAAAGTAACTGAAAGATGAGCTCACCTGTTAATCTCATAACTCTTTCAAGTAAGAATTCTCTCCAGAGTCCAGACGTAATGATTTATAGCAGCGTTCGCAGACTGGTGCACGTAGCAAAATGTGTTGGTTTACTTTTTTCACTGTAATACTAAATTTCACTTCTGTTATTCGGGTCGTGTAGGATGACATTTATTTATTTCACCAGTCTTGTTCCTCTATGTTTTCAGATTTGCAGTTTCACATCAGTTTTGGTAACACACTGCCGCATAGTGGCGAACTTCGAAAAAGCAGCTTTTAAGAAACGTAAAAGAGCAAAATCGTGATTTCGTCGTATCGTTGGAAATATGTGACCCTGGATTTATACATCACATGAAAGCTGAGTAAATAAGCTTTCCGTTGATGTCTGGTTTGTTTGATAGGTCAACATTCGACCAACTATTGGAAATGTTGGATTCTGAGAGTTGAAAATAGAAAGAGAAACTTTAAAGTTGTCTAAATGGAGTGCAAGGCACATTACTGATCAAACATTGACTTTTTATATATTTACAGAAGTAAAATTACAAAATATATTGATGGAACATGAACTTTACTAAACATGTCTTTTGCCATAAAAGAAAAAAAAAAACAATCTAGAATTTTGACCCATACAATGTGTTTTTTGGATATTGCCAAATATGCAATATAAGTCTGGATTTATGGTCCAGGGTCACATATAATAAATACTGATATTTTTCCAGTTCTGGTGCACCACATAACCCTCCCTACAGCATATCTGAGCAGAAATTTAGAACAGCTATTACAAGTCTTAAAGTGGTCCTATTATGCATAAATCACTTTTATACAGGGTTTAAACACAATTGTGTGGCGAAGGTCTGTGTATATAACCAGCTTCAAATTGTAAAAATGTATTAGTTTTATTTTTTATGATCACACTTCATAATTCATTCTGCAGAAACACTTTGACATTCTCCCTTTGTACGTGGGAAAGCCCAGCCTATTAGTGACAATCTCTCCCTCATAAGCATAGTATGTTTGTCTTGTTTTTGAATCTTCCACTCTGCTGACACATAAGCATGTGTAGCTCTGCCCTCTTTTGAAAAGAGCAAAATCTCATTTGAACAAATGACAGTCATCAAAATGGCACAACTAGGATCAAAGCCTAAAAGGGGCAGTTTCAAAGAGTTATAAAACATTATATGTGTGGTATTTTGAGCTGAAACTTCACATACACACTCTAGAGCAGGGGTCTCAAACTCAAATTGCCGGGGGACCATATCAGTGACTGACAGTGACTGGCCGCTTTAACAATCAACAAAAAAGTGGAAACCTGATGTAATTGATGCACTCAGACATTCTTCCCCTGAGTATATGCAGTCAAAGCTCCTTCTTTTTGTTTCTTATTGTACATATTGAAAGGGTAGTTTAAATTGCTATGAAAATACTACAATTTAATAATAGGCATGATAATATTTATTATTATTCTGTCCCAATCAATTGTTGCTTAAACCAAAAGTTTAACAGATGCAAGAAATACTCACATTGCAATACTCACATCTTCAAGAAAAGCATATATATGTATGTATGTGTGTGTGTGTGTGTACATATATATATATTTTTTTTATTAATTAAAAAAATTTTTTTTTCACTTTTACTTTAACATGTTCAATTCAGCCAGCAGTCTAATTTTACTAATACACATTTTTTTATGCAAATCTTAATATGCATATGAGGAAAATCTATTAAATGAGACAATTTGAATCGAATATTAGCAAAATGATCATATTTACACCACCACCATAACGTGTAAGCCACAGAGATGTGTTTGTACAACACAATACAGGTGGTATAAAACTGATTATAATCAAATGACCCTTGAATATTTTCAAAAATAGAGCTTTAGTAAAAATAGAGCACTTACAGACATATTTAAATGTTTAAATCTGCATGTGACCACATGTGACATTTCGACTGCTGCGAGAAACCGAAAGTAAGCCGAACATATAGTGTAGTACTTTAAATGTCCAGAAGGTGGGGGGTTAAAACCACAAGTGGCTATATGCGACTGCACAACCGTGATTAAAAAATATATGTTTTGGGGGGCCGAATCTTGTTATATTTTTGATGTCAGTTGCAGGATGGCATCCATGCTTTCATGTTGTTGACGCCAAATTCTGACCTTGCCATCCGAATGTCGCAGCAGAAATTGAGACTCATCAGACCAGGCAACGTTTTTTCCAATCTTCTACAGTATTGTCCAATATTGGTGAGCCTGTGCGAATTGTAGCCTCAGTTTCCTGTTTTTAGCTGACAGGAGCGGCACCTGGTGTGGTCTTCTGCTGCTGTAGCCCATCCACCTCAAGGTTGGATGTGTTGTGCATTCAGAGATGCTCTTCTGCATACCTCGGTTGTAACGAGTGGTTATTTGGGTTACTGTTACCTTTCTATCAGCTGGAACCAGACTGGCCATTCTCCTCTGACCTCTGGCATCAACAAGGCATTTGCACCCACAGAACTGCCGCTCACTGGATATTTTCTCTTTTTCGGACCATTCTCTGTAAAGCCTGGAGATGGTTGTGCGTGAAAATCCCAGTAGATCAGCAGTTTCTGAAATACTCAGACCAGCCCATCTGGCCACCAACAACCATGCCACGTTGAAAGTCACTTAAATCACCTTTCTTCCCCATTCTGATACTCGGTTTAAACTGCAGCAGATCGTCTTGACCATGTCTACCTGCCTAAATGCATTGTGGCCGGTGAGTGTAAGTTAAAAATACTTAAAAACGACATAAACCTAATTCTTTAATATATTTGCTTGCTTAATATGGTTAATCATGATTACACATAATTTGTCAGTAGATTTCTAGGTCAAAATAATAATAATAATAATAATAATTCCTTACATTTATATAGCGCTTTTCTAGACACTCAAAGCGCTTTACACAATGGGGGAATCTCCACCATCCACCACCATAATAAAGTGAAGAACAAAAAATAAAAACCTAACCTATATTTAAATAATAATTTTAACTGCCTAGATACGCAGACTTAAACCACAGTTTTACAATCCAACCACAAGCTCATTCCCTTTACAAAAAAAATAATCAAAATTAATTAATTAATTAATTAATTTTCTTTTTGGCTTAGTCCCTTTATTAATCTGGGGTCGCCACAGCGGAATGAACCGCCAACTTATCCAGCATATGTTTTACGCAGCGGATGCCCTTCCAGCTGCAACCCATCACTGGAAAACATCCATACACACTCATTCACACACATAAACTACGGACAATTTAGCCTACCCAATTCACCTATAGCACATGTCTTTGGACTTGTGGGGGAAACCGGAGCACCCGGAGGAAACCCACGCAAACACGGGGAGAACATGCAAACTCCACACAGAAAAGCCAACTGACCCAGCCGAGGCTCGAACCAGTGACCTTCTTGCTGTGAGACGAACGTGCTACCCACTATAATATAATAAACACATAAACACTCTAATAAACAGTGTAATTTCCACATTCATTCTACTGATCATTCTCCATATTCATTAAGTACACTGTAAAAAAATATCCGTAAATTAGCAGTCTTCCATAATTTGTATTTTTATGTTATTTATTTATGCTTTTGCATTATGGGATCTTGATTTTTCTTCCAACTCTGAACCTTGAAAGTTTGAAAAAGTGACTTTTATGAACATGTTTAATAGTTTAAAGTGATATATTGTCTGTGTTGGTGTGGTATATTATGGTATAAAATCCTTGTAATGAATTGCCAGTACATTTTCTGTTACTTTACAGACTTATTTGTCTATATATTATTTCTTATACATTATATTATTTCAAACTACTAAAATGTCAATAAAAGTCTTTTTGTTAAACTGTAGAGTTGAATTTTCAACATCAAAGGTCAACAGAGCAGAGATAATGCAATTCACAACTGCAAATAAAAACACCTGTAAATCACAAAATACGGAAACTGTTAATTTGTTTCGGATATTTTTTTAAAGTGATGCGTCAATGTAATAAACATTATTGTCAACATAAAATAATGTTCGCAGATTACAAATTTGAAACATTTAATTTATTTAAGGAAAAAGGTCCTCTGAATTTAATTTTGGAATCAGAAAAAACAATGAGTTCTGTTGCCTTGAAATTAAGGCGTTTTTATTATAACAGCATAAATTTGTTGCACTCTGTTATGAAGATGATCTCTGGTGGCCATCATGTGCGAACGGCAGATGGCAGTATTGACCCACTAATAGAAAAACTACCCCAAGTTCAGCACCATCCCTCTCTAATCCTCCTTTCACTCTCTATCCATTTTTGCATGTAAAGTTTGTCAGGTTTACCTTTTCTTATCTTCTTTTAATCATAATAGAGGATTTTGCATTTCTTTGGTATCATGTTTCAACAACCCGATATGCTTAATGCAAAAAAAACAATACATACACAGTCACTGGAAAATCTCAACTAATTGTAGAGGTAACTAGATTCTGTGCAGCAGGATATCCTGGAGGATTTAGCAGTCAGCTCTTGTGAGTATATATATGAGAGACTGAAATGTGCAGTGAAGCTGAAAAAAGCCCAGTGTGGTTTATGAAAGTGAGGGGCCTTCTGAGGGAATACGGGAACAGACCGTCTTAAATTTCATTCTCCTTTTCCTTTTGTGGCGCACTCAGGCAACTAGTGTTGCGTAATTTTTTACCAAATCACACCAAAAATATGTCAATTTGCCATTGATTACAGGAGTTTGAAACCTTGTCAAAGTAGACGTTCCATAAAAGTCTGCTTTTGTTGGTAAACACCTTAACTACCATTGCTGTGTGGAGATTATTTAATAGATGGGTGTGGCTCCGC
This sequence comes from Danio jaintianensis, assembly GCA_903798115.1. Taxonomy (NCBI): domain Eukaryota; kingdom Metazoa; phylum Chordata; class Actinopteri; order Cypriniformes; family Danionidae; genus Danio; species Danio jaintianensis. The sequence goes on along the minus strand of CAIGQV010019081.1, from coordinate 4,907,196 downwards.
CTTCTCCAGAAATCTTCAGTAGTTAAATGATTAACTTGCACAAAAAAATGTATTACTCACCCTCATGTCGTTCCAATCCCCTAACCTTCAATCATCTTAAGAACACATAGTAAGATATTTCAACACAATTTCACAGCAATTCGTAACTTTTTGATTTAGTGGCTAATTTGTATGAATTCGTACAATCTCATTTGTACAGTTTAGTACGATTTGCTTATCCCCCAATGACGGTTGGGTTTAGGGGCGGGGTTGGGTGCCACGCCTCCTTTTTAAAATCGTAAATGTTCATAGGACTTAACTCATACAAATTAGCCACTAAACTGACAAAACGTAAAATACTTGGGTTTCTTCGTGAGATCAGGCTGGATATTTTAGATGCAATCCAAGAGCTCCCTCATCCTCCATAGACAGACAGCAGTGTTTATGAGACATTCAGAGTCCAGAATTGGAACCAAAAACATTGTCAAAACATTTCCATGTGACATCAGTGGTTCAACTAATAATAATATAATAATAATAATTCCTTACATTTATATAGCGCTTTTCTTGGCACTCAAAGCGCTTTACACATTGGCAGGAAACTCCTCATCTACCACCAGTGTGCAGCATCCACCTGGATGACGCGACGGCAGCCATATTGCACCAGACCGCACACCACACACCAGCTGATTGGTGGAGAGGAGACAACTGTAACCATACGAAGCTCCAAGAACACTTTTGTGAGCAAAAAAGCCTGCTAGACACTGCAAAAAATGCATTTCTTACTATGATTTTTTTGTCTTGTTTCTAGTCCAAATATCTAAAACTTCTTAAATAAAGAAGCATTTTTTAAGACAAGCAAACATATTTAAGAAATAATATGCCAAAATTAAGTGAGTTTTTTCCCTCAAACAAGCAAAATAATCTGCCAGTGGGGTAAGCAACATAATCTTGTTTTTTCTTTTGATTTAAAATGATGTTGCTTACTTCAGATTATTTTGCTTGTTTTAAGGGAAAAACTGGCTTAATATTGACTTTGACTTTTTTCTCTTAAAACAACACAATATCTTTTGCTTGTCTAGAAAATGTTACATCATTTAAGAATTTTTAGATATTTAGACTAGAAACAAGACAAAAAGTAAGAAAAGCTAATTTTTTTTGCATAGTTCAAAGTATATAGCCTGAGCATTAACATATCGTAATATAACAGCTTGATATTTGCACCTTTTTTATTATTATTATTATTATTATTATTATTATTATTTTGTGGGATAAATGTTTAGGATACAAAGATTTCACTCTGCATGTAAAGCATTAACCTGCTTAAAACAGTGTAACATGTTGTCACATTAAATTAATCTCACATTTTAAATGTCTAGTTCATGAATGGCAAATAATTAAATTTACACTTAGAAAAAATGCACTTAAATGAAAATGGCACTAGTTTTAATTTAGTATAAAGTGGAATTATTTTCACACTCACTACTTATGAGTAAGAACTACTTTTTAGTCATACTTTGAGTAGTATTTAGAAACTCTACTTAGACTTAATTTTTTGGCAAGTAATGGTCTTTTTACATTAGTATGGCTTTTCAGTACTCTTTCCACCACTGGGTATTTGAAAACATTCTATAATTGTGATCAGTGTTCTAATATCTCATTTAAGTGTTTGTACTGTGCTTCAGAATATATATAAAAATCAGGACTATCCAGGGACCTCATATATTATGTGAGTATATTAGGGACTTTATGTGTCTACAGTGAATAAGTATAATCCCAATTACAGATAGATACATGCAAAATGTGTGTAGGCAGTGTTTTTCTGACAGAGCAACTGTACAATTGTATTTGTGTGTGACACAGATAGAGTTTGTGTGTTTGCATGAGAAGATAGGCGTAATGAGTGTTCCACCAGAGCACACAGAGAGAGGGGCAGTAATTACCTCAGCGCAGGGGGTCGCTGTCCTTTTACACCTACACACACTCTCTTTAGCCCTTTCTTCATTATTCTGTGAGAAGGTAAGAAGTGGCGAACACCACAAGAGGCCTATAGGCCTATATAAAAAAAAAATCTGTAATTACTGCTCTGTAACAACACTGCCGCCCCATCTCTGACTTACTTCCACCTTCAATCATCCTCAAAACACCCTGCGTACCTTTCTATAATTCTGTCTGTTAAATTTAGATTACTGTTGAAGTTTATTTGTAAATTATAAATAAAATTTTTATAGACAGAAAAAAACAATCTATTAAATTCAATGTTCATTTATTAAATGTTTTGGCTGATTAATCATAGCTACCAGCCAAATAAATAAATAAACACATACATGAATAAATGAATGAATGAATAAATAAATAAATAAATAAAGGTTCCTTTAACTGTAAGTAGTATCTTTTACCATAATTATATTAAATATGCATATTTCCATAGAGTTTTAGACCAGAATCAGGGCAGAAAATATAATGTACAAAATAGGGTCCATTTAATTGGACTTCTCATTAAAATATAAATTATTTGAGTCAAATAAAATATCAATTTTATATATATATATATTTTATATATATATTTCATTTATATATATATCATACTT